>CAWUFW010014550.1:0-408164 GCA_963921515.1 Calotriton arnoldi
CGTGTACTTCGTTCCAGTTGCAGCATTGCTGCACTCATAGCAATTACACAGCAACCAGAACAGAATCATCCCAAAATGTGTATGTCAGTCAGATTAACACAACACATGCCATCTCAAAGTTACATTTAACCGTGTCATCACATGTACAAACACAACTACAACTACAGCTAGGCAGTGGCACAAATAGAACTAACAAACACATCCAGACATGTAGCCACCACTACAACACCAACACACAGTGAAGACCACTGAAAGGAAGGAATTCTGTGTATGCTGGGCAAGTCAGTGTAGCCAATAGCATCATGGGAGTCGTAGTCACACATATTGCTCACCCCCACAACTGTCCCATCAACACCACCATGAACCATGCGCACATCACAGGGAGTGGAAAAGGACTCACAAGATGGCTGACACTGGCTACTGCTGTGGGGAGCACAAGGCCCTGCTGGCAACTGTGCAACAACCAACAGCAGGACACCACTGACTGACATCCTGAGAGAGAACTTCCACTCCCTGCAATGGAAGCACGTTCCATGGTGGGATATCTGGCTGGCTGGGTGGGAAGGAGGACTCGCAGCACTGACCATAGTCACAAGCACCTCCCCTCACACACCCCCTCAACACAAACTCCACAGAACCCACCTGGGAGAATGCAATGCCTCACATCCTAACTCAAGATCCCACAAAGAACCTCCACCCTGGGTAATGTTGTGTGAAGCACAGGGACACTCTTGGGACTTTTAGCCAAACAACTGCCAGGACAACACTCCCAGCCATCCTGTCAGCACAGGCAGCCCACCCCACAGGGAAGCAGAGTCAAAAGGAAGGGACGCATGGGCATGCTGGGAAGGGGGTGGAGGCAATAGCATGATGGGAGTAGTAGGCACAGATATCGCTCAGCCTCACAACTGGCCCATCAACACCACCCTGAACCATGCTCACATCACAGGGAGTGGATAAGGAATCACAAGATGGCTGACACTGGCTACTGCTGTGGGGAGCACAAGGCCCTGCTGGCAACTGTGCACCAACAAACAGCACAACACCACTGCCTGACATCCTGAAAGCCAACTTGCACTCTCTGCAATGCAAGCACGTTCCATGGTGGGATATCTGGCTGGGTGGGAAGGAGGACTTGCAGCACTGACCATAGTCACAAGCACCTCCCCTCACACACCCCCTCAACACATACTCCACAGAACCCACCTGGGAGAATGCAATGCCTCACATCCTAACTGAAGATCCCACAAAGAACCACCACCCTGGGTTATGTTGTGTGAAGCACAGGGACACTCTTTGGACTTTTAGCCAAACAACTGCCAGGACAACACTCCCAGCCATCCTGTCAGCACAGGCAGCCCACCCCACAGGGAAGCAGAGTCAAAAGGAAGGAAGCATGGGCATGCTGGGAAGGGGGTGGAGGCAATAGCATGATGGGAGTAGTAGGCACAGATATCGCTCAGCCTCACAACTGGCCCCTCAACACCACCCTGAACCATGCTCACATCACAGGGAGTGGATAAGGAATCACAAGATGGCTGACACTGGCTACTGCTGTGGGGAGCACAAGGCCCTGCTGGGAACTGTGCACCAACAAACAGCACAACACCACTGCCTGACATCCTGAAAGCCAACTTGCACTCTCTGCAATGCAAGCACGTTCCATGGTGGGATATCTGGCTGGGTGGGAAGGAGGACTTGCAGCACTGACCATAGTCACAAGCACCTCCCCTCACACACCCCCTCAACACATACTCCACAGAACCCACCTGGGAGAATGCAATGCCTCACATCCTAACTGAAGATCCCACAAAGAAACACCACCCTGGGTTATGTTGTGTGAAGCACAGGGACACTCTTTGGACTTTTAGCCAAACAACTGCCAGGACAACACTCCCAGCCATCCTGTCAGCACAGGCAGCCCACCCCACAGGGAAGCAGAGTCAAAAGGAAGGAAGCATGGGTATGCTGGGAAAGGGGATGGAGGCAATAGCATGATGGGAGTAGTAGGCACAGATATCGCTCAGCCTCACAACTGGCCCCTCAACACCACCCTGAACCATGCTCACATCACAGGGAGTGGATAAGGAATCACAAGATGGCTGACACTGGCTACTGCTGTGGGGAGCACAAGGCCCTGCTGGGAACTGTGCACCAACAAACAGCACAACACCACTGCCTGACATCCTGAAAGCCAACTTGCACTCTCTGCAATGCAAGCACGTTCCATGGTGAGATATCTGGCTGGGTGGGAAGGAGGACTTGCAGCACTGACCATAGTCACAAGCACCTCCCCTCACACCCCCCCTCAACACATACTCCACAGAACCCACCTGGGAGAATGCAATGCCTCACATCCTAACTGAAGATCCCACAAAGAACCACCACCCTGGGTTATGTTGTGTGAAGCACAGGGACACTCTTTGGACTTTTAGCCAAACAACTGCCAGGACAACACTCCCAGCCATCCTGTCAGCACAGGCAGCCCACCCCACAGGAAGCAGAGTCAAAAGGAAGGAAGCATGGGCATGCTGGGAAGGGGGTGGAGGCAATAGCATGATGGGAGTCGTAGGCACAGCTCTACATCCCCCACCACATGGCCCAGCAAGCTCACACTCACGCATGCACATCCCACAGAGAGTGGAAAGGCCCATCAAAGATGTCTGACACTGTTGCTGTGTCGTGGGGAGCACAAGGGCATGCTGGGAACTGCACACCAACCAACAGCAGGACACCACTGTCAGCCATCTTGCCATTGCTCTCACACCCACACACACTGAACTCCCCACAAAAGCAAGTAAGTATGGGAATGCTGGGAAGTGGGGTGGAGGCAATAGCATGATGGGAGTCATAGTCACAGACATAGCTCACCCCCACAACTGTCCCATCAACACCACCCTGAACCATGCTCACATCACAGGGAGTGGAAAAGGACTCACAAGATGGCTGACACTGGCTACTGCTGTGGGGAGCACAAGGCCCTGCTGGCAACTGTGCAACAACCAACAGCAGGACACCACTGACTGACATCCTGAGAGACAACTTCCACTCCCTGCAATGGAAGCACGTTCCATGGTGGGATATCTGGCTGGCTGTGTGGGAAGGAGGACTCGCAGCACTGACCATAGTCACAAGCACCTCCCCTCACACACACCCTCAACACAAACTCCACAGAACCCACCTGGGAGAATGCAATGCCACACATCTCAAGATCCCACAAAGAACCTCCACCCTGGGTAATGTTGTGTGAAGCACAGGGACACTCTTGGGACTTTTAGCCAAACAACTGCCAGGACAACACTCCCAGCCATCCTGTCAGCACAGGCAGCCCACCCCACAGGGAAGCAGAGTCAAAAGGAAGGAAGCATGGGCATGCTGGGAAGGGGGGTGGAGGCAATAGCATGATGGGAGTAGTAGGCACAGATATCGCTCAGCCTCACAACTGGCCCATCTACACCACCCTGAACCATGCTCACATCACAGGGAGTGGATAAGGACTCACAAGATGGCTGACACTGGCTACTGCTGTGGGGAGCACAAGGGCATGCTGGGAACTGCACACCAACCAACAGCAGGACACCACTGTCAGCCATCTTGCCATTGCTCTCACACCCACACACACTGAACTCCCCACAAAAGCAAGTAAGTATGGGAATGCTGGGAAGTGGGGTGGAGGCAATAGCATGATGGGAGTCATAGTCACAGACATAGCTCACCCCCACAACTGTCCCATCAACACCACCCTGAACCATGCTCACATCACAGGGAGTGGATAAGGACTGACAAGATGGCTGACACTGGCTACTGCTGTGGGGAGCACAAGGCCCTGCTGGCAACTGTGCAACAACCAACAGCAGGACACCACTGACTGACATCCTGAAAGACAACTTTCACTCCCTGCAATGCAAGCACAGTCCATGGTGGGATAACTGACTGGCTGGGTGGGAAGGAGGGCCGGCTGTCAACCAAATACAACCAATGCAGACCATGTTCACACCCCAACAAATACATAGAAATGCCCAAATAATGCAGGACAATGTGCTACACCAATATCAACCCCTGACTGTGACAACTTAGGACAATGCAATGTACAGGCCCGCACCCAGAGGCACAGTCACAACTGTCAGGTGTGTCAACCATTGATGCCTGCAGAAACATAACATACATTGTGTGTGTCTCCCAAAAACAGGTGATGATGGGGACACAGCAGCAGACGCTGAGGAGTCCCAGTCCCAGGCTCAAGAGGATGCGGAGCTCACTGGTGTCGTACAGCCTCTGCCCTCCTCGGACGAAGAAGACCAACCTGGCACATCCGGTGCAAGTCAACATGCAGCACCAGCTGCAGCACCAGCAGGACCACCAGCTGCACCCCCTGCACCCACCCCTCCAACGACTGTCACCACAAATACCATCCCTGCCGACATGGACAGAACAAGGAGCAACACCAGCACAGGGACCCTGGACCAACGTGGGGCCATGGACACCACCACCACCACCAACCCCCAAGGGGGACCAGGGTCATCTGTGCGTGCCACTGCACGCACTGCACATGTGGGCAGGGGTGGTGGGAGGGGTGGGAGACAGAGGTCGCTGCTTGCAGAGGTTGCTGGTGTGCATGATGACCCACAACTGGTACGCATAGCCGATGCGTACCAGTCCAGCACCGGAGATCTCAGCCAGGTAGTGGGGCTCCTCAGAGACATGAAACAGCAGCATGCTGCCCATCATGCCCGCTTGGACTCACACATGTCCCGCGTGGAGTCCAAGTGGGACACACTGCAAGAGATGGCGGCGGTGCACAGGGACATTTTACAATGCCTCCGCCAGATGAACAGCAACCAGTCCACACCTCCCTGTGTGCCAACAACATCTGGTGCTGAACAAACTGCAACTGCCACAGGGAGGGAGGATGACTCTGGCGGAGAGTCCCCTGCACCGCAGCAGCCTGTACTTGAGGGGCCCCCCCCAAAGAAGAGGGGTCGTCCGAGGAGGGGCAAGTGAGAGGCCGATGGCCACGTGCAACTCCCAGGAAGCCTGAACCTGTTCTGGATGTTCACCTTTGTGCACAAACTGTTCACCCTGTTGACGGCAACACAACTCCCACACATTACATGGGGAGTACAAGTTGGACCAATGTCTCAGACAACTGTGGCCCCGATACTGGGGATTTTGTCTACCAGGACTTTCAATTCACCTAGGAACTTCTGATTGCAAGATATATGTACAGCACTAACCATCCTATGCACTATTCACACAAATGTATCACAATAAACACACTAATACACCATACTTGCCTCTGTTGTTATTCCAACGTGGGTGCTGTCATGGGGATGATGAACTGCAAAATTACACTGTGTATGCGGACTGCAACAGCAAGTACAACACAGGCATGTGAGTAAAGGCAACGTGACACATATGAGGGAGACACACCACCAGGGCTACACAACACATACACACCTAGGCCATCTGACTCATTGCCTACACTGATGTTGCCAGGGAAGACGGTGCAATGCACAGACTCCACACCTATTCCCAGTTGTACTCAAGTAGCCCACAGGTGCAGTAAGCAAATGGCAGTCAAATGTGTGACCACAGACAACGCACATCACAAAGTGAAGCACAGGTTTATTACACAGTTGCAACATGTCGTAACCACTACAGATGCAAGGTAATCTCACCTGGCAGCGGGCACACAGTCAACAACTGTAGAAGGAAGGAAGTCCATGGGTGTGGCGCACATCACCTGTAGGGACACAACAGCTACCACCCTGGAAGTACAATCACGTCGTCGGTGGACACAGTTGACCAAACGAATCTGAAAGTACCCTGTGAAGGACAGAAATGACACACAGTCAAAAGCAATGGAGAACAGGACAGAACAGCAAAACTCATGCACAATACATGTTACAAGATACCCACCCAGAACCAAGTTAGCATGTCAACACTGTTGGGGAGTACAGACCACCTGTAAGCACACATCGCTACACACATCCAGTCAAGTAGCCCATGGACACACTCCAACAGCACCAGAGCACCACCTACACATATCATGCCAACTCACATCATTGACATGACACCTCAGGATACTCACATTCAGCTAAAGAAGTTGGTGATGAGCTGTGTGCGGACATCACCCTCATCATCATCATCATCACTGGCATCGTGGTCCAGGCCAGGATCCTCCACAGGTGGCGGATGTTGGTCATTGTCATCCTGGATGAGAGGCAACTCCTTCCGCACTGCCAGGTTGTGGAGCATGCAGCAGACGATGATAATCTTGCACACTTTCGCTGGGGCATATGGGAGGGACCCTCCTGTCTTGTCCAGGCAGCGGAAGCGAAGCGGCTCTTCAGGAGACCAAATGTCCGCTCAATCACTCTCCTGGTCCGACCATGTGCCTCATTGTAGCGCATCTGGGCTGGTGTCACAGGGTTCCTGAGGGGTGTCAGCAACCACGGCATGTTGGGGTATCCCGAGTCACCTACGGACAGACAAGTGCACATTAGCTGACTTGGAAAAGTGGGCGGAATACTACAGATCAGATCACACACAATGGCACAAAGTCAGTACACACCGACAAGCCAGGCACGCTGGTTCTGCATCTGTGCCATCATCCTGGGGATGCGACTACTCCTCATCACAAAGGCATCGTGTGCTGAACCAGGGAAACGGGCACACACGTGTGTGATGGTCATATCTGCAAGACACACCACCAGTGCATTGACCGAGTGGTAGTGCTTGCGGTTACGGTAGGCCTGCTCCTGGGCCTGTGGTGGTACCAAAGCCACATGTGTCCCATCAATGGAGCCAATGACATGCGGCATCCTCCCCAGGGCATAGAAGTCACTCTTCACATCAGTGAGTCGTTGCAGTCTAGGGAAATAGATGTACCGGTTCAGGAATAGCAACATTGCCTCCAAAACATCGCGGAGCACACGGCTCAACAAGGTCTGTGACATCCCACCAGCAGTCGCCACAGTATGTTGGAAGGTACCGGTGGCAAAGAAGTGTAGGGCTGCCATCACCTTCACCTTGGGGGTCAGCGCTGTAGGATACGGCCGGCCAGGCTGCAAATGTGGGGCCAACTGCACTGCCAAATCCTCAATAAGCTGCCTGGTGAAGCGGTACCGTCGGATGCTGTCCCGTTCCACCATCGTTGCCAGGTCTGGGAATGGTCGATGGACAGCAGGAGCCCTGCAGTGCAGAGGAGAAGAAAGCAAGATTGTCAGTCACCCCACATATGCGGCATTGAACACACTCAATATCACAACATACATCATTATGAGGCACAACTACATGAAGTGTGCAGTTCCGTAAGGACATGTATGGTACATACATGGCCAACATCTGTCATCACGGTTCAACAAGTGGCATCAATAAGTCCCAGGTTGGCCCATTGGATATCATGAGGCCGTGTCACACTTCCCATCTCCTGCTGCCGTGTCACAATCACCCCCACAGTGACATGTGAGGACAGATGTGCCCCAGGCATCACAGCTCAACGACAGGTACATTCCCAGGGACCCTGTATTGCCACATGGACACTGGCATTACATGGAGTATCATGTATACACCACAGCAAAACAACCATGACCCCCACAGGTAGTGGTCCCACTTGCCACTGCAGGACAGACATGGACGTCTGTGACACACACACGCACAACATCAAAGTCCATGCACACACAACGTGGATGTGGAGACTGTCTCCCATTGTGCACATGAAATCAGAGACATTGTAAACACTACATGCACACAGACTGTGGAGGACCATCACTATTGTGCCACTGGGACACCCTGGCTCAAACATACCGTCCCACATGGGACTCACGGGGTATGTGACATGACATACACATACACCACCGTGAAATGTGACCATGGCACATGCACAGATATGAACAGTTGCACATCACAGTGGTCATGTACACGTAACACCCAGGATCCTGTCCCCATGAACACGTGCACAGCCTGGGGGTGGCTGCCCCCAGGTGACACCCACAGGACAACATGTACACCAACATACACACAATAGGAAATGCAGCCTTACATGCCTTATGATACAGTTTGGACAGGCTGTCGTGTTGTAGGTGTGCCCCTCACTCCCTGGGAGCTATCTGTGGCTGGCATATGTTCATCTGAGACAGGCATGGTGACATATGCCAGTCACTTGTACAGGGATGCGTTGAACAGCAATGGACCGATCGGTGCCCCCGGCCGGCCCATTGCATTCAATGTGTGCGGGTACGCGTTGTACCTCTGTACGCGTTGAACAGCAATGGACCGATCGGTGCCCCCGGCCGGCCCATTGCATTCAATGTGTGCAGGTACGCGTTGTACCCCTGTACGCGTTAGTACCGCAATGGACCGATCGGTGCCCCGGCCGCCCATTGCATTCAATGTGTGCGGGTACGCGTTGTACCCCTGTACGCGTTGAACAGCAATGGACCGATCGGTGCCCTGGCCGGCCCATTGCATTCAATGTGTCGCGGGTACGCGTTGTACCCCTGTACGCGTTGAACAGCAATGGACCGATCGGTGCCCCGGCCAGCCCATTGCATTCAATGTGTGCGTAGTGCAGCGTTGTACCCCTGTACACGTTGTATCGCAATGGACCGATCGGTGCCCCGGCCGCCCATTGCATTCAATGTGTGCGAGTACGCGTTGTACCTCTGTACGCGTTGAACACCAATGGACCGATCGGTGCCCCGGCCGCCCATTGCATTCAATGTGTGCGGGTACGCATTGTACCCCTGTACGCGTTGTACCGCAATGGACCGATCGGTGCCCCGGCCGGCCCATTGCATTCAATGTGTGCGGGTACGCGTTGTACCCCTGTACGCGTTGAACAGCAATGGACCGATCGGTGCCCCCGGCCGGCCCATTGCATTCAATGTGTGCGGTTACGCGTTGTACCCCTGTACGCGTTGAACGGCAATGGACCGATCGGTGCGCACCCATTGACAATGGCCTAGCCTGGCAACGGACGCGTTTTCGAAATTCGAACGAGTCAGTTGCTGGAAATTCAGTTGGTCACCCACAACAATGTTGCAAAATCTTGTATGTCATGAAGTTGAAGATTTGAAGGATGCTGTGGGCGTGTATTGGTGCTGCTATTCCATGGATTGGCCAGATTCAGAAGATGCAAACGACTTGGACCTATCACTTTGGACACATGGGACAGTATCTGCCTCTCCAGCACATATATATTGCTGGCTGTTCCCCTGAGAGCTCACTTGCCTGCACTACATGCTCCAGGACGACATCTGCCACTGCACTGCTGCTGTCTCTGCCCCCTCTGGACCCTGCAATGGCACGTACTGTGGAGAGAGCCCCAGCCTTCAGCCTTGAGGAGAACCAGGCCCTGCTGGACAGCCTACTTCCACAGTACAGCAAGCTGTATGGGACACCAGGGGAGCAGGTGAGTGTTCTGTGCACTGCCTTTCTGAATGTGCATTTTGTTTGCCTAGCAAGGCTGAAAGTCTGCACGCCACTGGCTAGCAGGCTCACTGAGTAGTTGTCACCCCCATAGTGTGTAGTGACATGCACTGGACAGGTATGGTGCAGTGACAGTGCATTTGAACAAGGTTTAACTTCCCATGCAATGATACCATGTAGTGACTTCTGGCAAACTGTCCATGGGCAGCGTTGCACTGCCTGTGTACATCATGTGCCCCTGTGATTGAGACATGTATATACAACTGTGTCATGCACGGATATGTTGCATGTGTAGTAATGGCCTTTTCACTTTGTCATCCTGACAGGTTAATGCCCATCGGAAGCAGGAGATCTGGAAGGACATCGTCCGGGCTGTCCGGTCCGTGGGGGTCTATAAGCGCCGGATCCGCAACTGCCAGAAGAGGTGGCAGGACCTTCGGGGCTGGACCCGGAGGATTGCACGGGTCCAGCTGAAGCTGTCGCCTCCTCGCAGGAGGGGCGGAACACGGACCCTGACCCCCACATGCTCCAGATCCTGGCGGTGGTGTTTCCAGACCTGGATGGGCAGCTGAAGGCCAGACAGCAGCAAGGAGGGGGTGAGTCAAAGACTGCACTGTGAACTCTGTATTACATGCTATGTGCCCTCCTCTGGCCTGGTTAAACTGCCACAGTACAGCAGTCATGTTGTTCAGGAGCCATGTCCCTCTATTGTGCACTGCCCACTCCTCATCTGATACCCAGGTGTGGCCCTTACATTCAGGGAATTGTGTCACTTGGGACTGTGTCCTTGCAGTTTGCTTCACTCAAGGTGGGGGACAGCATCTGTTTCCCTAACTCTGTTGTGGGCATCATGGGTGGGTCCATTGTTCACACAACGCCTGTGTTCGGACATGTAATCTGCGTGTTGCTTTGATATGCGGTCCACTTGCTGAGCTGAGCCACCACATGTGCCTGGGGTATGTGGCACACACCCATGCAGCGGGTGGGAACAATGTTTGGGCCCCAGGAGTGTGCAGATTACGTGTGTCACACATACATAGCCAGCTATCCACTGTCCAGGGCTCATCCCTCATTCATGTGGGGCAGGACAGTCATGCCTACTCCAGGCCATGCAATGCACTCTGTACTCCCACTCCCGTGTATCAGCTGACACATTGTGCGCAGTGATTTGACCCCTCAGGTGTCTGCCTCTGTGTCAGTGTGCTGTGGATTTGTTGCCAGGACTGCTGGGGTGTTTCTCGGTAGGGGCTCAGCATGCCACTGGAGATGTGACCATAGGAGACGATACTTGTGTGTCACATAGGTGTTTGATCAGCTGCCCGTGCAGACTGGGGTATGCGAATGTGAAGTTCAGGCAGCTGTTTCCCATTCACAGCAGATTGTGAGGGGCTCAGGTTCAGAGGGTAGTGTCACAGGTCTCCCATATGTCCAATCGGTATGACCTGGACAGATGAGGGTTAAGATGATGTGTTGTGTGGGGGATGTACATGTGCACTTGTGCAGCTCCAGGACTTGCATTCCCCATGACCTACTATTGTGACACAGTGCAGAGTGTTGTTGTCTGGCTGCCAAGTCATACATCACTGAGACAGTGATGTATGACTTAGCAGTCATGCCTCCGCCATGGCATGTGTCTACTTATTGGTGATCCTGCAGGGGAGTGACATGTGCTACATGCACACCATTGTGGCGATGGCTATCAGGACATGGGTGCATCATGGTGTCTGTCGCTGGTATGCATCACATGCATTTCCTATTTGACTCTGGGCATCCCTTTCATCCGGAAACCTGTACTGACTCAGTGGCAAGAGTTGTGATGTGTGCATGTCCACATGCTACACCGTGTCCTCTGCACTGTCCAACTACTGTGTAGGTGGTGCATGTGTCCACACTGGGGTGTTGCTATCCAACAGACACCAGACAGATGGGTGCAAGGCCATGTGGGATGTGAGTGCCATGGTTGGCATCAGACTGACAATTGGCTTCTCCTGTTCAGTTAGGGCACTTTTAGCAATGTTCAACTAATGATGCCAGGGCTTGCTCTGTAATGTGCTGTGCTCACAGTGGTGTGTGCGTTTGGTGCAGGTGACTGATGTCTGTCTGTTTCCCCATTGTTTGCAGATACATCCACGGCCACAGAAGGGGACAGCTCCACGGACCAGGAGGAGCCGGAGAGCCAGACTGGGTCAGCAGCCGAGGAGTGGTCGGAGGGACCCAGTGGCACGGAGGGCGAGGGGAGCCACACCGAGGAGTCCTCAGCACCATCCACCTCAGCTGAGGACCAGAGCAACTCGGAGGATGACTCCCTTATGGAGGCGGGTGTCAGCAGCCAGCACACCCCAGCTAGTGTTGCTGTCCCCGCCACCACCAGCACCACCACCGCCCTCCCATCGGCTCCCATTCCCCAAGTCCGTGGAGGATCCCATGTTCGGGAGCGTGTCTCCTTTGGGCCAGGCACCGCAACCCCTGCCCCTGTGTCCCCTGCTGCCCTGAGTGAGGAGTCTGTGTACCTCCTTCGCCAGCTCCATGTAGGGCAGACAGCCATGCTGAGTGTCCTCCATGCGCACACCGCTCTGTTGACTCAGCTGGTGTCGTTCATGGAGGGCATCTCATCGGGCATGTCTGACCTACAGAGGGGCAATAGGTCCATGGACTCCTCCCTGACGGCAGCAGTGTCCCTCCTCAGACAGTCCCTCACCCCTCCTGCCTCTGCTCCATCCACACTCCCCAGCACCTTACCCATCCCAAGCACACACACACCGGCACAGGCACACACCAGCACACACACGTCCAGCACACAGACACACACGCCACAAACAAAACGCACACGCACGCACAGTCAGGGGACTGAAACCAGACTCACAGGGGATGGGGCCCTGGAACACACACACGCATCCACGAGCACTGCGCAGTCCTCAGTTGCCTCTCCCTCCAAAGCACCCTCCCTTGCCTCACCTGCAACCCCAAAGACCCAGCGGCTCTTCCTCAGTGACCTCGGCCTCTTCCCCTCCGATCCAGCTGATACAGCATTCAGGGGGAAGAGGAAGCCCACCCACACGGAGCAGAGTGCCCCTCGCCCCCGGACACCCTCCCCAGGCGCAGACAGACTGAGGCCCCCACCCGCAAGTCCCCCGGAGTCGTAAGAGCAAGACCCCGCCGCCGCCCTGCAGCTCAGGCACCAGGTCTCCTTCCTCCATCCCTCAGGCCCCCACTCCACAGGTGCCCCCACCACACCCTGCCCCAGGTTCCCCCACCCACAGATATACCATCCCCAAGAGGATCCGGCCTTCTCCCCCTGCCACTTGCTCTCCCGGCACCACCCCCCGCTGCGCTTGTCTGTGCCACTGATGTGGTGAGGGTGTCCTCCCCCTCTGTCCAGCCCACCTTGCCTGTTCCCCATTCTCCTCCCCTGGTGGTAGGCACTGCAGTGGAGTCCACTACCACCCTGTCTGACTTGGGCACTGCAGTGGCGGACCTGTCCACTCCATCTGCAGGGTCCACTGCAGTCGTGCCGGCACCCACAACATCTGAGTCATGCCCCCAGTTGTGCCGGCACACACCATGTCAGACACCTCCACTGCAGTTGTCAGTGGCTCTCCAGCACCCACCACCCCTTCCCTGCTTCCTCCTGGTGAGCCCTGATCCTGTCCCTGCGGTGCCTGGCCTGCCCCCCGGTTGCCCCTCCTAGTGGATTGTCCCTGGTTTTGTGCAGTGCAGGCATGCGTAGGGTGACATCTGCCACTGTCACCCTGTTTGGACTTTGACAATGGACTGGCCATTGGCCTTTGTGTTTTTCTGAACTTTCAGTTTTCAATACACACATATGCTGAATAAAGCAACTTTCTGTTCTGTAGTGCTTATGCTTCTGATGTACATGTTGTTGATGATGCTAACCATGCCCTTGCTGCAGTGATGGTGATATTTGGTCTCATGATAATGAAGTGTTACTGTGCAGGAACCCATGTGGTCCAGGGGGAATGTGTCCTATCCTGTGGTGTATCCATGTCATCCATAGCAGCATCTGAGGGTGTCATGTGTTCAGTATTTGGCAATGGGATTTCCTACTTACATTAGCAATTTCACATCTGTGGCTTCCACCCCTGCACATCTGTTGTGCCTGCCATTGTTCAATTCGTCTACTTCCCTGACCGTGTGGCCATCTCCACTGGACATGCAGGTTTGGGCATCAATGGGGAAGGACTCATCTGTGTTGTCAGTGCAACATTGCTATACAAGTGTGTTGGATCTGTGCTGATGATTTCGTTGGCACTTCCATGACCAGGCTGATGTGACAGGAGCCTTCATTTGGTGCTAATTGTTGATTGTGTGACCAAGTGCTCAGCTGACATGATGGGGCCCTACTGAGGCAACATATGGCACAGCTTTCCTCACACAGGAGTGGAGTCCCCTCATGGCAGTGTGTACTCCTGTGACATTGCCTGAGCCCAAGGTGTGTGTTGTATGAGCATGTACTGTGTGTTCACTTCCGTTTAGCTGTGCATGCTGGGATCCCTAGTGTTGTACCTGTTTGTGATGCTTGCTGAGTTGACCTATGTTCCCCCAAAGTCTTCTCCCTGGGTTCTCTGTGATGTGGGTGCATGGCACATTACTGGTCATCAGGGTGTCACCCATAGGTGTGTTTGCTGTCAGGGCTGAGTTTGTGTGCAGACGCAGATGGGTCACAGTCAGGTTTCCCCTTGGCACTTGTTGTTTGCCCCTGTCATGTGATTTACAGTTTGTGTTATCTTTCAGTGATTGTGACACGTTGTGTGTGTGACTGCTGGCACTCCTCAGGGTCCGGGCTGCAATGTTGGTTGTTGTCTATGTGTGTTCTTTGTGGGTGACCTTGGCTTCTTCATTGGTGTGTGACTGTGGCTGGGATCCCATTGGTTGGTGTGGTATTGCCGTCATGTCCATGTACAGCGTAGTGTGCAGTGTGTCAGACATTCAGGAGTCTTGTTGAGTGTCCATGTGTGATGTGTTTCTGCACCTTGGTTCCCACCCACCACCCTGGAATAGTCATGGGTGCATGTGCAATGTCACCAGTGCATGTGTGCTTCACTGCTGCACATTGTTGGAGGACAAGGGGTGTGGTGTTGAGTGTGTGCAGATGAGAGTTGTTGCCCGGCTAGGCCCCTGCCTCCATGTTGGCCTTGGCTTACTGGCCGTGCTGATTGATTTGTGCTTGTGTAGGTGTGATGGTAGTTTGTTGCTCAGGACACATGACTTTGGTTCACAGTGTGAACGACATTTAGCTTTGTCATCACAGTGGGATTGTAATGCAGCCCAGGGTCACCACATTGTGGGGGCCCTGGGGGTAGTGCTGTGGTGTGTCTGTGTCTTGCTGTGTCAGTTAATGTTCCTACGTGCCTGTGTGACATGTGTGATTTGTGCTCCCTCTCATCTGACAATGCCTGCTTGCCCACATAGGGGATTTGGATCCATGAGTTACCTTTGTGTGGCACTGTATGCACATCTGTATGATTGGTATTCAGGTCTCCTCATGTGTTGTGTGGTTGCCTGGGGACACTGGCATCCCCCTCACCTGTTGTGTATGATGTGCAGTGTGGGTCTGCCTGTTTGTGTTTGTGCATCTGCACCACTGCATTGGCATATCTTGGGTGTGCCATTGGCTGTATGTAGTTTGGTGGGTTTCCCCTGCTGTCCCTGGGACTCCTAGGTCATCAGTCAGCACAATGATCATGGTTTGTGTGTCCCATTGCTGCCATGGTATGGTATCTGTTCACCTCACATCTACAGTCTCCACAGGGTATCTGCATTTGTGTGCCCATTGGTGCAAATATGTGGGTCTGCATTGTGATGGTCACTTCTGTCATTGTGTCATTGATGAATGTTGACAGTGTCAGCCCCCATGGGTGTTGTTTGTCTGCAAATGGCCAAAGGTATGTCTTATTTGCACTGCAGTATTTGCCTCCCCCAATTTATGTTGCAATGGGACACATGCACTACTTTGCCACTGATGTGTTTTATGTTCTGTGACCAGGAATCATCCATGCAGTTTGGCAGTTGCAGCTTTTCTTTGTCAACACTTACATTTTGGTCACTGTGATGATGGGGGTTTGGACCCCATTGCCACAATGTTCAAAATGTGCTTCAGCTATGGACCCCACCCTTACATTTTGGTCACTGTGATGATGGGGTTTGGACCCCATTGCCACAATGTTCAAAATGTGCTTCAGCTATGGACCCCACCCTTACATTTTGGTCACTGTGATGATGGGGGTTTGGACCCCATTGCCACAATGTTCAAAATGTGCTTCAGCTATGGACCCCACACTTACATTTTGGTTACTGTGATGATGGGGGTTTGGATTCCATTGCCACAATGTTCAAAATGTGCTTCAGCTATGGACCCCACACTTACATTTTGGTCACTGTGATGATGGGGGTTTGGACCCCATTGCCACAATGTTCAAAATGTGCTTCAGCTATGGACCCCACACTTACATTTTGTTCACTGTGATGATGGGGGTTTGGACCCCATTGCCACACTGTTCAAAATGTGCTTCAGCTATGGACCCCACCCTTACATTTTGGTCACTGTGATGATGGGGGTTTAGACCCCATTGCCACACTGTTCAAAATGTGCTTCAGCTATGGACCCCACACTTACATTTTGGTCACTGTGATGATGGGGGTTTGGACCCCATTGCCACAATGGTCATGGCCTGCTTGCATTGTGGGGGCCACACATATATATGTGTGGCACATGTGATAGGGGGTCACATTGTATGTTCAAAGTCATGTTCAGTGTTGTAGGCATTTGACACAGTCTACACACGCTTGTCATGGTGTTGGGGGGATGTCTTTTTCTTGCATTCCCTAGATTGTGGTGTACTGGTTGTGTCATGCATTGTCCATCCTATGAGTGGGGGTGGTGTTGGTGGTAGGCATCCAGCCCCCATGGGTAGAGGTGGTAGTAGTGACAGGCATCCACCCCCTGGGTAAGGGTGGTAGTAGTGGTAGGCATCTGGCACCCCCTGGCTAAGGGTGGTAGTAGTGGTAGGCATCCAGCCCCCTGGCTAAGGGTGGTAGTAGTGGTAGGCATCTGGCACCCCCTGGCTAAGGGTGGTAGTAGTGGTAGGCATCCAGCCCCCTGGCTAAGGGTGGTAGTAGTGGTAGGCATCTGGCACCCTCTGGCTAAGGGTGGTAGTAGTGGTAGGCATCCAGCCCCCTGGCTTAGGGTGGTAGTAGTGGTAGGCATCCAGCCCCCTGGCTTAGGGTGGTAGTAGTGGTAGGCATCTGGCACCCCCATGGCTAAGGGTGGTAGCAGTGGTAGGCATGCAGCCCCCCCTGGGTAAGGGTGGTAGTGGTGGTAGGCATCCAGCCCCCCTGGCTATGGGTGGTAGTAGTGGTAGGCATCCAGCACCCCTGGCTAAGGGTGGTAGTAGTGGTAGGCATCTGGCACCCCATGGCTAAGGGTGGTAGTAGTGGTAGGCATCCAGCCCCCTGGGTAAGGGTGGTAGTGGTGGTAGGCATCCAGCCCCCTGGCTACGGGTGGTAGTAGTGGTAGGCATCCAGCCCCCTGGGTAAGGGTGGTAGTAGTGGTAGGCATCCAGCCCCCCGGGTAAGGGTGGTAGTAGTGGTAGGCATCTGGCACCCACATGGCTAAGGGTGGTAGTAGTGGTAGGCATCCAGCCCCCTGGCTAAGGGTGGTAGTAGTGGTAGGCATCTGGCACCCCCATGGCTAAGGGTGGTAGTAGTGGTAGGCATCCAGCCCCTGGCTAAGGGTGGTAGTAGTGGTAGGCACCTGGCACCCCCTGGCTAAGGGTGGTAGTAGTGGTAGGCATCCAGCCCCCTGGCTAAGGGTGGTAGTAGTGGTAGGCATCTGGCACCCACATGGCTAAGGGTGGTAGTAGTGGTAGGCATCCAGCCCCCTGGCTAAGGGTGGTAGTAGTGGTGGGCATCTGGCACCCCCATGGCTAAGGGTGGTAGTAGTGGTAGGCATCCAGCCCCCTGGCTAAGGGTGGTAGTAGTGGTAGGCATCTGGCACCCCCATGGCTAAGGGTGGTAGTAGTGGTAGGCATCCAGCCCCCTGGCTAAGGGTGGTAGTAGTGGTGGGCATCTGGCACCCCCTGGCTAAGGGTGGTAGTAGTGGTAGGCATCCAGCCCCCTGGGTAAGGGTGGTAGTAGTGGTAGGCATCTGGCACCCACATGGCTAAGGGTGGTAGTAGTGGTAGGCATCCAGCCCCCTGGCTAAGGGTGGTAGTAGTGGTAGGCATCCAGCCCCCATGGCTAAGGGTGGTAGTAGTGGTAGGCATCTGGCACCCCCATGGCTAAGGGTGGTAGTAGTGGTAGGCATCCAGCCCCCTGGGTAAGGGTGGTAGTGGTGGTGGGCATCTGGCACCCCCTGGCTAAGGGTGGTAGTAGTGGTAGGCATCCAGCCCCCTGGGTAAGGGTGGTAGTAGTGGTAGGCATCTGGCACCCCCATGGCTAAGGGTGGTAGTAGTGGTAGGCATCCAGCCCCCTGGGTAAGGGTGGTAGTGGTGGTGGGCATCTGGCACCCCCTGGCTAAGGGTGGTAGTAGTGGTAGGCATCTAGCCCCCTGGCTAAGGGTGGTAGTAGTGGTAGGCATCTGGCACCCCCTGGCTAAGGGTGGTAGTAGTGGTAGGCATCCAGCCCCCTGGCTTAGGGTGGTAGTAGTGGTAGGCATCCAGCCCCCTGGCTTAGGGTGGTAGTAGTGGTAGGCATCTGGCACCCCCATGGCTAAGGGTGGTAGTAGTGGTAGGCATCCAGCCCCCCTGGGTAAGGGTGGTAGTGGTGGTAGGCATCCAGCCCCCTGGCTACGGGTGGTAGTAGTGGTAGGCATCCAGCCCCCTGGCTAAGGGTGGTAGTAGTGGTAGGCATCTGGCACCCCATGGCTAAGGGTGGTAGTAGTGGTAGGCATCCAGCCCCCTGGGTAAGGGTGGTAGTGGTGGTGGGCATCCAGCCCCCTGGCTACGGGTGGTAGTAGTGGTAGGCATCCAGCCCCCTGGGTAAGGGTGGTAGTAGTGGTAGGCATCCAGCCCCCCCGGGTAAGGGTGGTAGTAGTGGTAGGCATCTGGCACCCACATGGCTAAGGGTGATAGTAGTGGTAGGCATCCAGCCCCCCTGGCTAAGGGTGGTAGTAGTGGTAGGCATCTGGCACCCCCATGGCTAAGGGTGGTAGTAGTGGTAGGCATCCAGCCCCCTGGCTAAGGGTGGTAGTAGTGGTAGGCATCTGGCACCCCCATGGCTAAGGGTGGTAGTAGTGGTAGGCATCCAGCCCCCTGGCTAAGGGTGGTAGTAGTGGTAGGCATCTGGCACCCCCATGGCTAAGGGTGGTAGTAGTGGTGGGCATCCAGCCCCCTGGCTAAGGGTGGTAGTAGTGGTAGGCATCTGGCACCCACATGGCTAAGGGTGGTAGTAGTGGTAGGCATCCAGCCCCCTGGCTAAGGGTGGTAGTAGTGGTAGGCATCTGGCACCCCCATGGCTAAGGGTGGTAGTAGTGGTAGGCATCCAGCCCCCTGGCTAAGGGTGGTAGTAGTGGTAGGCATCTGGCACCCCATGGCTAAGGGTGGTAGTAGTGGTAGGCATCCAGCCCCCTGGCTAAGGGTGGTAGTAGTGGTAGGCATCTGGCACCCCCCTAGCTAAGGGTGGTAGTAGTGGTAGGCATCCAGCCCCCCTCCCTAAGGGTGGTAGTAGTGGTAGGCATCTGGCACCCCCATGGCTAAGGGTGGTAGTAGTGGTAGGCATCCAGCCCCCCTGGGTAAGGGTGGTAGTAGTGGTAGGCATCTGGCACCCCCATGGCTAAGGGTGGTAGTAGTGGTAGGCATCCAGCCCCCTGGCTTAGGGTGGTAGTAGTGGTAGGCATCTGGCACCCCCATGGCTAAGTGTGGTAGTAGTGGTAGGCATCCAGCCCCCCCTGCGTAAGGGTGGTAGTGGTGGTAGGCATCCAGCCCCCCTGGCTACGGGTGGTAGTAGTGGTAGGCATCCAGCCCCCCTGGGTAAGGGTGGTAGTAGTGGTAGGCATCCAGCCCCCTGGCTTAGGGTGGTAGTAGTGGTAGGCATCCAGCCCCCTGGCTTAGGGTGGTAGTAGTGGTAGGCATCCAGCCCCCCTGGGTAAGGGTGGTAGTGGTGGTGGGCATCTGGCACCCCCTGGCTAAGGGTGGTAGTAGTGGTAGGCATCCAGCCACCCTGGCTTAGGGTGGTAGTAGTGGTAGGCATCCAGCCCCCTGGCTTAGGGTGGTAGTAGTGGTAGGCATCTGGCACCCCCATGGCTAAGGGTGGTAGTAGTGGTGAGGCATCCAGCCCCCTGGGTAAGGGTGGTAGTGGTGGTAGGCATCCAGCCCCCTGGCTACGGGTGGTAGTAGTGGTAGGCATCCAGCCCCCTGGGTAAGGGTGGTAGTAGTGGTAGGCATCCAGCCCCCTGGGTAAGGGTGGCAGTAGTGGTAGGCATCTGGCACCCACATGGCTAAGGGTGGTAGTAGTGGTAGGCATCCAGCCCCCTGGCTAAGGGTGGTAGTAGTGGTAGGCATCTGGCACCCCTGGCTAAGGGTGGTAGTAGTGGTAGGCATCCAGCCCCCTGGCTAAGGGTGGTAGTAGTGGTAGGCATCTGGCACCCCCTGGCTAAGGGTGGTAGTAGTGGTAGGCATCCAGCCCCCTGGCTAAGGGTGGTAGTAGTGGTAGGCATCCAGCCCCCCTGGGTAAGGGTGGTAGTAGTGGTAGGCATCTGGCACCCCCTGGCTAAGGGTGGTAGTAGTGGTAGGCATCCAGCCCCCTGGCTAAGGGTGGTAGTAGTGGTGGGCATCTGGCACCCCCTGGGTAAGGGTGGTAGTAGTGGTAGGCATCCAGCCCCCTGGGTAAGGGTGGTAGTAGTGGTAGGCATCTGGCACCCCCATGGCTAAGGGTGGTAGTAGTGGTGGGCATCCAGCCCCCCTGTCTAAGGGTGGTAGTAGTGGTAGGCATCTGGAACCCCCATGGCTAAGGGTGGTAGTAGTGGTAGGCATCCAGCCCCCCCTGTGTAAGGGTGGTAGTGGTGGTAGGCATCCAGCCCCCCTGGCTATGGGTGGTAGTAGTGGTAGGCATCCAGCCCCCCTGGGTAAGGGTGGTAGTAGTGGTAGGCATCCAGCCCCCCTGGCTTAGGGTGGTAGTAGTGGTAGGCATCCAGCCCCCCTGGCTTAGTGTGGAAGTAGTGGTAGGCATCCAGCCCCCCCTGGGTAAGGGTGGTAGTGGTGGTGGGCATCTGGCACCCCCCTGGCTAAGGGTGGTAGTAGTGGTAGGCATCCAGCCACCCTGGCTTAGGGTGGTAGTAGTGGTAGGCATCCAGCCCCCCTGGCTTAGGGTGGTAGTAGTGGTAGGCATCTGGCACCCCCATGGCTAAGGGTGGTAGTAGTGGTCGGCATCCAGCCCCCCTGGGTAAGGGTGGTAGTGGTGGTAGGCATCCAGCCCCCCTGGCTACAGGTGGTAGTAGTGGTAGGCATCCAGCCCCCCTGGGTAAGGGTGGTAGTAGTGGTAGGCATCCAGCCCCCCCTGGGTAAGGGTGGTAGTAGTGGTAGGCATCTGGCACCCACATGGCTAAGGGTGGTAGTAGTGGTAGGCATCCAGCCCCCTGGCTAAGGGTGGTAGTAGTGGTAGGCATCTGGCACCCCCTGGCTAAGGGTGGTAGTAGTGGTAGGCATCTGGCACCCCTGGCTAAGGGTGGTAGTAGTGGTAGGCATCCTGCCCCCCTGGGTAAGGGTGGTAGTAGTGGTAGGCATCCAGCCCCCCCTGGGTAAGGGTGGTAGTAGTGGTAGGCATCTGGCACCCACATGGCTAAGGGTGGTAGTAGTGGTAGGCATCCAGCCACCCTGGCTTAGGGTGGTAGTAGTGGTAGGCATCCAGCCCCCCTGGCTTAGGGTGGTAGTAGTGGTAGGCATCTGGCACCCCCATGGCTAAGGGTGGTAGTAGTGGTAGGCATCCAGCCCCCTGGGTAAGGGTGGTAGTGGTGGTAGGCATCCAGCCCCCTGGCTACGGGTGGTAGTAGTGGTAGGCATCCAGCCCCCTGGGTAAGGGTGGTAGTAGTGGTAGGCATCCAGCCCCCTGGGTAAGGGTGGTAGTAGTGGTAGGCATCTGGCACCCACATGGCTAAGGGTGGTAGTAGTGGTAGGCATCCAGCCCCTGGCTTAGGGTGGTAGTAGTGGTAGGCATCTGGCACCCCCATGGCTAAGGGTGGTAGTAGTGGTAGGCATCCAGCCCCCTGGGTAAGGGTGGTAGTGGTGGTAGGCATCCAGCCCCTGGCTACGGGTGGTAGTAGTGGTAGGCATCCAGCCCCCTGGGTAAGGGTGGTAGTAGTGGTAGGCATCCAGCCCCCTGGGTAAGGGTGGTAGTAGTGGTAGGCATCTGGCACCCACATGGCTAAGGGTGGTAGTAGTGGTAGGCATCCAGCCCCTGGCTAAGGGTGGTAGTAGTGGTAGGCATCTGGCACCCCCATGGCTAAGGGTGGTAGTAGTGGTAGGCATCCAGCCCCTGGCTAAGGGTGGTAGTAGTGGTAGGCATCTGGCACCCCCTAGCTAAGGGTGGTAGTAGTGGTAGGCATCCAGCCCCCCTGGCTAAGGGTGGTAGTAGTGGTAGGCATCCAGCCCCCCCTGGGTAAGGGTGGTAGTGGTAGGCATCTGGCACCCCCCTGACTAAGGGTGGTAGTGGTGGTTGGCATCCGGCCCACCCTGGGTAGGGGTGGTGGTGCGCATTCAGGCCCCTGTGTGCATATGTGGCATTGGTGATGGGCATCCCGCCCCTATGGTGCTGCTGTTGCTGGTGTAAGTAAATTCTGCATCCCTCTGTGTGTGTGTGGTGTGTCGTGTACGTGTTGTATGTGTTTTGTGGTTGGTGTCTGACTTACCTTCTGCGCCGTACGCGTCCGTGCCTGTTCCGGTAGTAAATGTAGAATATTGGTATGATCGGGACGAAGGGATTCATGGTTGGTTCGTGTCGTTCGTCTTTCTCGTCGCTTCGCGTCGTCCTCGTCGCTGGCGTGTTCGCCTCGTAGCCGTGGATCATGTTGTGGCGCGAATCGGAGCTTATGTGCGCCTCTCCCGGATGCTTTGACGTGCCGTGCGTAGCGACGGGTTCGGCAGCGTACGGAAAGCGCATCGTACTTGTCCAGCCGGACGGGGCTGCATTTTCCCTTCCGTGCGACTCCGATTCTGCGTTTCCGGATTCGCCTCGGTCGGAGAACAGGACCTGGATTGGGTGAGTACGACTCGGCCGGATACTGTGCTGTTGTGCGCATCGTACTTACTCGTTCGGTATGCTGTACGGATCGGTCGGGAAACAGGCATTCGCATGGCTTTTTTCCCGACCAGAATGGTATTGGGTGCGCCTCCGACCGAGATCGGAATCGGCCCCTATGTGTCTTCCAAGTCAATCATAACGGAGAATAGTAGCTCACGTCATTTCACATGAAGGCCAGTTGAGCTATAGGGGCCACTGCTATGTCACACAATGCAGAGCTGCAGGCCATCTTGCTGCATTGTCTTGCCTGAATCCTTACTAGATGTTGCAAATAAAATGTCAACAATAATATGTACATTTGGTCAGAATTAATTATAATATTTAATAGGAAAATGTATGAAACACTCAAATAACTCAAATGTAATTACTTAAGTTCCATGATGTCAGTACATTACATGCACAACATATAAGTGAATTTGCTAAAATGTATTTCAGCAATATTAACACTTACATGCCATACACCGAAACTGGTCCAGCAACCTTCAGGCCTAGATGCACAAACAAGTCTGCCTCACGCGACACAACATCCATCCAATGGTGCAGAAGTTGGTGGACAGAGCGTTCCACTATGCTCACTGGGAGCAGATGCTTGTGTATCGCCTCACACCGCACTTGTTTCTCCATCAGTGGGTAAGCCTGACTGACTCGGGCACCAGCACCAAGCATTCGTGGGAGGTAGTGCACTATTAACCATATCACTGCACTTCCCTCCTTCATATCAAACTTTTTAACTTTTTAACACCCCCCTTACCCAATATACTGTACAATAAACCAATTCAATATTCCTAACATAATTCCCAAACTAACCCCATATATTCCAAAACGTACCTAATGTAAGAATTATTCATACACACAAAACACAACAAAACAATACACATTCACACAAATATAACAACTTATCAAATACAAGTTACACATTACAACAGAACTCACACTGCCACAGCTCATGAGATACACTAATCTCATAATCAAACAAATCCAAGCTCCACAATGCTCAATCACCTCACACAGACCAAAGGGAAAGTGAAACTACACTGCTAAAACATCCTTCAAGGCAGGTACGCCTTTCGCATAATTTCCAGTGTATAACTTGTCAATTTGTGTGGTGTCGCGTTGATCTTTTCCCACGCAATATGACGCAACACATGTTTGAGTGATGCAGCGTAGTATACAACGATGCTATGGCACGCAAACATGTCTTGCACGGTAAAAAATGACGCATACACAAGCAAATCAGCTGAAAAGACCCAGGGAATTACTCAACAGGCATGGCTGCATAGCAGCATGTGTTTGGGAATTAGTTGAACTTTCTCATTGGGCTTAGTGGTTGGTGGTGTTAGAAGTGTGAGAGAAATGGGATTGTGTTTTGGATCATAAGGCTTGCCAGAAGTGTCTGGTTAGTAGAAACTATTGTCTGTGAATTATTTGTGTGTTAAAAAGTCTTGTGTATTGTTACAAAATTAGGAGTATTGTTGTTTAGGGGTGCTAAGGGGTTTGTGTGGGGGTTAGATAGTTTTAGTTTTCTATATATAATAAGGTTAAGTATGTCTGGAAAGAGGAGATTCACCAATTTTGACGAGAGGGTGGTAAGTGCCTTACTATGTCTAATCATTCACTACCTTCCTCATGTGCTTAGGGTTTGAGGTAGAGTGAGCCAGGGTTAAGGCCTACTGGATCATCTGAGACTTGAGGTTGCTGGACCTGGTGACAATTTAAAATGATTACTCAGTGTAATTGTTTAGTTTATGGTAAATGTAAAGTGCACATTCATTCCTCAATAAAGTAAAATGAAGTCCCTACAGTGATTTTGATAAGCAATCCAGTATGTAGAAACTCTATAAAAATTCTGTTACAACGACCATGTTGTTATTTTTCAGTACTACAACATAGAAGCAGTAAAAACTTGTTGTGTACCATTGAGTGGAAATGCGCGTTTAAACTTCATTCAACCACAAAATATATAAATAAAATCGTATTATTGCAAAATCCTACTGATAATATCCTGTGTGGAGTACAGCAAGATGTATGTCGCCCATCATACAAGGTGCAAGGATCCAAGCACTACAGTCATGACAATTTTACTTCTATCCTGCACAACTGCAAATTGTGCTTTACATTATGTGAAAAGGACATGATATATATCGTTGGAAATGGCACTTTCTGCAGGGTTACCCCAATCCTTTTGCCTTCCTCCTCCCCTTTTTTTCTGAATTTGTTTTTTTGGGCTCTAGGACTCTGTGCACTTTACCACTGCTAACCAGTGCTAAAGTGATTATACTCACTCCCCTAAAGTTGGTTTGTTTGGATTATCCAAAATTGGCGTATTTGATTTACATATATGTTCCTAGTAAAGTGTACTGCAAGTGCCCAGGGCATGTAAATTAGATGTTGATTGTGCCACCCACTTAAGTAGCCCTGCAAAACATGCCTCAGGCCTGCCACTGCAGGGCCTGTGTGTGCAGTTTACACTGCCATGTTGACTTGCCATTTGAAATCCCTTGCTAAGACTTACATTCCTATTTTACTATATATGCCACCCCTATCGTCGTGTAGTTCCTATATATCCTATACAGGAGCTGCACGTTCCGATAACATAAACTGTGGGTTTGGTGGCGGACTGATTCCGTGCACCCCCACCGGATACGTTAGCCTATCTGTATTAGCTAGCTCACAGTGCCACTAGAGTCTCCTCTTATCGGGGAGCGAATAGTTCTTGGCAACCTTAGAATATGACAACCCTGATCCCCCAGGATCGTGGAAACAATATACTACTTTTTGCTCAGTCACTCATGCTCACTTAGGGGGTCATTAGGATGGCGGGCGGATCGCCATCGCCAGCCAGGCGGTGGCAATCCGCCCGCCATCTCCACCCGATTCACCCCCGCCATATTATAATGGCGGGGGGACCGCGGCAGACGCAAAGTGCCTCCGCCGCTTTTCCGCCGGTCGGCAATCGTTCTGATTGCCGGCCGGGCGGACTGGGGCCTTAATATGGTGGCGGTGCCTAGCAGGCACCGCCATCCATATTAGGATGCTGGGATTCACAGGCCTTTCCATGGCGGCTTTGCCGCCATGGAAAGGCTGGCGGTGAATTGCTTTGCTTTGCTTTGGGGGCCTGCTGCGGGCCCCCGGGGGGTTGGGGGGCTGCACTTGGGGGGACCTACGGTACCCCCCTTTTTTGCCATGCACAAGGTGGCAGGCACCGCGCGGTGCCTGCCATGTTGTGCATGGCAATGCACAACATGCCTCTTTGGCATTGCGGCGGGTGCTGCTTACAGCAGCACCCGTCACAATATCAAAATAGCGGAATGCAACCGACAGGGTGGCGGTCGCATCCTAATTAGCGGTGCGGGACTGTCGCACGTCTGGTGGCCGGTCCCAGCACCGCTAGGGCGGTGGGCGGACTAAAGTCCGCCCGCCATCCTAATAACCCCCTTAGTTTGTCTCAGACATACACAGAATAAACATACTGGGCATTTTCAATAAGGATTTATTGAACAGTTGTAATTCTAGTGTAGAATATATGAGCTGCAACAACCATTAGACAGTAGCAGAGATATATGATTAGCAATACTACAAAAGTAAAGGGACGGTACAGTTCTACCATCTTGCAGAAATCATGAATATATACAAGTACATAAAACACATGATAAAAAGTGCGTACTCCTACGATGTCTCCCTAACTAGATGTACCTAAATGTACCTAGCATCTGTGTAGGTGTTATGCCAAGAATCCCTCTAGGATCTAGTCAACCCCCATTACCTGAGATTTAGAGAATGTGGGACCCCGTCCTGGTCTCGAGTTGGACACCCCGCGAGGGATGTTAGACCACTGCTAGCTGTAGCGTCTGCATGCAGGAACCTCAGCGTCTCTGGTCAGTGTGTCAGCCGGGAAGTCACGGTCTCCTCTGTCTTTCTAAGCAAGACATGATTTATATATACCCATAGGTCTCCCCAGGGGTCCTACCTTGCTGTGTTACTGTGTCAGCCTAAAGGATGATGTCGGGCCTGAACTTTATTCAGAGATATTATACAGGAGATGGTAATCCTACTGTTAGTCCTGCTGTGCTTCCAAGAAGCCTCATGCATAATGTATGAGAATCGAACCAGGGAAAAACCAGTGTTCTGAATGCAGTGTCCTATCTGGGTAAAAGGTCAGTGCCTAAGAACCGTTATGTATGTAATGTAGGGAAGAATATAGGTGAAAGGTTGCAATGTTACCTGCGCCTATATAGGGTATCTATATGGAATATAACACCCACTCCTCTTCCGAAAGGACGACATATGTAATCTATTAGTGTACTACCATTCAAACTAAACATTGGTACGCACAAAAATATATTTCTTTCGCTAAAAATGTTTAAGAACATCTAAAAATTTCTAAAAAACTTAAAATTTTTAAAAAGAAAGTACTTTCAAGTCCTAGCTCTAAAAGTGTCCGTAATTATAGTCCGAACTACTATAAGCATTTTAAAGCCATGTATGCCCAAAAAATGAAAGGAATGTCAATTTAGTTTCATAGTTCCAAATTTGAGCTTGTTTTAAAAAGGGAGAATTTCTCCCAGCACACGACGAGCCAAATGTTTATGTGTCCTGGCTTGTAGATGCAACATTTCCGTTGCTTGCTTCCGCAGTAGACGGCCCTTGTAACACCTCGCACAGAATGTCAATTGAGCACAGATGATGTTCCACGCTGTCCGCAGCCGGTGCTGGGGCAGCCTGTGCACCGTCCAAAGCCGGGGTGTCAGTGGAGGTGCCGGTGTTCATACCAACAGGTGCAGTTACTACCTGCGGTGGCTCAAGGAATGCCGCCATCAAAATTGGAATACGCTGAGGACACTGCAGAACATGGGCCGTTATTGGGTCCAGTAACGCATTCACGTCCAGTTGCGCACATGATGGGAGTATCAAACACAGGTCTAACACGCATTCTTCTCTGCAAAACAGGCATCGGAGGACAGGTTAGATGCAGTCCATTCAGACTGGTCGAAATGACAAGAACCAAGATGCACTTAGTTCTCTTAGGCGAGGCGTGCCTAGATGTTGTACCATGCGGTCACGGTATTTACGCTCCAGGAGAGCTTTTTCCATCTCCTTGGTGACTGGGACATCCATTGCATAGCAGAAAAATAACAATCAGGATTCCCGCTATTAGAAACAGGATCAGCGGAAGTCCTCCAAAGATGCTTCCGAATACGGAATGAATGAAGTTTGGTATAACTCCAAGTACCGTCTGAAAGGTGCTCAGAAGTCCAGAACCTATGGTCTTATATAGGTGAACAATGCCATTCGTATCAGACATATTAAAGATACTATTTACCATTTCTGCGAAATGGAAAGGGCAGTTTGTATGAATGAGCGCCTGTATCTCTGCCGAAGACCTTGCGATCTGGAGATCAAAAGTCTCTCGAGCGGAGGTTAAGGGCACAGACTTCTGTAGAAGCATGGCTTTCATTCTGCTTAGAGTATCAAACCGTATTAAAGAAACATTCAGTGAAGGCCATAAAGGCGCCTCCCTGACTGTATGTGTCGGTGGAAACAATACTTGCATACAACAAGTAACCCTGGAGCTCACGGTTACCAGATATGCGATGCCCGGAAGCATGCCGCAGCAGCCTTGACTGTTCAGCATCAAGTAACTCCCACTCGAAAGTAGCCTAAATGCTGGAGTAATCACTGCAGCTGGGGCACCCCTCAGATGACAGGACAGGTTCGATACAGAACCATTACAAGCCCCGTGCAGCATTATATCCTGGCATATGAGTGATCCACTTAAATCGTTCTCGCAGTTTGTACCGCTCAGAAACACTTCTCGATCCCCACTCCGGCATCGAAATCTGTATGGTAATGCCCATGATTCCTTAATGTATTCCTTAGCCATTTCGTCATATCTGCCTACTTGCTTTTGTTCAAGGCAATACAAGGAGTCACAACAAGCTTCCGGGTCTTCTGCTACTTAGACCGGATGGCTGCGCGGCGCGCGGCAGCTGAGTAGAACGCACGCACCAATACCTGCTAGAGCCTTAGTTTTTATAATATGTTTTTAATGTTTACGGTGCCTTTTAAAAATTGATGAGCTAAACTTTTAGGAATCTTTTGAGAGTTCAGTGTGCTTTAAAACTGCAATCTCGCTGCTAATTCGCTGCTCAGTCCTTTTAAAACTGTAATTTCGCTGTTCTTAAAACTTACCACATTCATTTAATTTTCCGCTGCTACTGGACTGCATTAGTCTGTTACGCCGTGCCCTCTCGCTCCCCGGTCCACCACGGTTATTCTGATTGAGTGGAGGGAGTGGAGGCGGGTCGGAGGCGGAGTCACAACAAGCTTCCGGGTCTTCTGCTACTTAGACCGGATGGCTGCGCGGACGTGCCGCTGGCGCGCCAAAGGCGCACCTAAGGCAAGCCCGTCTGCGCCTGTTCACGCCCGGCCGGGACCAGGGGCCAGGACCCCTGCGCCTCCACCATTAGGAAGAATTGTCTACTCTCGATAGGAGATTCTAGGGCTAAAGACACCCACTAACAAATGCAGCCAAAACTCACTGTTTCCAGTTAGTAAAGAGCAAGAATGCCAACAGTGCTCATTTACTTTCTGTCCGCAACTGGACTTATGCGCTGAGGTACAGCAGTCTCAGACATTTAAAATGTTTCTCCTCAATTGTAGAACTTTACCTAAACACTTCTTGGAGATCAGGATGCTCCTCGAAGACGAGGATCCAGATGCACTATTCCTGACGGAAACCTGGTTAAACAGTGCATCAGAACCTGACCTGGTACAAACTTTACCCCTTGGCTTTACCATAAAGCGGAATGACCGTGATATAAAGAAAGGAGGATGTATTGCCATAATTCATAAAAATTCTATTAAGTGCAAGGTTGAATCTAATATTATTTTGGATTGTGAAAGCCTTACGTTCAACATGGCACTCTCACCAACCCACTCCTTTGGTGGAGTCCTTATTTACAGCAGCCCAGGAGGATGTGGGTGATTCATCAAATCCCTCCCGGAAGTAGCTGCATCACTAGTTGCCACCTCCCCCAACACCACGCTTATGGGGGACTTCAACCTCCACTTTGATGAGGCCAATAAGGTGGACGCAGTGGAGCTCACACATGATCTTTTGGCGATCCAACTTTTTCAAAAAGTGTCTGGCCCCACACACACAAAGGGCCATACTTTAGATCCTATTTTTAGCAACTACCCTGGAATACTGGTCAGCGAGTCTAAACCCATCCCTTGGTCTGACCACTTTCTGATCCCTTTCCATATAACATCGGGAGCGCAAACTCCCAGTATTAAAATAAAGGAAAGGAAAGTTCGACCCTGGGCTCAACTTCCGATAGAATCCTGGACCTTAGCTCTTGATACTCTCAAACCTGAATCCAACTCAAACCTGGCCGAAGCCTCAGAAAACTTTACACAATGGATTGAGTCTTCATTGGACACGGTAATCCCAACTAAATCCAGCCAGAAAGCCAGAGATAAAAAAAACCCATGGTATTCTCCCGAATTGAGAGGATTAAAACAGACATGTAAAAGACTCGAGAGGGAATGGAGGAAGGACTTCCAGGATATGAGTAAATGGAAATATAAAGATGCTGTAAAAATCTATCAAAAAGAAATAAAAGTAGTGCAAGCGACCTACTATGAAAAGATTATTACATCAGCCAATAATACTCCCAGGGAAATTTTCCGGATCGCACAGGATCTCCTAGAGCTCCCAACAATTGATATATCCCTTGAGGCCACCCCAGAATGGTGTAATGCACTGGCAGAGTTCTTCCAGGGAAAAGTCAATAAACTTTATAACACATTCCCTAAGCCCCCTTGTCCTTCTGATCTACGCAGACACTGAGACGCCCATATACCAAACAGAGCACGTACTTAAAGAATTTGCAGCTATGAATTTGAACAAGCTGACAGAAATCTTTTCACAAATTAAATCAGGCTCCCTTTAGAGCCCGCTCCTCCACATATCTTACATAAGGTAGGGAAGGTGATTCTTCCAAGTCTCCTGGAAATGATAAATCTTTCCTTGTCCACAGGATCTGTTCCGGGTCCCTGGAAGCATGCGATGGTCAAGGCCTTATTGAAAAAACCTAGCCTAGACCCAAGTGACCTAGGAAACTACCGCCCAATTTCACTGCTGCCGGTAACTGTAAAAAGTTTGGAGAAATATGTGAACACTCTGATTTCCAATTTTTTAGAAACCCACGATCTTCTACATGCTACCCAGACGGGGTTTCATCCTAACCATGGTACCGAGACTGCCCTTCTCGCTGTGGTGGAGGACGCCAAGCAGATCCTGGATCAGGGAGGAGCAGTTGCTATCATCCTCCTTGATCTAAGCTCTGCCTTTGACACGGTTAACCTCTCTATTCTAGTAGAGAGACTTGGGAGACTGGGGATCCAAGATAATGCTATCTCCTTGATACAATCTTATCTAGACAAAAGAACCTTCCAAGTCTTTTCAGGGGACGCCACCTCTCAGAGCCTCGAGCTCAACTGTGGAGTCCCGCAGGGATCCTCGTTGAGCCCTACTCTCTTTAATGTATACTTGCGGCCATTGGCCGATATCATTCTGCCTCATAGAATTAAGATTGTGACCTATGTGGATGACACACAGCTGGTCATAACGCTTAATGGGGCCGGCAACCTCCCATCGGACTTCGAATTATGCGTAGAGAAAGTTGCCTCATGGATGGAGTACTCATGCCTCATACTCAACGGAGGCAAAACTGAGTTGATGTTCCTAGGTAACCACCCTAGTGTAGGCCCCAGCCAAACCTGGCCTAAGTGTCTAGGCCCGCCCCCTACTCCCAAAACCAAGATAAAGAGTCTGGGTGTTTGGTTAGACAACTCGCTCAAGTTTGACCATCAAGCAATGAAGGTGACAGGGGCCTGCATTGGTACCCTTAGATCTCTCCGGAAAATCCTCCCACTGCTCCCAATGGCCGCAAGGAGAATTCTCATCCAGGCGTTGGTTTTGTCACGTCTGGATTATGGTAACTCCCTTTATTTAGGAGCACCCATAGCAACATTAAGGAAGCTTCAAGTCGCCCAAAATTGTGCAGCATGGATGCTACTTGGAATCCCAAAAACCCAGTCAGCCAAACCAGCTTTAAAAATCCTTCATTGGCTGCCAATCATCGAAAGAATAAAATGTAAGGCTCTGTGCATTGCCCACAAGAATATGTGGGGAACAGGCCCGGCAATCAACAAACCTCTTATCACTCCGTATCGCCCTAAGAGGAATCTGCAATCGTTTAACCTTAACCTCGCAGTTGTTCCCAAAAGAAGTGGAGGAAGATCCTTTGCCTACAATGTGGCGAAACTGTGGAACACGCTACCATTACACCTCCGCGCTGAAATGCACATCCTACCATTCCGGAAGCTTTTAAAAACATGGCTATTCCAACAAATAGCTTCTTAAATTGATCGGTTTTCTACTCAGCTGTTTAGCGCTGGGATGCCCGAGGGTAGCCATGCGCTTTATAAATGTTTAATAATAATAATAATAATAATAATAATAATACTGAAACTGAAAAGTAGTGACCGGTAGAGTTATGTGGCCATGGATTAGCCATTCCGTGGACGGTGATTCTGCCACTGTAAATGCTAATCTATCCAGTTTTTCGAAACGCAGCATTGTATATTTTGCTCCCCTTTGTGCCATTTCTATCTGTTTATCTGTTAGATTATATTCAGAAAACAGAGACGTACTGTTGATATAACACCAAGTCACATAGGCTGCATGCAAAGATTGCAGCGTCCAGCTTAATAACATAATAGAACGTAATTGTGATTGCCCGTGTTGTAATCTGGCCAAATCTTGTTCTAGTATGTCTATCGCAGAAGATACAATGTTGCCTAAGGAATATATCCTGGAGCTCAATGTAGTTAACCCATTCTCTACCACTGCTTGATATTTTTCTAGATTTATACGGTTTATTTCAAGTAACCTCTCTGCGGCCTCTTGTTGTGATGTTTTCCATATTTCATTATAGACAGCATAACAGAAACGTTTCTGACGTGGCTTCCTGGGACCCATTAAAAAATTCCTAAGATCCACATCCTGTGACAGTAAGGATAAGTGTTTTTTCACCTTTGTGAGTGTTGAGGTTTTTAGCCAATCAAGGCACAACTTCCCAACACTGTAGGATGTCACTACCCCTGGATGTTGTCTTTGTACATAACGTGGATCTGGCCTATGGATACTAAACCCTTCGGTTTTACCAATGAATCTTGCCTGACAACTATTAGTGTCTGTGGGCCAAATCAACCATTTTCTCCAATCGGGGTCTGATCTGTTGTATTGTATGATGTCATCTACTGTAATTTCTTCCTGTGATGTTATGTTGCCCCCGGTGTGGGATGGAGTTGGCATCCGAGGTGTGTTCAAGTCTTTGTTCTTGGCTAGTCCAAGGCAAGACGTCTGTTGCACTGTCTCGTTCAAAAACATAATTTGTTGAGGGATGAGGCATGTTCTAAACAAAGCTTCTGTTCCCTGTACCTGCCATTCCCTAGTACCCCAGACTGATTTTAGGTCTATGGTGTCTTTCCATAAGTCGAAACCTTGTTCAGACAACTGGGCAATAAAGGAAGCAGAGTAAATCTGTTTGGTGTTTGTCAACATATTTTTCTGTGCTGATGTTGGTGCAACATTATAATAATAGGAGGCTGGGTCAGACATATTGAACCCTGAAAAATATGGGAACTTCTGTGTAAATGTTTTTGAACTGCCTTTCGGTGGTGTTGGACAAAGTTCCCATTGGTGGTATGTGAACACATTTCTAGGATTTGCAGATTTATGTAGAAAATGATGACCATAATGTTGATAACAATGCATACTGTCGAAATCTGATGTGCCTTCCAATGTTTCACTATTAGAAAACGCAGCAGAGTTTTCCAAATCAGACAACATGTTATTAACAGTTTCAAAATCCCAATCATCGGAAAATGTACTTGAGGTAATGATATCACTCAACAATATTTTTAAAAAATGAGGAATTCTTAAAATTTTGGTCGGACCAAATATATCGAAATCAACCTTGTCCCAAACTATACCATCTGGTATAGGAACTGCTGTAATGTTCACTGATGACAAGTCTCTTTGTTCTCGATGAGATGATAGGTGGGGTTTTAAAAGTAAGTTAACCTTTTGTGCTGCAGAGCTTTGTCAAAGGTATCTTCCATTAACAAGCATGCTAAAAACTATTGCTAAGCCTACCCAGAAAAGAAAGAAAAGTATCCCGGTGAATACCCATAGTTCTACCCAAGGTGACACCAGGTAAGTCTTTTTAAGAAAGTGCATAAAGTCTTTTACTTGCTGCTTGCGCGATTTTTTGGCTGGCGTCATTTCAGGTTCACTTGGATCCAAAGAAAACGTATCAAAGTTTATGAAGTAGGCAGAAGCAGTTCGATCAATTGTTGGAATTGCATCAGGCTTTGTTGAAATCGTACTTTGCTCTTGTCGAGGCACATTAACGTAGACATCTGTATTTGGTCTAACAGCTATTTGTCTGTCATTTGAGTTTGATTTTGAAGTTGAATTTCAGGTTCAAGGGGAACGAGTTCCATAGCATTGTTGCATAGTCCATCATTCCGTACAGGGGACTCTTCGAACGTGATGACTCTTTCCGTTTGAACTTCTTGGATTGTAGCGAGAGGAGGGCGTCTGCTACTTAGGAGTTCACGTGGCCTACTACTCAGTATCGGCCACATAGTGTGGTTTGATTAGGTCGATTGAGACAAATCTTTTCTCCTTTTTTCTGCAAGAGGCGGTAGAAGTACAGTTCTTGTTCCTTCAATTGCTAGGACCTGTACAGGTTTTCTGTAGGATGGCCCAAATTCTTTCTTGTCCGCTATTTTCTCTCTGACCAGATCCCCGACTTTTAGGATCCAGACAGGTCTTGCCGCGACTGATTTGACTTCCCCAGTGGCGGTCTGTTTCAGATGGACATTACTTTGTTGTGTCCTAGATTCATTTAGATCCTGTAAAACAGCCAAACGATCATGGATGTCAAAAGGTTTTTCATCTGCCGCTGCGCCTTCACAATTAAGATCAGGTACCCACATTCTTGTCCCAAATAGGACCTCATACGGAGTGACACCCCCTAGAGAATTTCTTGGCATGTTATTCATAGCTCGCTGGACTCCATACAAATGTTTTACCCAACTTTCACCTGTGCCTAATACTCTAGCTGTTAAAGATTGCTTTAAGGCCCGTTTTTTCCTCTTCACAACCGAATTTCCCTCGGGATGGTACGGAGATGAGTACAGCAATGCTACACCCAATCCTCGCATGGCCTCCTTGTAAGCCCGAGAGCTAAACGCAGGGCCCTGGTCGGAATGTAATGTGCCAATTGCGTATGTCCCTATGAATACTCGCAAATGTTTTATAACAGTTTGAGCGTCAGCCGAGCGCTGGGGCCACACCCATTGGAATCTCGAGCAGGAATCCACTGCAACCATGATATACTTGTAAGCCCCATCTCTTTTTAAGGGGCCGCAGTGGTCCAAGTAAATACACGCTAGCGGTTTGTCAGATATTAATAATGGTGTCTGTGCTAGACGTGTTATGGTGGAACCTTTCATCTGCTGACAGATGTCGCATTTCAAGACTTAGGGGCCGATTCCGATTCGGGCCGGAAAACATACCGACCGACTTGGTACGGGAATATAGTCCGACTGACACGTACCGGCGCTGCCCGACCTGCGTAGTACGATGAAATGCATGTGAATCACGACCGACTCGTACGGAACACAAGCCGAACGACCGAACCGCACGGAAACAAGCTATCCGGCCGGGAAACCACGCGAATCGAACCGACCGACACACACCAGGAATGAACCCGACCGAAACGTACCCGCGAACTCCGACCCGCGCAGTACGATGCAATGCGTGGAAAACCAGACCGAGTCGCACGGAGCCCAAGCCGTATGACCGACACTCATACAAAACCCAGCCGAAGCAACCCAATACTCCGCGACTGACGCGTACGCCGCACATGAAACCTAGCAGAAACACAGCGTGAACGACTCGGAGAAGCTCGCACGAGACAACTGCAGCGTCCTACTCGGTCAGAAGAACGTCTCCTACATGCACAAAAAATACAAAGGAAAAAATACAAAAAAAGGGCCAAACAAGCAATGACAAAGCCAATAAATACTGGGGGGAACATGGAACAAAGACACACCCACAACTCCACCCATATAAAGGCCACAAATCCCTACCATGATCCTTTGCAAATTCAACTGACCTGCCAGCACAGAACACCATCAGACAGCAACCACAGACACATTCACAGCTCATCCATCACACAAGCCACACACCATTAGCACCTCAACAAATAGCACCCTCACATACACCCAGCAAAACCTACACTCACCCACCCTCACTTGCCACACACACACACATCAATCACCACCACCACCCATCACCATGCCCCCAAAGAAGAATCCAAAGTTCCTAGACAGTGAATTGGAAGTCCTGGTAGATGAGATCCTCAGGGTAGAGCCACAGTTGTTTGGTACATTAGTCCAACAGACCCCCATGTCGCAGAAAACCAAGATGTGGGAGAGGATCGTCGACAGGGTGAACGCACAATCACCATGTTTGCGCACAAAGGAAGACATCCAGAACAGGTGGTATGATGTGCGCAGGAGGGTCAAGGACCTACTAAAGAAGGATTACGTCTTGAGTCAGCGCACTGGCAGTGGCCCTCCTGCCAAACCACTATACCTCAGGCCCTGGGAGGAGAACGTGCGGGCCATCCTACCACCAGTGAGCGTATATGGACTATCAAACATCCCAGAGCCTGGTGAGTACAAAACAAATATACACAATAGTGTGTGACAATACACACACATCACTGTCAAGGGGATAGTCAAACCATGCACCCTTAGCAAATCCACAGCAACCAAAAGATAATCACCCAAGATGCACTCCCTGCAATGGAAGCACGTTCCATGGTGGGATATCTGGCTGGGTGGGAAGGAGGACTGACAGCTCTGACCATAGTCACCAGCAGCTTTTCTCACACCCCCCCTTAACACAAACTCCACACAACTCACCTGGGAGAATGCAATGCCTCACACTCTAATTAAATATCCCACAAAGAACAACCACACTGGGTTATGCCGTGTGAAGCACAGGGACACTTTTGGGACTTGTAGCCAAACAAACGCCAGGACAACACTGTCAGCCATCCTGTCAGCACAGGCACACTACCCCACAGGGAAGCAGAGTCATAAGGAAGGAAGTATGGGCATGCTGGGAAGGGGGGTGTAGGCAATAGCATGATGGGAGTGGTAGTCACAGCTCAACATCCCCCACCCACATGGCCCAGCAAGCTCACACTGAAGCATGCACACCTCACAGGGAGTGAAAAGCCACTTCTAAGCTGTCTGACACTGGCCTCAGCTGTGGGGAGCACAAGGCCCTGCTGGGAACTGGGCACCAACAAACAACAGGACCACACTGTCAGCCATCTTGCCATTGCTGTCACACTCACACACAGTGAAGTCCACTCAAAAGGAAGGAAGTATGGGCATGCTGGAAAGGGGGTGTAGGCAATAGCATGATGGGAGTGGTAGTCACAGCTCAACATCCCCCACCCACATGGCCCAACAAGCTCACACTGAAGCATGCACACCTCACAGGGAGTGAAAAGCCACTTCAAAGATGTCTGACAATGGTGCTCTGTTGTGGGGAGCACAAGGCCCTGCTGGGAACTGTGCACCAACCAACAGCAGGACACCACTGACTGACATCCTGAGAGTCAACCTGCACCCACTGCAAGTGTGGCATGCTTCATGGTGGGACAACTGGGCTGGGGGGAGAAGGAGGTCCAGATGTCAACCAAATACCACCAATGCTGGTCATGCACACACCTGAACATCCACATAGAAATGCATCAGGTTGGCAGGAGAATGAGCCACACCAATATCAACCTCTGACTGTGACAACTTAGGACAATGCAATGTACAGGGCCGCATCCAGAGGTACAGTCAAAACTGTCATGTGTTTGAACCATTGATGCCTGCTGAAACATAACATACATTGTGTGTCTCTTCCAAAAACAGGTGATGATGGGGACACAGTAGCAGATAAGGAGGAGTCCCTGTCCCAGGCTCCGGGGGACCCTGAGCTCTCTGGTGTGGAACAGCCTCTGCCCTCATCGGATGGCAAAGACCAACCTGGCACCTCCGGTGGGAGTCATCATGCAGCACCAGCAGGACCACCATCTGCACCCCCTGCACCCATTCCTCCAACATCTGCCAACACACAGACCACCCCCGCCGACACAGACAGACCAAGGACACTCAATGACAACAGCACAGGGACCACAGCCCACCGTGAAGCAACAGACAACAACCCCAGTACCAACCCCCAAGGGGTCCGAGGGTCACCTGTGCGTGCCACGGCAGCTCCCGCACGTGTGTCCAGGGGTGGTGGTAGGGGTGGTAGGCAGAGGTCGCTGTTTGCAGAGGGGTCTGGACTGCATGATGACCCACAACTGGCACGCATTGCTGAGGCGTACCAGAATAGCACCGGAGAGGTCAGCCAGGTAGTAGGGATCCTCAAGGACATTCAACAGCAGCAGGCTGCCCATCATGCCCACTTGGACTCCCACATGTCCCGTGTGGAGACACACATGTCCCGTGTGGAGACACACATGTCTGGCATGGAGTCCAAGTGGGACACGATTGGAAGAACTGACAGCGGTGCAGAGGGACATATTGACATGCCTCCGCCAGATTAGCACCAACATGTCCACACCTCCCTGTGTGCCCACAACATCTGGTGCCGCAACAACTGCAACTGCCACAGGGAGGGAGGATGACTCTGGTAGAGAGTCCTCTGCACCGCAGCGGCCTGCATGTGAGGTCCCCCAGAAAGAAGAGGGGTCGTCCGAGGAAGGACAACTGAGAGGCCGATGGCTATGTACATCCCCAGGAACCCAACACCTGTTCTGGAAATTCTCCTTTGTGTGCAAACTGTTCACCCTGTCGAATGCAACACAACTCTCCCACATGACATGGGGAGTTTAAATTGGACTAATGTATCAGATGACTGTGGACTTTACTCAGGACATTTCTGCTACCAACACTTCCAACTCATCTGGGAACTTTGGATTACAATACCAATGTACAGCACCCACCATCCTGTGCACTATCCTCACACATGTATGTAATTAACTCACTAATACACCATACTTGCCTGTTGTGATGTCAACGTTGTTTTTGTCATGGAGATGATGATCTGCTAAATGACACTGTGCATGCTAACTGCCAAAGCAAGTTCAACACCGTCATGTGAGTCATGGCGACGTTACACATATGAGGGAGACACACCACTAGGGCTACACAACACATAGACACCAGGGCCATCGGACTCATCGCCTACACTGATGTTGCCAGGAAATACAGTGGAATGCACAGACACCACACCTATTCAGAGTCTGTGTTAACTAGCCCACAGGTGCAGTAAGCAAATGTCAGTCAGATGTGTGACCACAGACAACGCACATCCCAAAGTGAAGCACAGGTTTATTACACATTTGCAACATGTTGTTTCCACTACAAATGCAAGGTAATCCCATGTGGCAGTGGCCATACAGTCAAAAAGTGAGGAAGAAATAAAGTCCAGGGGTGTGTGGCACATTACCTGTAGGGAAACGACTGCTGCCACCCTGAAAGCTGAATCATGGTGTCGGGGGATCCAAGTTGACCAAACAACTCTGTAAGCACCCTGTGAAGGACAGACATGACACACAGTCAAAAGCACTGAAGAACAAGACAGAACTGCAATACTCATGCCCAATACATGTCACAAGATACCTACACAAAACCAAGTTAGCATGTCAACACTGTTGGGGAGTACAGACTACCTGTAAGGACACATCGCTGCACGCATCCAGTCAAATAGCACATGGCCACACTCAAACAGCACCAGAGCACCACCCACACATACCATGCAAACTCACATCATTGACATGACAACTCTATGGATACTCACATTCAGCTGAAGAAGTTGGTGATGCGCTGTGTGCGGACATCACCCTCATCATCATCACTGGCATCGTGGCCCAGGCCAGGATCCTCCACAGGTGGCGGATGTTGGTCATCGTCATCCAGGATGAGAGGCAACTCCTTCCGCACTGCCAGGTTGTGTAGCATGCAGCAGACGATGACAATCTTGCACACCTTTGCTGGGGCATATGGGAGGGCCCCTCCTGTCTTGTCCAGGCAGCGGAAGCGGCTCTTCAGGAGACCAAATGTCCGCTCAATCACTCTCCTGGTCCGACCATGTGCCTCATTGTAGCGCATCTGGGCTGGTGTCACAGTGTTCCTGAGGGGTGTCAGCAACCACGGCATATTGGGGTATCCGGAGTCACCTACAGACAGACAATTGCACATTAGCTGAGTTGGAAAAGAGGGCGGAATACAACATAGCAGAACACACACAATGGTACAAAGTCAGTACACACTGACATGCCAGGCACGCTGGTTCTGCATCTGTGACATCATCCTCGGGATGCGACTACTCCTCATCACGTAGGCATCGTGTGCCGAACCGGGGAAACGGGCACACACATGTGAGATGCTCATATCTGCAAGACATACCACCAGAGCATTGATCGAATGATAATGTTTCCTGTTCCTGTATGCCTGCTCATGTGCCTGTGGTGGTACCAAAGCCACATGTGTCCCATCAATGGAGCCAATGACATGTGGCATCCTCCCCAGGGCATAGAAGTTACTCTTGACGTCAGTGAGTTGTTGACGTTTAGGGAAATAGATGTACTGGTTCAGGTATCTCAACATTGCCTCCAAAACATCGCGTAGCACACGGCTGAACATGGTCTGTGACATCCCACCAGCAGACGCCACAGTGTGTTGAAAGGTACCGGTGGCAAAGAAGTGTAGGGCTGCCATCACCTTCACCTTGGTGGTCAGCGCTGTAGGGTATGGCCGGCCAGGTTCTAAATGTGGGGCCAACCGCACCGCCAATTCCTCAATCAGCGCCCTGTTGAAGCGGTACCGTCGGATGCAGTCACGTTCCACCATCGTTGCAAGGTCAGGGAATGGTCTATGGACAGCTGGTGCCCTGCAGTGCATAGGTGAAGAAAGAAAGATTGTCAGTCACCCCACATATGTGCCATTGACCATACTCAATATCACATGATACATCATTCACGAGACACAAGTACCTGATGTGTGTGCCGTTCTGTATGGACATATATGGCACCTACATGACCAACATCTAACATCACAGTTCAACATGTGTTGACAACAAGTTCCAGGTTGTGCTATGGGAAATCATTAGGCTGTGTCACAGTACCCATTTACTGCTGTCACGTTCCAATCACATACCACAGTGACATGTCAGGACAGATGTGCCACAGGCATCACAGCTCATTGACAGGTAGATTCCCAGGGACCCTGTATTGCCACATGGACACTGGCATGACATGGCGTATCATGTACACGTCAGCAAAACAACCATGACTCCCACAGGTAGTGGCCCCTGTTGCCTCTGCAGGACAGACATGGACGTCTGTGACACACACACGCACAACATCAAAGTCCATGCACAAACAACGTGGATGTGGAGACTGTCTCCCATTGTGCACTTGGAATCAGAGACATCGGAAACACAACATGCACACAGACTGTGGAGGGCCATCACTATTGTGGCAATGGGTCCCCCTGTGATGTACATACCTTCCCACATGGGACTCAGGGGGTATGTGACATGACATACACATACACAACCTGGAAATGTGACCATGCCACATGCTATGAAATGAACAGTTGCACATCACAGTGGTCATGTGCACAACACACAAAAGATTCTGTCCCCATGAACACGTGCACAGCCTGGGAGTGGCTGCCCCCAAGTGCCACCCAAAAAACCACGTGTTGACCCACATTCACAGAAAAGGTAATGCAGCCTTACATGCCTTAGGATACAGTGTGGACAGGCTGTGGTGTTGTAGGTGTGCCCCTGAGTCCCTGGCAAGTAAATGTGGCTGGCATACGTTCACCAGTGACAAGCATGGTGACATATGCGAGTGACTTGTACAGGGACGCGTTGTACAGCAATGGACCGATTGGTGCGCACGCATTGGCCATTGCATATGATGCTGAGCGGGTAGGCGTTGTACAGCAATGGACCGATCGGTGCGCACGCATTGGCCATTGCATATGATGTGAGCGGGTACGCGTTGTACAGCAATGGACCGATCGGTGCGCACGCATTGGCCATTGCATATGATGTGAGCGGGTACGCGTTGTACAGCAATGGACCGATCGGTGCGCACGCATTGGCCATTGCATATGATGTGAGCGGGAACGCATTGTACAGCAATGGACCGATCGGTGCGCACGCATTGGCCATTGCATATGATGTGAGCGGGTACGCGTTGTACAGCAATGGACCGATCGGTGCGCCCGCATTGACCATTGCATATGATGCTGAGCGGGTACGCGTTGTACAGCAATGGACCGATCGGTGCACACGCATTGGCCATTGCATATGATGTGAGCGGGTACGCATTGTACAGCAATGGACCGATTCGTGCGCACGCATTGGCTAGGGCCTGGCATGGCAATGGACGCGTTTTCGAAGCTTTAACGAGTCTGATGCAGTGAATTCAGTTGGCCAGCCACAACAATGTTGCAAATTCATGGGTGTCATGAAGTTTAACTTTTGAAGGATGCTGTGGGCGTGTATAAGTGGTGCAATTCCATAGATTGGCCAGATTCAGAAGATGCAAACGACTTGGACCTATCAGTTTGGACACATGGGACAGTATCTTCCTCTGCAGCACACATATAATGCTGGCTGTTCCCCTGAGAGCTCACTTGCCTGCACTACATGCTCCAGGACAACATCTGCCACCAACACTGCTGCTGTCTCTGCATCCTCTGGCTACTGCAATGGCACGTACTGTGGAGAGAGCCCCAGCCTTCACCACTGAGGAGAACCAGGCCCTGCTGGACAGCCTCCTTCCACAGTACAGCAAGCTGTATGGGAAACCAGGGGAGCAGGTGAGTGTGCTGTCCACTGCCTTACTAAATGTGCATGTTGTCTGACTAGCAAGACTTACAGTGTGCACACCACTGGCTAGCATGCTCACTGAGTAGTTCTCACCCCCAAAGTGTGTAGTTACATGCACTGAACAGGTATAGTGCAGTAACAGTGCATTCCAACAAGGTTTTACTTCCCAGGCAATGATACCATTTAGTAACTGCTGGCAAACTGTTCATAGCCATAGTTGCACTGCCTGTGTACATCATATGCCCCTGTGATTGAGACATGTATATCCAACTGTGTGATGCACGGATATGTTGCATGTGTAGTAATGGCCTTTTCACTTTGTCATCCTCACAGGTTGATGCCCACCAGAAGCAGGAAATCTGGCTGACCATCGCCCGGGCAGTAAGATCCGTGGGGACTACAAGCGCCGGATCCGCAACTGCCAGAAGAGGTGGCAGGACCTTCGGGGCTGGACCCGGAGGATCGCAAGGATCCAGCTGAAGCTGTCGCCTCCTCGCAGGAGGGGCGGACACCGGACCCTGACCCCCCACATGCTCAGGATCCTGGCGGTGGTCTTCCCTGACCTGGATGGGCAGCTGAAGGCCAGACAGCAGCAAGGAGGGGTGAGTCCATGACTGCACTGTGAACTTTGTCTGACATGCTATGTGCCCTCCTCTGGCCTGGTTAAACTTCCACAGTACATCAGTCTTGTGGTCCAGGATCCATGTCCCTCAATTGTGACATGCCCACTCCTCATCTGATACCCAGGTGTGGCCCTTACAGTCAGGAAATTGTGTCACTTGGGTACTGTGTCCTTGCATTTTGCTTAGCTCAAGGTGGGGGACAGCATTTGTTCCCGTAACTTTGTGGTGGGCTTCATGGGTGGGTCAATTGCTTACACAATGCCTGAGTTCTGACATGTAATCTGCGTGTAACTTGGATATGTGGTCCAATTGCTGATCTGACTCACCACATGTGCCTGGGGTATTTGGCACATCCCCATGCTGCGGGTGGGAACAATGTTTGGGCCTCAGGAGTATGTATATCAAGTGTGTCACACATGCTTTGCCACCTGCCTACTGTCCAGGCTCATCCCTCTTTCACGTGGAGCAGGACAGTCATGCCTACTCCAGGGCATACAATACACTCTGTACTCCCACTCCCGTGTATGAGCTGACACGTTGTGCTCAGTGAAATGTTCCCTCAGGTGTCTGCATCTGTGTCATTGTGCTGTGGCTTCGTTGTCAGGACTACTGGGGTGTTTATCGGTTAGGGCTCAGCAGCCCATCTGAGATGTGACCATGAGAGACGATACTTGTGTGACATATAGGTGTTTGATCACTTGACTGTGCAGACTGGTGTATGCGACTGTGAAGTTCAGGCAGCTGTTTTTCATTCACAGCAGACTGTGAGGTGCTCAGGTTCAGAGAGTTGTGTTTCATGTCTCCCATATGTCCAATTGGTATGACGTGGACAAATAAGAGTTCAGATGATGTGGTTTGTGGGGGATGGACATGTGCACTTGTCAGCTACAGAACTTGCATTCCCCATGACCTAGGATTGTGACACAGTGCAGACTGTTGTTGGCTGGCTGCCCTGCCCATGTGACTGGAGACAGTGATGTATGACTTTGCAGGCATGCCTGTGCCATGGCATTAAACTTCCTAAGAGTGATCCTGCAGGGGAGTGACATGTGCTACATGCACCCCATTGTGGCATTGACTATCAGGACATGGGTGCATCATGGTGTCTGGTGCTGGTATGCATCACATGCATTTCAAATTAGACTCTGGCCATCCCTTTATCTGGACACCTGTACTGACTCAGTGGCAAGAGATCTGATGTGTGCATGTTCACATACTTCACCGTGTTCTCTGCAATGTCCAACAACTGTGTAGGTGGTGCATGTGTCCACACTGGGGTATTACCATCCGACAGGCACCAGACAGATGGGTGCAAGGCCAGGAGGGGTGTGAGTGCCATGGTTGACCATCAGACTGACAATTTGCTTCTCCTAATCTGTGTGAGCACTTTTGGCAATGTTCAACTAAGGATGCCAGGTCTTGCTCTGTAATGTGCTGTACTTACTGTGGTGTGTGCGGTCAGTGCAGGTGACTGATGTTTGTCTTTTTCCCTAATTGTTTGCAGATACATCCACGGCCACAGGAGGAGACAGCTCCACGGACCAGGAGGAGCTGCAGAGCCAGACTGGGTCAGCAGCCGATGAGTGGTCAGAGGGACCCAGTGGCACGGAGGGCGAGGGAGCCACACCGAGGAGTCCTCAGCACCATCCACCTCAGCTGAGGACCACAGCAGCTCGGAGGATGACTCCCTTGTGGAGGCGGGTGTCAGCAGCCACCACACCCCAGCTAATATGGCTGGCCCCGCCACCACCACCACCCACCGCCCTCCCATTGGCTCCCATTCCAGAGGTCCGTGGAGGCTCCCGTGTTCGGGAGCGTGTCTCCTTCGTGCCAGGCACCGCACCCCCTGCCCCTGTGTCCCCTGCTGCCCTGAGTGAGGAGTCTGTGTACTTACTTCGCCAGCTCCATGTAGGGCAGACAGCAATGCTGAGTGTCCTCCATGCACACACCACTCTGTTGACACAGCTGGTGTCGTTCATGGAGGGCATCTCATCGGGCATGTCTGCCCTACAGAGGAGCAATAAGTCCATGGACTCCTCCCTGACGGCAGCAGTGTCCCTCCTCCAACAGTCCCTCACCCCTCCTACCTCTGCCCCATCCACACTTCCTGGCACCCTACCTGTCCCAAGCACATGCACACCTGCACAATCACCCAAACACACAGACACGAGCAGCACAGAAACACCCAAAACAAAGTCAAAACGTGCACGAAAGCATCCTCAGGGGGCTGATACCACACCCACAGGGGATGGGGAACAGACACACACACAGGCATCCACAGTCACTCCGCAGTCCTCCAAATCCTCTCCCTCCAAGACCCCTTCCCTTGCCTCACCTGCAACCCCACCTAAAAAGCAGCTCTTCCTCTGTGACCTCGGCCTCTTCCCCTCCGATCCAGCTGATCCAGCATACAGGGGGAAGAGGAAGTCCACCCACACAGAGGGAGTGCCCCTCACCCCCGGACACCCTCCCCAGGCACAGACAACCTGAGGCCCCCACCCGCAAGTCCCCCGGACCCGGAAGAGCAACCGCCCTGCAGCTCAACCACACAGTCTCCTTCCTCCATCCCTCAGGCCCCCACAACACAGGTTCCCCCACCACACCCTGCCCCAGGTTCCCCCACCCACAGATGCACCATCCCCAAAATGATCCGGCCTTCTCCCCTACCACTTGCTCTTCCAGCCCCACACCCCCGCTGCACATGTTTGTAGCCACTGGTGTGGAGACCGTGTCCTCCCCCTCTGTCCTGCCCACCTTACCTGAACCCCATTCTACTCCCCTGGAGATAGGCACTGCAGTGGAGTCCACTACCACCCCGTCTGACTTGGGCACTGCAGTGGGAACCTGTCCACTCCATCTGGCCAGCCCACTGCAGTCGTGCCGGCACCCACACCATCTGACTCATGCCCCCAGTTGTGCCGGCACACACCATGTCAGATACCTCCACTGCAGTTGTCAGTGACTCTCCAGCACCAGCCACTCCTTCCCTGCCTCCTTCTGGTGAGCCCTGATCCTGTCCCTGCGGTGGCTGGCCTGCCCCCCGTATGCCCCTCCGAGGGGAATGTCCCTGGTCCGTAGCAGTGCAGGCAAGCAAGGGTGACATCTGCCACTGTCACCCTGTTCGGACTTTACTGATGGACTGGCCATTGGCCTTTGTCTTTTTCAGGACTTTCTATTTTACACCCACATATGCTGAATAAAGCTATTTTCTGTTCTCTAGTGGTTTTGCTTCAGATGTACATGATGTTGATGATGCTAACCATGCCCTTGCTGCAGTGATGGTGATTTTTGATATCAGGAAAATGAAGTGTTACTGTGCAGGACCCCATGTGGTGCAGGGGGAATGTGTCCTATCCTGGTGTGTATCCATGTCATCCTTTGCAGCAATATGAGGGTGTCATGTTTTCAATATTTGCCAATGGGATTTCCTACATTTATTTGCAATATCACATCTGTGGCTTACACCCCTGCACATCAGTTGTGCTTGCCATTGTTCAATTTGTCTATTTCCCTGACCGTGTGACCATCTCCACTGGACATGCAAGTTCGGGCATCAATGGGGAAGGACTCATCTGTGTTATCAGTGCAACTTGCTATACATGTGTGTTGGATCTGTGCAGATGATTTCGGTGACACTCCCATGACCAGGCTGATGTGACGAGAGCCTTCATTTTGTGCTAATTGTTGACTGAGTGACCAAGTGTTCTGCTGACATGATAGAGCCCTGCAGAGACAACGTATGGCACAGCTTTCCTTACACAGGAGTGGAGTCCCCTCATGGCAGTGTGTAATTCCGTGACATTGCCTGAGCCCAAGGTGTGTGTTGTGTGAGCATGTCTGTGTGTGTTCACTTCCATTTTGCTACGCAGGCTGGGATCCCTAGTGATGTTCCTGTTTGTGAATGCTTGCTGAGTTGACCTATGTTCCCCCAAAATCTTCGCCCTGGCTTCTCTGGGATGTGGGTGCATGGCATATTACTGGTCATCAGGGTGTCATCCATAGATGTGTTTGCTGTCAGGGCTGAGTTTGTGGGCAAACGCAGATGAGACACAGTCAGGATTCCCCTTGGCACTTGTTGGTTACACAAGTCATGTAATTTACAGTTTGTGTTAGCTTTCAGTGATTGTGACACGTTGTGTTTGTGACTGCTGCCACTCCTCAGGGTCAGAGCTGCAATGTTGGAAGTTGTCTATGTGTGTTCTTTGTGGGTGACCTTGGCTTCTTCATTGGTGTGTGACTGTGGCCGGGATCCCATTGGTTGGTGTGGATTTGACGTCATGCCCATGTACAGCGTACTGTGCAGTGTTTCAGACATTCACGAGTCTTGTTGACTGGCCATGTGTGATGGGTTTCTGCACCTTAGTTCCCACCACCACCCTTGGGATTGTCATGGGTGCATGTGCAATGTCACCAGTCCATGTGAGCTTCACTGCTGCACATTGGTGGAGATCAAGGTGTGTGGTGTTGAGTGTGTGCAAATGAGAGTTGTTGCACGGCTAGACCCCTACCTCCATATTGGCCTTGGCTGACAGGCCGTGCTGATTGATTTGTGCTTGTGTAGGTGTGATGGTAGTTTGTTGCTCAGGACACATGACTGTGGTTCACAGTGTGAACGACATCTAGCTTTGTCATCACAGTGGGATTATCATGCAGGCCAGGGTCACCACAATGTGGGGTCCCTGGGGGTAGTGCTGTGATGGGTCTGTCTCTTGCTGTGTTAGTTGCTGTTCCTACAAGCTTGTGTGACATGTGTAATTTGGGCTCCCTCTCATCTAACAATGCCTGATTGCCCACATAGGGGAATCCTATCCATGAGTTACTTTTGTGTGGCACTGTATACACATCTGTGTAATTGGGATTCAGGCCTCCTCATGTGTTGTGTGGTTGCCTGGGGACACTGGCACACCCCCATCACCTGTTGTGTTTGATATGCAGTGTGAGGCTGCCTGTTTGTGTTTGTGCATCTGCACCACTGCATTGGCATATCTTTAGTGTGCCATTGGCTGTATGTTGTTTGGTGGGTTTCCCCTGCTGTCCCTGGGACTCCTAGGTCATCAGTCAGCACAATGATCATGGTTTGTATGTCCCATTGCTGCCATGGTATGGTATTTCTTCACCTCACATATACAGTCTCCACAGGATATCTACATTTGTGTGTCCATTAGTGCAGATATGTGGGTCTGCATTATGATGGTCACTTCTGTCATTGTGTTATTGATGAATGTTGACAATGTCAGCCCCCATGGGTGATGTTTGTCTGCACATGGCCAAAGGTATGTCTTATTTGCACTGCACTGTTTGCCTCACCCAATCTATGTTGCTATGGGACACAAGCACTACTATGCCACAGATGTGTTTGTTGTTCTGTGACCAGGAATCATCCATGCTGTTTGGCATTTGCAGCTTTTTCCATGACAACACTTACATTTTGCTCACTGTGATGATGGGGTTTAGACCACATTGCCACAATGTTCAAAATGTGCTTCAGCTGTGGACCCCACACTTACCTTTTGGTCACTGTGATGATGGGGTTTTAGACCCCATTGCCACAATGTTCAAAATATGCTTCAGGTATGGACCCCACACTTACATTTTGGTCACTGTGATGATGGGGGTTTAGACCCCATTGCCACAATGTTCAAAATGTGCTTCAGCTATGGACCCCACACTTACCTTTTGGTCACTGTGATGATGGGGTGTTAGACCCCATTGCCACAGTGGTCATGGTCTGCTTGCATTGTGGAGGCCACACACATTTATGTGTGACACATGTGATAGGGGACATTGTATGTTCAATGTCATGTTCAGTGTTGTAGGCATTTGACACAGACTACACACGCTTGTCATGGTGTTGGGGTTATGTATTTTTCAGACATTCCTTATGTTGGAGTATGCTGGTTGTGTCATGAATTACCTGTCCTATGAGTAGGGGTGGTGTGGGTGGTAGGCATCCAGCCCCCTCTGAGTAGGGGTGGTGGTAGTGGTAGGCATCCATCCCCCTATGAGTGGGGATGGTAGTAGTGGCAGGCATCCAGCCCCCCATGAATAGGGGTGGTGGTAGTGGTAGGCATCCATCCCCCTATGTGTGGGGATGGTAGTAGTGACAGGCATCCAGGCCCCCCTGAGTAGGGGTGGTGGTAGTGGTAGGCATCCATCCTCCTATGTGTGGGGATGGTAGTAGTGACAGGCATCCAGGCCCCCCTGAGTAGGGGTGGTGGTAGTGGTAGGCATCCATCCCCCTATGAGTGGGGATGGTAGTAGTGGCAGGCATCCAGCCCCCCATGAATAGGGGTGGTGTTAGTGGTAGGCATCCATCCCCCTATGAGTGGGGATGGTAGTAGTGACAGGCATCCAGGCCCCCCTGAGTAGGGGTGGTGGTAGTGGTAGGCATCCATCCCCCTATGAGTGGTGATGGTAGTAGTGACAGGCATCCAGGCCCCACTGAGTAGGGGTGGTGGTAGTGATAGGCATCCAGGCCCCCATGAGTAGGGGTGGTGTTAGTGGTAGGCATCCATCCCCCTATGGGTGTGTATGGCATTGGTGATAGCCATCCCGCCCCTATGGTTCTGCTGTTGCTAGTGTACATCAATTCTGCATCCCTATGTGTGTGTGACATATTTCGGGTACGTGTCGTTTGTTTGTGTTGTGGGTGTTTGACTTGCCGTCTGCGCCGTACGCGTCCGTACCGGTTCCGGTAATAGATGTAGAGTATTGGTAGGACCTGCGCGATGGGATTCATGGTTGGTTCGTCTCGTTCGGGTTTCTCGTGGCTTCGACTCGTACTCGTCGCTGGCTCGTTCGTCTCCTCGCCGTGGATCGTCCTGTGGCGCGAATCGGAGCTTATGTACAGCTCTCCCGGATGCTCTGACGTGCCGGACGTAGCGACGGGTTCGGCGCGTACGGAAGGCGCATCGTACTAGTCCGGCCGGAAGGTGCTGTGTATTTGGTTCCGTGCGACTCGATTCGGCGTTTACGGATCCGGCTCGGGTGGGGAACAGGAGCTGAAATGGGTAAGTACGGCTCGCTCGGAATCTGTGCTGTTATCAGCATCGTACTTGCTCGTTCGGACGACTGTTCGAATCGGTCGGGAAACACGCGTTCGGCTTGGTTTTTTTCCAGACGAATGGTGTTAGGTGCGCTTCCGGCCGAGATCAGAATCGACCCCATAGTCTTTAGTCTGCTTTATTAACCCTGGCCACCAATAGCGTTGTTTCAATAAAGAAACAGTCGCCGTAACTCCTGCATAGGCAGAACCTATCCCTTTGTGTGCTGCTAGAATCAAACCTAACCTACGATCCATGTTTGGAATTACTCTATCCCCCACTCCAGGAATCTGAGCAAATGGAATGTTATTGGCATCTAACTTGTAGGAGTACTTGAGTGGAAACTTTTTTGGTACTGCTCCGCTGTTTTCGACAAGTATTGATAGCTACCATAATCTCACCGTCTATTCTCGTTTTTGAACGAGTGATTGCAGCTACGAAAGCCATGCGTACAGCCATCTTTGTGGCTTCATCAGCCAATGAATTCCCTTCAATGTGAACACCATCACGCTGATGACTCAGTGTATGTATCACTTGAGCTCTCGGTAGTTCGGTTTTCAACTCCACTACCTGTTCCCATAGCATTTTATGCTTAATTGTGCCACCTTTTGCATCTTTGAACCCAGTACTGCAAATATTCATTATATGACTGTACACAGTAAAAGGAATCGCACACAATTAGTGTGGGGAATTCTTGATCCGTATTCACCAGTGCCAGTATTAAGGCTTTTAACTCTGCCAACTGTGACGTGAAGTCTCCTAGAGACTGCGTTTTTGTGCAACTTGGGTGGAACTTTCCATCCTGCATGCGACCTTTAACGATTGCACATGCTGCGCTATATTGTTGCTTACTCCCTATGGCCGGTTGAGCAGATCTGTCAGTGTAAATAATATATTCATACTGATCAAGAGGCATTATTTCGTTTGGTAGAGGATATTCTTGTTCGTATTGCAGGAACGCTTGTGTCTTTAAATTTGGGTCATACCTGTATTCTACGTCTGTTGCAGTGAGAGAGTTAGCCCATTGTATCCATCTCGGATGTAAAGCTTTAGCATTAGGAACGCTTGCCTTTGTCGCAGCCTCTAAGGCTGGAACTGGAGTAACTACTATTATTCGTTTCCCCTGAGCCAGTGCTCTTTCTCTCACTACAGAAGTCTGTACTGCTGTTAGAATTTTCTCTGTAGATGCGAATCGCATCTCAGCATTTGTGTGCAAATGAGAATTGTATGAAATTGGAAGGTTCTCACCTTCATTATATGTTAAATAGGTGTACTCAGATTGTCCCACAACTATACAGATCACCAGGTTGCGTACATTTACGCGGGTCTGTAAGTGTTTGGAAGCTATCATGTCGGCTTGTAAGGAACGAAGTGTATCTGTATGTTCCTGTGTCCATTGTTTTACTGAAAAATCAGGTTTTAATAAATCGTAGAAATTTTAGATAAATATCATCCACATAGGACAATGCCTCTTCATCCAATTTTTGAAGTAACTCTCTTACTCTGGCCGAAAACAACCCCGGGCTATTCTTATACCCCTGGAGAGTCGACAAAATTGACGCTGGGTCCCTAGCGCTGAGAAGGCTGTCAAATACCTGCTTTCAGGTGCTATATTTTGGCAGAAAAATCCATTCGAGATATCAAGTGTTGTTTTATATTTTGTCCGCACAATGTTATTCATTAATGCGGCTCTGTGTGCATTTTGGACTGCAAATGTCTTAGTGCAAGTGTTTAAATGTCTGTAATCTAAAACTAGACGATATGAATTGTCAGGTTTCATGACAGGAAACAAAGGATTGTTAATTGGTGAGGTGCAAGTTTCAATCACCCCTTGGTATTCAAGTTGATCTAAGATCTCCCTGACCTGTTTTTTAGCATCTTTCTTTATTTCATATTGCCTCTGTGCAGTCGTGTATTTTTTAAAGGGATTATGTGGTGGGTTGAATCCTCATCCCATCCAACATGGTTTTTGTATAATGCCAGAGCCTGGGCTACTGCCCACTCCTGCGCATATGTGTGTTGCAAATGCCTGGGAATATGGTCTGAGAATGCCGGGAGAATCACTGTTTCTCATATAGGGCAATACATGATGAATGCTGGCGGCCAATCTTGTTCAGCTAATAAAATGTCATAGCCAAACGTCAGGTTCTCCCAAAAGAGACCTTTCACTGTTCTACATTTGTCCCCCTCCATCTGGAGCATTATTTCATATACTTTATGTGGGATGCTTACCCTAGTATCGGGTGTTTCTACCGTGATATAATCATTCAAGTCCGCTGTCACCAGAAATTTCATCAGGTTCTGGCAAGCTATTGTTATTTCTGCCGCACTGTCTAGCATCGTCAGAGCCCATTCCCCGTTCAGTAGTTGAGTCCTCAGAATTCTGGGCATGTCTGATCTTTAGACCTGCAACCTTCTTCTTTTTGAACTGTGGCTTTTGCTTTGGCTTCTCTTCTTTTTTAGATGTATGATCTTGAGCGTGCTGCCTGTCTCTGGACTTTGTACGCTCTTCTTGTCTTTCTGACCGTCCTTCCCTTCTCGGAGTTTTTCGTTGAACCCTGAAAGGAATGAAAGGAACGTGTATCAGTATCCTGATACCTGTCAGGTTTCCTAATATTATCCCTATTCCTAAGGTTGTACCTCTTTTCGGAGGGCTCCTGTGGAGAACTACCTAGGGATTGAGATCTGTTGCCTTTAAAGTTTTGTTGTTTTTTATTGTCCCACTTCTTCTTTGTCGAAGCAGGTGTCTGCTTAGAAGTGTCCTTTTCAGGATTGCCCATCAGTTGTGGTTTTAAAGCTTTCCCACCCAAACTGTCTCTGCCCAATTCTGCATATGCAGTTTCAATTATTTTCGGTAGTTCATGTTCCTGTTCTAAAGGACTGAACTCCCTTAGGCGTTGGCGGATAGCCACTGAAGCTGCTTCCCCTTTAATGTTAGCTAGTATTATGGCTGATACCTGGGCATAGTTACCTAGTAACTTCATCCCTAAGTTTAGGGCAGGCTCTGCTCCATACTCGTTTTGTATTTGTCTCAATACATCAGGTACTACTGCTAATGACGTTATACCATGAGTTCTGGTATAAATGGCAGCAAAGACTGTACCCCAAGTGGTACAATCCTCTAATTGTGGTGTTATCCCCATGGGCAAGCAGATTGTTAGCATTCTGTGTTTTTCATATGGGGTAGTATTCAGGAATCCTGCCTCTAGCTGCGTTATTTTCTGAGCTACCCAGAATGGTATTTGTTCACGTTTTGTGGGCATTTTACCCATTACCGCATGTAATGTTTGTGGTGTAATTTTAGTTGCTGTACCCTGAATATGAGTTCCATTTGTTGCAACTATTGCTGGTTGGACTGTAAATGTCCTCATGACGAATTGCGTCGTTTCTATAGATTTTAATTAAATCTTTATGTTGTATGAGTAAGTCTCCTTGTGGCATTGTGTCAATGTCAGGATGTGGTGTGTAGGCTGCTAATATCGGCCATGTTGCCCCTTCTCCTCCGAGCGGGCCGAGTCTTACTCTTCTTCTTGTATGGGGTAGGGCGCCTTTAAACCAGTATAAGTGTTCCTGGTATGTGAGCGGAACCTCTATATCCTCGAACGGATAATATTCCGCTGGTGCATCTCCTTCCGTGTGGGAGTGAAATGTTTTTGTTCTTGCATTTGCTGCTGGGAATGTAACCCATGAATAAAATACCTCTGTTTTGTTTGATTTGTGCGCCTCAATCATGGAAACTACTATGCCACTCCTAGATGATAAACCATTCTCTCCCAGTCTCAGGGTGACTGCATTTCTAAAATTTGGTGCAATTTATATTACGTCTGAATCTTCCTCGTCTGTGAGGGGCAGATTTTGTTGCAGTGGGTCTAAGACCTGGTTAGTCAATGTTTTTAGAACACTAGATAACTTTTCAAGGGAACCAAGATACGGTGTTATGCACAATTTTAGGAACACTGTGTCCTTCAAGCTTGATTAACCAACAGCCAATAATTAGGATTTTTAGCCTACACAGCTGTGGCAGAGTTTGTGCCCACCCACTCCAGACGTCTCTGGTGTTTTGTGAGTAGGGGTCTCTGAGAAGAGCACAACTGAACTACTCAGATTCTACTAAAAAATAAGTACCCAACCAACGTTGGCGGCGCCATGTCGTGTAGTTCCTATATATCATATACAGGATCTGCGCGTTCGGATAACATAAACTGTGATTTTGGTGGCAGAATGATTCCGTGCACCCCCACCGGATACGTTAGCCTATCTGTATTAGCTAGCTCACAGTGCCACTAGAGTCTCCTCTTATCGGGGAGAGAATAGTTCTTGGCAACCTCAGAACATGACAACCCTGATCCCCCAGGATCGTGGAAACAATATACTACTTTTCGCTCAGTCACTCGGGCTCACTTAGGGGCTGATTACGATGGCGGGCGGAAAAGCATTCCAACCGCCGTGCTAGCGGGAAATTTCCACCCGCAGGTACCGCGGCATAACCGCCGGCCAGATTAGGACGCACCGCCAGAAACTCCTTACTGCGGCGGTCGGATTCCAGGATTCAGCGGCGGAAAGGCTGAAAATCCGTCCGCGGCGGTTGGATTTGCTGGGGAAAGGCCAAAGACCGCCGTTTCCCCAGCGGACTGGAACACATGGAGCTATCCGCAGTATTGCCACCGCCATCCTCGAATGCCCGGATTCTCCGCAGCGGTGTGGTGGGCTGTTTGAGGCATCGTGATTTGACCGGTGGTCGTGACCGCATTCCACACAGCGGTACCTCTCTTTTGGCTCCGTCCGCTACCGGTGCGGACGGAGATTTTCGGTGGAACCCAGAACACCGCAGCGGACGGGAAATGGGATGTCTATGCCCATCATAATACGGTGGACGTGCCTCCGCCCGCCATCGTAATCAGCCCCTAAGTTTGTCTCAGAGATACACAGAATAAACATACTGGGCGTTTTCAATAAGGATTTATTGAACTGTTGTTATTCTAGTGTAGAATATATGAGCTGCAACAACCATTAGACAGTAGCAGAGATATATGATTAGCAATACTACAAAAGTAAAGGGATGGTACAGTTCTACCATCTTGCAGAAATCATGAATATATACAAGTACATAAAACACATGCTAAAAAGTGCAACCTAAAAGTGCGTACTCCTACGATGTCTCCCTAACTAGATGTACCTAAATGTACCTAGCATCTGTGTAGGTGTTATGCCAAGAATCCCTCTAGGATCTAGTCAACCACCATTACCTGAGAGTTAGAGAATGTGGGACCCCATCCTGGTCTCGAGTTGGACACCCCGCGAGGGATGTTAGACCACTGCTAGCTAAAGCGTCTGCATGCAGGAACCTCAGCGTCTCTGGTCAGTGTGTCAGCCGGGAAGTCAAGGTCTCCTCTGTCTTTCTAAGCAAGACATGATGTATATATACCCATAGGTCTCCCCAGGGGTCCTACCTTGCTGTGTTACTGTGTCGGCCTAAAGGATGACGTCGGGCCTGAACTTTATACAGAGATATTATACAGGAGATGGTAATCCTACTGTTAGTCTTGCTGTGCTTCCAAGAAGCCTCATGCATAATGTATGAGAATCGAACCAGGGACAAACCCGCGTTCTAAATGCAGTGTCCTATCTGGGTAAAAGGTCAGTGCCTAAGAACCGTTATGTATGTAATGTAGGGAAGAATATAGGTGAAAGGTTGCAATGTTACCTGCTCCTATATAGGGTACCTATATGGAATATAACACTATGGTAGGCCCTAGGTATCAGATAGGGCAGGGTGCTGTGTACGTAAAATGCAGGACATATACTTTTACGTTTTACATGTCCTGGTAGTGAAAAACTCCCAAATATGTTTTCATTGCTGTGAGGAGTTCACTGACACAACATCGATGTAAAAAATATCGATGTGAAAAATATTGAGTAAAAAATATAGACAACAAAAATATTGACTCCTATACTTAAACAGATAAGTACAAAAATATTGAATCAAAAATATCGATGTAAAAATATAGATGTAAAATATATAGATTTAAATATATATATAAAATAAAATAATATATATATTAAATATTATTATTAGTTTTAACAAAATAAATTTAATTTAATATACATTTTTACAAGATATTACAAATAAACTTAATTAAAAAAAATAAACACACAAACATAATAATTTATACATATATATTTACTTTAAAATAATTAATAAACTATTATCTTTAATTTATTTTAAAACTTTAAAATTATATAAAAATATTATATATATATATATAAATAATTTAAAATATAAAAAAACCTTTCTAGAATGAATTAAAACATTAAACTATGAATAAATATTTAAACTTAAATTGCCCAATACAATCAATGCAACAGTAGGAAAAGTGTTGGATAGCAAAATAATTAAATTTACTATTCCAACTCCAGTGAGTGCAACAGTAGGGAAAGTGTTGGATAGCGGAGGGGTAAAAATTACTATTCCCACTCCAAACAGTGCAACAGTAGGGAAAGTGTTGGATAGCGGAGGGGTAAAAATTACTATTCCCACTCCAGTAAGAGAAGCAGTATTGAAAATGTTGGATAGCGGAGGGGTAAAAATGACTATTCCCACTCCACTGAGTGCAACAGTAGGATAAGTGTTAGATAGCGAAGGGGTAAAATTTACTATTTCCACTCCAGTGAGAGCAACAGTAGGGAAAGTGTTGGATAGCAGAGGGGCAAAAATTACTATTCCCACTCCAAAGAGTGCAACAGTAGGGAAAATGTTGGATAGCGGAGGGGTAAAAATTAGTATTCCCACTCCACTGAATGCAACAGTAAGATGAATGTTGGATAACGAGGGGTAAAAAAATGTATTCCCACTCCAGTGAGTGCAACAGTAGGGAGAGTGTTGGATAGCGGAGGGGTAAAAATTACTATTCTCACTCCAATGCGTGCAACAGTAGGATAAGTGTTGGATAGCGGAGAGGTAAAAATGACTATTCCCACTCCAGTGAGTACAACAGTAGGGAGAGTGCTGGATAGCGGTGGGGTAAAAATTACTATTCCAACTCCTGTGAGTGTAACAGTAAGGAAAGTGTTGGATAGCAGAGGGGTAAACTTTACTATTCCCACTCCAGTGAGTGCAACAGTAGGATAAGTGTTAGATAGCGAAGGGGTAAAATTTACTATTTCCACTCCAGTGAGAGCAACAGTAGGGAAAGTGTTGGATAGCAGAGGGGCAAAAATTACTATTCCCACTCCAAAGAGTGCAACAGTAGGGAAAATGTTGGATAGCGGAGGGGTAAAAATTAGTATTCCCACTCCACTGAATGCAACAGTAAGATGAATGTTGGATAACGAGGGGTAAAAAAATGTATTCCCACTCCAGTGAGTGCAACAGTAGGGAGAGTGTTGGATAGCGGAGGGGTAAAAATTACTATTCTCACTCCAATGCGTGCAACAGTAGGATAAGTGTTGGATAGCGGAGAGGTAAAAATGACTATTCCCACTCCAGTGAGTACAACAGTAGGGAGAGTGCTGGATAGCGGTGGGGTAAAAATTACTATTCCAACTCCTGTGAGTGTAACAGTAAGGAAAGTGTTGGATAGCAGAGGGGTAAACTTTACTATTCCCACTCCAGTGAGAGCAACAGTAGGGAAAGTGTTGGATAGCGGAGGGGCAAAATTACTATTCCCACTCCAAAGAGTGCAACAGTAGGGAACATGTTGGATTGCAGAGGGGCAAAAATTAGTATTCCCACTCCACTGAATGCAACAGAAGGATAAGTGTTGGATAGTGGAGGGGTAAAAAATTTATTCCTACTGCAGTGAGTGCAACAGTAGGGAAAGTGTTGGATAGTGGAGGGGTACAAATTACTACTCCCCCTCCAGAGAGTGCAACAGTAGGGAAAGTGTTGGATAGCAGAGAGGTAAAAATTACGAGCCCAACTCAAGTGAGTGCAACAGTAGGGAAAGTGCAGGATAGCGGAGGGGTAAAAATTACTATTCCAACTTCAGTGAGTGCAACAGTAGGGAAAGTGCTGGATAGCGGAGGGGTAAAAATTACTATTCCCACTCCAGTGAATGCAACAGTAGAGAAAGTGTTGGAATACGGAGAAAAAAATTACTATTCACACACTCAAACACTTAGAAAAATATATATATATTAAAATTAAAATAAATAAATAAAAATTAATAAACAGAATTTAAAAATAAAAATAAAATATTAAACATATACAAAGAACACATATTATAATACTAATTACATATAACATAAACCTACAAATATTATATAAAATAAAATAATGAATAAATTTACAAAAGAAATAATTCTTTTAAACTAGAAAATATTTACAAACAAAAAATATTAAAATCATAAATGTATGTATTTTATTTCCTACCCTATAACACCACACCAATAACAAAACTCTTCAACATTTTTAATTAAATTTATTTACATAATTAACATAATTAATTAAAAAAATATGATTAATAAAAAAAGAATAAACATTAATGACTACACACACTTTAACACTATAATATCCACAACACACACCTAAATTAAACTATAAAATATTAAAACACAAATAAAACTTATTTTAAAATTAAAAACTATTACTATTAACAACTAATAATTAAATAATTAAAATGTATTCAAAACCCACCATTTACCCCTTTAAAAGTAAAAACAACACACAAAAAAATCAATTACCAAAAATAAACATCAAATAATTAACATTAATTAACAACTATATATCATTCATTAAACACAAATTACTTCCCACTCTTCACTCCTATTAACACCACAACACACACCTAAAATTAATTACACAATTACCATAATTAATTGCCAATTAATTTATTAAAATTAATTAACAACCAATTATTAATTCATCAATTAAAAATAAATTACTTCCCATCCTTTCCACCCTTTCCACCTATAAAAACCACAACACACACCTACAATTAATACAGAATTACCAAAATTAATAACCAATCAATTAATTATAATTAATTAACAACCAATTATTAATTCATAAATTAAAAATAAATTGTTTCCCACCCTTTACACCTATAAACACCACAACACACACCTAAAATTAATTACACAATTGCCATAATTAATTACCAATTAATTCATTAAAATTAATTAACAACCAAATATTAATTAATTAATAATAAATTACTTTACACATTCAACACCATAAAATCTCAATTAAACAAATATTAATAAATAAAAATTAATCAATAAATGTAATATAATTAAATTACTTCCCACCCTATTCTCCTATAAACCCACAACCCGCTACGGAACTAAAAACGCAAAATTCAAATAAAAAAAAAATTAATACATTTAATATAATTAAATTACTTCCCACCCTATTCCCCTATAAACCCACAACCCGCTACGGAACAAAAAGCGCAAAATTCAAATAAAAAAAATGAATAACTACTACAAATTTAACACATATATTAAAAATACAAACAATTCTTATACAAAAAACATACATCACATACGTATAAAATATATACTAAAATACATAACAATAATAAAAAACGATATTTTTAACAACGTATATTTTTGCAAACGATATTAAACACTTCAATATTTTTAAAATCAATATTACTTACCTAAAGTCGATATTCTTGACCACGATATTCTTGCTGTCGATATTTCTGACCCACGATATTAACAACTCGATATTTGTGCAACTCAATATTTTGTACTCGATATTCTGTCTCTGCACCGTGCATCCTTACGTAACTCTGAGTGTACTCAACTAACCTGAGCCAACTAAGATGACTTTGTGTGTGCTAGTCGTCATCATTTAAGTACTGATGTTGCCTTTAATTCCCTTGCATGATGCACTCACTACTTGATGACGGTATATCTGGTCCATTTAAAATCTAGGGACACCCCCACATGATATGGTAGGAATGTAGTCAACGTCATTTGGTATGTCTCTGTGTGCCGCACTGTTTTCATGAGAAAGGAAGTGGATGCAGCAACCTTTGCTCTACCACCAGTAAGTTGTATCGGGGCTGGATGGCCTTAAAGCACACACATTTCTTGCCCAATATGCATGTAAAGAGCTATGTTGTGATCATTGTTAGTACTGATAGAGGCAGTTTTGTAAGTGGAACACTGTAATCCAACATGGTAATTGTTCAGATACTTGCAAAGAGGTGTGGGATGTCAGTAGAACCAAATCATCTTTAAGTCATCATAATATACAAAAGAAGGGAATGTGTTAACATAACAGGGTGAAGAGTAATCATCTAACACATTATGCATTGTGTGGACACTATATAAGTTATTTTTTCTATCTTGATGCGTAGCCAGTCAGAATGCAGCTGAAAAGAAAACATTTTCAGCCCACAAGGCTAGACATCGGCGCATCCAGCAAGTGGCTCAGGGATTGAGGAAGATGGGCAAGATACACGAGGATGAAAAACGATAGGGAGCATGGGCCAGAGCAACTGGTCCAAAACCAGCCTTCCTCCTCCACAAGATCTCACGCGGCTCATGGGTCCAGGCACACCTGCTCCCAAATAACACAGGCTCCACCGGCAGCATCTCTAAGACACAAATCCATCCAAAAGGTGGCCATCAACGGACTTACAATGAGGCTGGCAAAAATTCAAAAAGGTTTGCACACCTGCACTGTGCAAATGAGGAAGCTGAACAAACTGATGATTGACAACAACAGACTCAAACATGGTTTCCAGCAGGCACTGTACATCATGGCCCAGAAGTCACACCATCCTCACTGTCCCACATTTCCCTCCCCTTCGATTTGTATGTATTTTTGCATTCTATCATATAGTTAGTTAGGTTATTATATTTAGATAGTTAAGATTGTTAGCGGAAGGTTGGACTAATGTTAGATGTGTGGTGTATATGTTTAGTAAAGAATGTTTAGGTAGTTCAGGTGTACAAAATAGTATGTGTAGGTGTTGTCTACGTTGATGTATTTTAAGGTGGGTTGGGGTTGTGGTTCATGATGGGTAGTTTTAGATATAGTTAGGTAGGTATACATTTTAGTATAGGTAGTATTTTAGCTATGGGAGATAGGTTTTAGTTATTGTTACCTAGGAATGAGTTTGTGTGCTGTGCTTTAAATAAATGTTATAAATAGTTACTTGAGTGCTTGATATTTTTATGTGGCTGAGTACAGAGTAACCATAACAATGGGAAATGCGGTAAGATGTCTACTGCTAAGACAAGTAGTGCTAGCTTTTATGCTTCAACACACCATGATTCTAACATATATTTATTCTTATTAACAGACTCAGATAGAGGACACATGCCTATATTGTCGACACTTTTACACATCACAGCCATGCTACTCAGCTTGCTGTGCTGCATTGCGTGCAAGGTATAGAGGTAGACAGATTCTTATTTTGTTACAAATGGACCATTCTAACTATCTACTTGTTTGCTGTGGCATACTGTGTGCAGGCTAGTGGTAATGGAGGAAATCTTTGTTCATAGTTGTAGATGGTGGGAAGTAACACAGACTTATTTTGTATTCCTCTAGTGATAGATTCTTGCACACACAAATTTATGCACTCTCTTAGTATCTTACTACCAATGTTGAAACCCCACAACACATGTGGCAACAGGAATGAGAGTCGATACATTTTATATGCCTTCTTCATAGCCAACACTGGGAATGGCATGCCATGTTGTGATTTTTAAAGGAAGAAATTATTAGTATATATAAATAGCTCGTAGTTTACATTGGCCAAATCTTGTGAAGGCCCATGCATAACCCATGGACTAGCTCCCAAATAGCACGCAACACAACTTGCCTGATGCAAGCCACTTTTTTGTTAATGCAGTCACCAAAGGGCACCCAAAACAGCTCATGGGGCTCATATGAAATGGTCATAAAGAATATTTGTTGTCCTTCCGTTGCCTTGCATGACACAAAGTGACATTCAAACTTCCTTAAATTGGCAACCTAATTAAAATGTGTTTCCCACATTTGAGATGTTGCAGAAGCATCTTAATAGACAATAATATATGTGTTTATGTGTAGTTGATAGAGAGTAGACACCTGTTACTAAGCAGTCAGTACACAGCCTACTGAAGCAGGTCTTAGAAGTGTACTTAATTTGCTGATTTACAATTTTAGACAATATGAAAGATAATTACCAGTAAATGTATATAGGCTTCCAGCTGATTGGCACTTTCATGTTTGGTCCTACAAACTGCAGCCACTGAAAGTAGACATCATGATGACCATGAACACTTAGGGGCCTATTAGGATGATGGGCGGACTTTCGTCCGCCCGCCACCCTAGCGGTGCTGGGACCGGCCGCCAGTGGTGCGGCGGTCCCGCACAGGCGATTAGGATGCCACCACCACCGTGGCGGTGGCATCCTCCATTCCCAGCATTGTGGCGGGCGGTGCACACAGCTCCGCCCGCCACAATGCTGGGAATACACTGTGTGCATCATCATGCACAAGGTGACAGGCACCGCGAGGTGCCTACCACCATGTCCATGACAATGCAGGGGGGTACCATAGGTACCCTCCATGTGCACCCCCAACATCTTGGGGGCCCGCAGCGGGCCCTCGGAAGCGAATCCGCCTGGCTTTCCATGGCGGAGTCACCTGCCATGGAAAGCCCTGCACCGCCGACCATCGTAATATGGATGGCGGTGCCTGCAAGGCACCGCCACCATATTGCAGGCCTATTCCGCCCGGTAGGCAATAGGGCCGATTGCCTACCGGCGGAAAACCGGCAGACGGTCTTTCCGTCCGCCTGGGTCCCCACCGCCATCGTAATATGGCGGTGGGGAAATGTGCAGCGGGCGGTGGAAAATAGCGGGCGGATCGCCACCGCCATACGGGCGGTGGCGATCCGCCCGGTATCCTAATGACCCCCTTAGTTAATTACTTCAGGAAAGGTGTGTAGTTCACATAAACCATAATCCTATGACCAGATGTTTCCGATTTGAAGACTTAGCATTACACAGTGATGGGAATAGAGCATATTTCACTCCATGTACACATATATACTACAGTAAAATTCCATCCCATCAGAAAGGTATCCTTGCATTATCATTATTTCTTATTTGGAAAACAAACATACATCCAAGTAATCTGTTTCCTAAATGATCTCAACAAATTATGGATATTTATCCATAACGTCAGTGGCCACTCAGTGAAACATCTGCATTCCTTATTGAGTTTTGATGCTCACAGACATTAGGAGAAACTAGACCATAAGGCATAACGATTTATGGCTGGTAGGTACCTACAGGGTTTAATCTGTCATATTGAGCTGCAAGGAGGGGTTCGTTTAGAATATACCGCTCTGTCCAATCATCACCGTCTATGTAGCAGATAATATGTTGCCATAATGCAGCTCATGGTTGCATTATGTTGCTCAAAACCAATAACCAACAGTTTTAATAGCATTAAATACAGCATTTTGATATTTGAGGGTGTTACACTATAACTCTACACATACACACATCTTGAATCATGATGGTGATTCTTTACTTCCTGCAACTTCTGCAGTACCTGCCCTATTTAATTACTTGGGGTCTTGTATTGAACTTACACTTTTGTCCTATGTATGCTCACATGTTATGGTTGTTTTAATATGTGACGTCCTTCTCATATTACCAATAGGTAATTATATATTACATTAATTAGTTATAACTCACCCTGTACATTTTGCTGATCCTCAAGGTCAGCACTGTCCATGCCCTTAACTCTGGCAACCAACTCGAGATGAGTGATGCCACAGGCTCCTCCAGGGGGCTCATCTCCTCCTGGACTTCTGGTCCTCCTCCAGTCCTCATGTCCGCAAGTCACAAACAAAAGTTTCTCATTTTTGGTGTCCTCTGTGATGAAAATCTGGCTTTCCTCCACTGTTAAATTAATTTTGTGCTTCCTCTTGGACTGTATGGCACCCCATCTTCTGGGCTGGTCTCCTCCTGACTTGACGATGCCCCTTCCATGCCTCCAAAATAGAGATGTGGTTTAACAAACAATTGTTTGTGAGTGTGTGGGTATTTGTGTTTTTGCACCATACATTGGTCTCCTGCGTGATGCAAATCTGACTTGTGGCACTTAAAGCTATATTGCGTCATGCAATACATCTATGTGTCACGTATGTGGGAATTGCGTTATGCTGCGTTGAAACTAGTACTTTGCATAACACAGCATGTCGCTTCTCTTGCCCTTGCATCATGGTGCACTGTATAGTAAATACGGCGCATCCATGACACACAAAAGTAATGTAGCAGCATATTGCATTCTCACGAAGTGCAGCACTGCGTGAGCCTTAGTAAATCTTGCCCATTTTGTTTATACTGAAATGAATTTTAATTTAAAATTCTCTTTAATAGTAAGGTCAGATTTTAACTCACAATTCTGAAAATGCCACTTTTGGAAAGTTAGTTTCAAACACAGTGGTCCCTAAACAGAAGATTAAACAAACAATGAATATAGACTCAATCAGTACTATATTTGAAGCTGTCCAGCCGGAGAGATACTTTAATATTCAATAAGTTTCAAAAAAATGAACAAAAGACATTTGAAGTGGGACACACGCCTGCATCCAAATCAGCAAAATAGGACCAACAACATGTAACAGAAAAGGCTCAGGCAGAGTAAGTTGTTTGTATGTAGCACATACTGATGTTACAAACAAAATATAGTGGGACACCATTACACATGAGCGATATTTAGTTGAGAAGTGTATATGGTGTGCATTAAGTTGACGGCGTTTCGATCCTTACAAAACATATTAGGATCATCATCAGGATATTTACATTAGCATGCCTGGGTACATTTGCCTAATGTCCAGAAGAGAGCAGCATGGATACGCCACGGGGGCGGGAGCGACCCGGGCTGGGGCAGATTAAGCGTCGGACCTGGAGCGGTCAGAGCTGCAAGAGGTTGGTGGAGATGGCGCCTCGTGCGCGGTCACTAGATCAATTAGAAGGGTTAGGTCTGAATCGGCCTAGTAATGAAGACACTGCTGCATGGGCGTGCTGCCTGCCGGCATCAATCGCGGTTGATGCCGGCAGGAAGCACGCCCATGCAGCAGTGACCGCGCACGCGTATGACCGTGCTCATACAAACGAGCCAGGAGCCTGAAGGATAGCCTGGTATCAACACGTCCACCCACCAAAATAAACTCCACAAACACAGTCCTGAATGCGTGGGGCCTTCCCAGTGTGACTGGCCACTTCCTTTGTAGCAATTGTAGCGTGTGCCATCTCACTAACCAAACCAAAATGCTACACTTGGAACCGGGAAAAACATGGCAAATCAGGAAACATACAAATTGTAACTCTTATAACGTTATCTACCTGATTACCTGCCCTTGCGGTCTCCAATATGTAGGGATGACCAGCCGCAAAGTTAAGGTACGAATTTGCGAACATAGGAGCAACATTCGTTGCAAAAGAAACACCACAAAATGACAAACCATTTCCTCGAATTAGGCCATACAACAAATGATATGAGATGGGTGGTGATTGAACAGCTTGAAAAAAACCTAAATGACCTGCAAAACCGCCTTCATGAAAAGGAACAACGTTGGGTGTACCGGCAGGACACACACAACAAAGGACTTAATGATAATATCCCATGGAACCTATTAAATAGGTCACCTTAGGGCCACACTATATTCTGAAAGGACTATCCATGCATTCGCTCATTCCATCTTGCAATAAAAAAGAAGCCACACGTCAAACAGTGTACAAAGGACTTGGACAGGGCTCTCTCATATAACATTCAGCCCTGTGGTACTATTCCCAGCTGTTCTGCCTATCACCCTGCTGCACTGAGTACCCTAATACAAATTGGACCATCACTGGGGGCAAACTTAATCAAGACTAAATCAATCTCTGCGAAATATGGGTTTGAATAATATGAACAAACGCACCTGACATTACTTATGCGCATGTATTATACAAAGGATCACGACATAGGTAGGACCCTCCAACCTCCTGTCCCTATCTCTTGGAACAGTGGTCCTTTTTCGTTTTATAATACACCATTTTAAGTAAGCAAGGGCACAACACACCATCATAAGTAAACAAGGGCACAACACTATAAATATAAGGTGCACCATGTACGTGGTTTCATAATGCACAAGATACTGCTTCTTTATTGACTTTGCAGCAGCGCACCACTTTTTTGAACATACATCCACCCGATTGCTAATCACCATTTGGGTTGACTAGAATCTGCTAAGCGCATAGTAACAGCTCGCTTCCGATATGGAGACCCATGGTAAAGCCATCACGCCTTCTCACGCAGGAGTTAGCACTCTAGTAGCACACAGAGATTTGCACATGTGCATCGCGCACAACGTGACCACGCTGCCACGCCCCCAGTCAAGCCTCGGCAGCAGTTCAAAGGACAACGTCCACGCAGAGGCCTCACCGGCAGGATCCATGGTAGATCAGAATAGGTTTGTACTCGGGCGGTCATCCTTGACGAAGTAAGTTCTCTTACTCTTCCACAGTTAACGGTTCATTTTCAGCGGCACAGGGAAGCTAAGTACATCTTGCGCTGCACTTCTGTCTTACAGTGTGTGACTACAGGAGACCCCCGCTTCCTGGATCCTTTTGACCGTTTAGTATTTACTAAAGGTATAATGCGATTGTATGTCTTAAAAACGAGCGCATTTGACACTCAATTTCTGCCCTTGTATTTTAATCATTTGTGACACGAGGAACCCCCTTTTTAAATATAGGCGATACCAGCGCATATTAATCGCAGAATGCTCATGTATTTAAACGCGCAACTGACAAGTCCCCGGCAGTATCGACCTAATTACATAGAATCTTAAATGTTTTAAGAGATACCGAGTATCATGGCAATCTCATATGAAGTGCATAACGCTCACTTAATTCAACACGCCACCGGCGACTCCCCGGCAGCAGCAACTTTTGTAAATGTATTCTTAGGCTGTATACTTGCTTCTTAAGATATACTGAGCACGATGGCAATCTCTTGTCACTAAGGTGCATACTTGTGACCACGCAAGCAGCATAATGCACCAATGAACCTGCATGCTGACACCTCACCATGCATGGCATTGGGCTATTTTAAGTATGTGAATGTATGAATGACACTTTATTTTGGCACCAAGCTGAATGTTTTCCGACCACTCAAGTGCAAGAGAGAATTTCTGCGAGCACCAAGCTTACCAAAGGACTAAGAAACAATACTTAGCAGCATGTATATTTATTTATTTGTTGTGTTTGTCCTTTATATTGTATGTCTTCCCCTTTTTTCTTGCAGATTTTACCAACTGTGGGTCCGTAAGTACGGTTCTTCCACTACACGCACAGCACACCTTAGCGCGTGTGCTGTATATCACTAAGACACACGTGGCTACTTCCAATTTTCGTAGCCTCATCACCGCTTTTTGGTCCCTAAGAAAGCCTTACCAATTTATGATAGGCTGAAACATGTCGACCAGTATTTAAGAGATATAGAAGAGCAATTTCATCTTCACAATATCTCATTTTGTTTTTTAACGTGTCCTAGGACCCTGTGAATAAATCAGTACCAGATTGGGCATCCTAGAGATATTTTTAAAGAGCACCACTCTTTCAGCACACTTTTCACACTCACAATTAAAACAAAATACCGCTCCGCTGTAATCCAGGCGTCGAAGCGCAGCTGGGTTGCACTCGGCAGCCCAGCTGGGAACCCGATGATGAAGCATGCCACCAACTAGGTTTGTGGTTGAGGGTTAAAAAATCCAGAGGATTTTTGTGCTCTCAAGCACTATACTCAGTCGGAAAATCCTACTCCACAACTACGGTTCCGTCCAAATTGTTATGTAAAGTACTAATTATGGAAAGAGGATGTACCCCTCATTTCTCCTTCCTCGCTCTCTCCTTTGTTCCTTGCATTTTTTTATCCTAACCATTTCTACCTTCAACCAGTGTTCTGGGTCACATGACTGTGAATGACTCTGCTGTTTGGTTTCTGTATTCTTTCCAGACAGTGATACAAAACAGACTAGCTGTGGGCAGGATGGGCCATCCTGCTGAGATGGCTGGAAGGGGAATTTTGCCTTGCCCCACTTGTACTTCAAAGACATTGCCTACAGCACACACAAAGTAACCTGACACTAGCCTTTATCACCCCAGACTTCTGGAAGCCCTGACGGGGGAAGGGAAGAATTTCCCAGACCAGATGTGGGAGTAGTATAGGGAATTCCTCCACTTCAAAGGCTGGCACCAGATATAAATAATGGCCCTCCAGATCCACTCATCAGTGCACTCCTGGACATTACAGAAGAAGGACTGCCCTGCTGCTACCAGAGGACTGATGTGCTGCCTGAGGACTGTCTTGCTCTCTGAGAAGGAAAACTGGACCTGCTCCTTTCATCTTAGCCTAAAGGGAGTGACTCCAAGGGTCAGTTGGCTGACCTCCTGTCTGAGCTCCAGGGACACAATAAGCTCCACAGGCCTCCCTGCAACTGCCCAACTGACCTGCAGCACTGGACCTGCAACTGGATCTTGCCAAGCCCTGCTGGCCTCTGCTGGAGTGAGCTACCGATCCCCAAGATGTGCCTCCCCAGGTCCTGGAACCCTGGCTGGCATCAGTTGAGCTCCTCCTGTGAAGAAAGGTGAATGAACTCCTGAAGGTCTGGGTTCTTCTTGACCGTGAAAGGACCCATTCATTCTGAGACTCTGATGCCCACGATGATTGCTAATGTGAAACTCTTCGCTCTACAGCAACTGCCAGTGATGACCGGCAACGCTAGATCTGCACTTTGCACCACAGCAATGACAGCTGGCGATGACCGCCAACATGAAGCTACAGCTATGACCATCTACAGAGGTAAGCGATACAAAAGGGGATGATGGACGGAACGTTTGAGCCAATCAAACACTCACCCCCAGTCAACTGATCTGGGTTTAATCCATCATCATTCTTTAGCTCACTCCACCACCCGGCCCTCATCAGCCAGGCTAGCTTGAATCCAGTGGCAAAGTGAGCAAGGGACCCACGTCTGGGCATACCCTGCCAACTTAGGGCAAACAAAGCAAACACAAGGAGATGATGGACGGAACGCTGAAACTTTTCAGACACTCACCCCCAGTCACAGATCTTGCTCACTTTGCCACTGGATTCAAGCTAGCTTGGCTGATGAGGGTTGTTAGCCCGAAACAGGTCCCAGGATGCTTGTTTCCGGTCCAGGGAAGACATGGCTTGGCAGTTCGGGCTGGACTGTTCCCATGAGGAACAGGGTCAAGACTGATTTGCATATAGCTGTGTTTGAACTGGGGTGGCAAAGTGAGCTAAAGAACGATGATGGATTCAACCCAAATCTGTGACTGGGGGTGAGTGTCTGAAAAGTTTCAGCGCTCCGTCCATCAGCTCCTTGTGTTTACCATTTTTATAAGGACACTTGGGGGAATGCTGGGTGGGTTGAAATTTGATGCTCCCCGCAGATTCTAAAACTTTCCATCACAGAAATATGAGGAAAATGTGTTTATTTTTACAAAGTTTGAGGTTTGCAAGGGATTCTGGGTAACAGAACGTGGTAAGAGTCACACAAGTCATCCCATCCTGGCTTCCCCTGGGTGTCTAGTTTTCAAACATTTATAGGTTTTCTAGGTTTCCCTAGGTGCCGGCTGCGCTAGGCTCCAAAGGCCACAGCTAGGCACACTCCCAAAAAAAGGCCAGTGCCTAGTGGGCTTTCTACCACCCTGGGTGGGGAAGATCAGGGGCTATTGCCCTGATATGCCCCCAAAAGGGGCAGAAAGACTGGGGCCATTTTTTGGGGGGTGGGGGCATTAGCATGCCCATTCTGGGTAGCCCCCACCCCTATGTATAAAAAAACAGCAAAATCCCTGACACCTAGTGGGCTCTCTGCCCCCAGAGGGACAAATCAGGGGCTATTGCCCCCATCTGCATCCAAGGGGAGTCAGAAAGGTTGTGGCTAATTTTTTGGGGGTTGGGGGCATTAGCATGCCCATTCTGGGCAGCCCCCACCCCTACATATAATTAAAAAAAACTGGTCTATTGCCCCATCTGCCTCCTGGGGGGAGAATGACTGTGGCATTGTTTTGGGGGGTGGGGGCATTGGTATGCCCATTCTGGGCAGCCCCCACTCCTGAAAAATAATCCCTGGTGCCTTGTGTGATTTCTGTCCCCCAGGGGGGGAAAGATACAGGGCTATTGCCCCCATCTGCCCCCCCGTGGGGTACAGAAAGACTATGGCAATTGTTTTTGGGGTGGGGCATTGGCATGTCCATTCTGGGCAGCCCACACCCTTATGTATAAAAATAAAACTAATCCCTGGTGCCCAGTGGGCTTTCTGCCCCCCCCCCCTGCTGGCGGCACGTCAGGGACTATTGCCCCCATCTGCCTCCTGGGGGAGGGGCAGAAAGACTTTGGCATTTTGGGGGGTCAGGGGGGATTGGCATGCCCATTCTGGGCAGCTGCCACCCCTGAACTATCTATTAAAATATTCCTGGCGTCTAGGGGGCTTTCTGCTGAATATGCCCATTTATATATTGGCCGTTCTCCACTCCCTGATGCCTAGTGGGTCCTGGGAAAAACCGCAAGCACCAATCCACCAGTGAGGGGTATCATTGGAAAGGGGATATTCTCCCCTTTCCAATGATACCTCTCGCTTGTGTTTCCGTGCTCGGGGGCTGAGATAGCCCCACGAGCACTGAATCACTGAAACTGAAACTAGCCGATCGGCTAATTTCAGTTTTATTTTCAATGTAACGACGTCAGCGCGCAATGGGTGTGATCGTCATTACATTGGGAAAAGAAAATGCCTTGGAAGGTTGGGGAAGCTCTTCCCCACTCCTGAGGCAAAAAAAAGGAAACCCCTCTGCTTTTTACAGCAGAGGGATTCAGTGCGCTTGTGCACATGACGGAATGGTTCCATCATGAGCACACGAGCACTGGTGCTCATGACGGAACCATCCATTCCGTCATGAGCACCGAAAGGGTTAATTAAAAATGGCCTGAGACAGGGTTGTGTTCTAGCACTCCTTTAATTTGCCCTTTGTAGTCAGATTTACCATTAGACCTCAATAACGCATACTCTTTCTACCCAAAACAATGGTGGAACCCACTGTGTGCAGACAATCCTGTAATAATGGATAACACTCAGGTAACTAACCAAACTGTTTCAATTGTTGTACCAATAATAAAATGAGAATAAATGTGCATGTTTTCTGGTAAGAAAAACTGAATTGGAAGAAGTGGATTCCTACAAATATTTAGGTATGTATCTCCCTAAAACTTAAAGTTGGTCCTATCATATAAAGGCAAAAGCCTTAACAGCAGTGTCTTGGTAAAGAAATTTAACATATATTTTGGGGGTCCTTAATTTAGCACGGTATTGAAGGCATACTCTGCAATGATTCAAACACCAAGGGCCAGATGTATGACCAGTTATTGCATGCGCAAACGGGTTTGCGACCCGTTTGCTCATGCAAAAACCTATTGTTATATTCCATATAGGTACCCTATATAGGCGCAGGTGACATTGCAACCTTTCACCTATATTCTTCCCTACATTACACACATAACGGTTCTTAGGCACTGACCTTTTACCTAGATATGACACTGCATTCAGAACGCAGGTTTTTCCCTGGTTCGATTCTCATACATTATGCATGAGGCTTCTTGGAAGCACAGCAGGACCAACAGTAGGATTACCATCTCCTGTATAATATCTCTGTATAAAGTTCAGGCCCAACGTCATCCTTTACGCCGACACAGTAACACAGCAAGGTAGGACCCCTGGGGAGACCTATGGGTATATATACAGCACATCTTGCTTAGGGAGAGAGAGGAGACCGTGACTTCCCGGCTGACACACTGACCAGAGTCGCTGAGGTTCCTGCATGCAGACGCTCCAGCTCGCAGTGGTCTAACATCCCTTGCGGGGTGTCCAACTCGAGACCAGGACGGGGTCCCACATTCTCTAAACGCTCAGGTAATGGGGTGGACTAGATCCTAGAGGGTTTCTTGGCATAACACCTACACAGATGCTAGGTACATTTAGGTACATCTAGTTAGGGAGACATCGTAGGAGTACGCACTTTTTATCATGTGTTTTAGGTACATGTATATATTCATGATTTCTGCAAGATGGTAGAACTATACCATCCCTTTACTTTTGTAATATTGCTAATCATATATCTCTGCTACTGTCTAATGGTTGTTGCAGCTCATATATTCTACACTAGAATAACAACTGTTCAATAAATACTTATTGAAACGCCCAGCCTGTTTATTCTGTGTAACTCTCTGAGAACAAACTAAGTGAGCACGCAGTGACTGAGCGAAAGGTAGTATATTGTTTCCATTATTCTGAGGGATCACGGTTGTCATGTTCTGAGGTTGCCAGAATCTTTTCTCTCCATGATAAGAGGAGATTATAGTGGCACTGTGAGCTAGCTAATATAGACAGGCTAACGTATCCGGTGGGGGTGCACGGAATCAGTCCGCCACCAATCCAACAGTTTATGGTTTAGTACTTATTTAACAATAGAATCTGAGTAGTTCAATCGTGCTCTTCTCAGAGATCCCTACTCACAAAACACCAGAATCGTCTGGAGTGGGTGGGCACAAACTCTGCCACAGCTGAGTAGGCTAAAAAATCCTATTTATTGGCTGTTGGTTAATCAAGCTTGAAGGACACATTGGGCCATATTATCAAGAACGGGCGATAACATTATCGCCGCTTTAGCGGCAGAAAACTGCCGCTAAAGCGGTGATAAGGGGCTTGATAATATGCCCTATAGAATTCCAATAGAAGCCCAGGTTTGGTGTCCTTCACACCAGAACCTGGGCTTCTATTGGAAGCTAAAGCGGCAATAATGTTATTGCCCGTTCTTGATAATATGGCCCTTTGTTCCTAAAATTGTGCATAACACCGTATCTTGGTTCCCTTGAAAAGTAATTTAGTGTAATAAAAACAATGGCTAACCAAGAATTAGACCCACTGCAACAAGAACTGCCCCTCACAGACGAGGAAAATACAGACGCAATACGAATTGCACCAAATTTTAGAAATACAGTCACCCTGAGACTGGTAGAGAATGGTTTATCATCTAGGGGTGGCGTAGTAGTTTTCATGATTGAGGCGCACGAATCAAACAAAACAGAGGTATTTTATTTGTGGGTTACATTCCCAGCAGCAAATGCATTTCACTCCTACACGGGAGGAGATGCACCAGCGGAATATTATCCGTTCATCAGGAAACTTTATACTGGTTTAAAGGTGCCCTACCCCATACAAGAAGAAGAGTAAGACTCGGCCCGCTCGGAGGAGAAGGGGCAACATGGCCGATATTAGCAGCCTACACACCACATCCTGACATTGACACAATGCCACCAGGAGACTTACTCATACAACATAAATTATTTAATCAAAATCTATAGGAACTTGACGCAATTCGTCATGAGGACACAAAGTCCAACCAGCGATAGTTGCAACTAATGGAACTCAAATTCAGGGTACAGCAACTAAAATTACACCACAAACAATACACGCGGTAATGGGTAAAATGCCCACAAAACGTGAACAAATGCCATTCTGGGTAGCTCAGAAAATAACACAGCTAGAGGCAGTATTCCCGAATACTACCCCGTATGAAAAACACAGAATGCTAACAATCTGCTTGCCCATGGGGATAACACCACAATTAGAGGATTGTACCACTTGGGGTACAGTCTTTGCTGCCATTTATACCAGAACTCATGGTATCCCATCATTAGCAGTAGTACCTGATGTATTGAGACAAATACAAAATGAGTACGGAGCAGAGCCTGCCCTAAACTTAGGGATGAAGTTACTAGGTACCTATGCCCAGGTATCAGCCATAATACTAGCTAACATTAAGGGAGAAGCAGCTTCAGTGGCTATCCGCCAACCCCTAAGGGAGTTCAGTCCTTTAGAACAGGAACACGAACTACCAAAAATAATTAAAACTGCATATGCAGAATTAGGCAGAGACAGTTTGGGTGGGAAAGCTTTAAAACCACAACTGATGGGCAGTCCTGAAAAGGACACTTCCAAACAGACACCTGCTTCAACTAAGAAGAAGTGGGACAATAAAAATCAACAAAACTTTAAAGGAAATAGATCTCAATCCAGAGGTAGATCTCCTCCACAGGAGCCCTCCGAAAAGAGGTACAACCTTAGGAATAGGGAAAATATTAGGAAACCTGACAGGTATCAGGATACTGATACACGTTCCTCTCGTTCCTTTCAGGGTTCATCGAAAAACTCTGAGAGGGAAGGACGGTCAGACAGACAAGAAGAGTGTACAAAGTCCAGAGACAAGCAGCACGCTCAAGATTATACTTCTAAAAAGAAGAAGCCAAAGAAAAAGCCACAGTTCAAAAAGAAGAAAGTTGAAGGTCTAAAGATCAGACATGCCCAGAATTCTGAGGACTCGACTACTGAACGGGGAATGGGCTCTGACGATGCTAGACAGTGCGGCAGAAGTAACAATAGCTCGCCAGAACCTGATGAAATTTCTGGTGACAGTGGACTTGAATGATTATATCACGGTAGAAACACTCGATACTAGGATAAGTGTTCCACATAAAGTATATGAAATAACGCTCCAAATGGAGGGGGACAAATGTAGAACAGTGAGAGGTCTCTTTTGGGAGAACCTGACGTTTGGCTATGATATTTTATTAGCTGAACAAGATTGGCCGCCAGCATTCCTCATGGATTGCCCTAAAGGAGAAACAGTAATTCTTCCGGCCTTCTCAGACCATATTCCCAGGCACTTGCAGCACACATATGCGCAGGAGTGGGCGATTGCCCAGGCTCCGGCATTATATAAAAACCATGTTGGATGGGATGAGGATTCCACCCACCACATAATTCCTATACAAAATACTCCAACTGCACAAAGGCAGTATCGAATAAAGCAAGAATCTAAAAAACAGGTCAGGGAGATCTTAGATCAACTTGAATACCAAGGGGTGATTGAAACTTGCACCTCTCAAATGAACAATCCTTTGTTTCCAGTCATGAAACCTGACAACACATATCGTCTAGTTTTAGATTATAGACACTTAAACACTTGCACTAAGACATTTGCAGTCCAAAATGCACACAGTGCCGCATTAATGAATAACATTGTGCGGAAAAAATATAAAACGACACTTGATATCTCAAATGGATTTTTCTGCCAAAATATAGTGCCATAAAGCAGATATCTGACAGCCTTCTCAGCGCTAGGGACCCAGAGTCAATTTTGTCGACTCCCCCAGGGGTATAAGAACAGCCCGGGGTTGTTTTCGGCCAGAGTAACTGAGTTACTTCAAAAATTGGATGAAGAGGCATTGTCCGATGTGGATGATATTTATCTAACGGACGATGACCTAGAGGAACACTTGAACAGAGTGAATACCATTATTTTGGGATTTGCATCTGAGGGCTACAAATTCAACTTTAAAAAATCAAAAATTGCCCACCTCAGTGTCCTGTTTTTAGGATATGAGCTTTCAAGTGAAGGAAAAAGCCTGGGAGCCAATTTTTTTAGAAAAATGTGCGCTGCTCCAACCTCCAAAATCATTGAAAAATTTACAGTCCATTCTGGGATTCCTAAATTTTGGTAGAACATACATTTTAGATTACGCAGAAAGAGTAAAACCTTTCTACGATTTAATAAAACTTGATTTTTCAGTAAAACAATGGACACAGGAACATACAGATACACTTCGTTCATTACAAGCTGACATGATAGCTTCCAAACACTTACAGACACGCGTAAACGTACGCAACCTGGTGATCCGTATAGTTGCGGGTCAATCTGGGTACACCTATCTAACATATAATGAAGGTGAAACAGTACCAATTGCATACAAATCACATTTGTACACAAATGCTGAGATGCGCTTCGCATCTACAGAAAAACTTCTAACGGCAGTACAGACTGCTGTAGTGAGAGAAAAAGCACTGGCTCAGGGGAGACGAATAATAGTAGTAACTCTGGTTCCAGCCTTAGAGGCTGCGACAAAGGCAAACGTTCCTAATGCTAAAGCTTTACATCCGAGATGGATACAATGGGCTAATTCTCTCACTGCAACAGATGTAGAATACAGGTACGACCCATATTTAAAGACACAAGCATTCCTGCAATACGTACAAGAATATCCTCTACCAAACAAAATAATGCCTCTAGATCAGTATGAATATATAATTTACACTGACTGATCTGCTCAACTGGCCATAGGAAGTAAGCAACAATATAGCGCAGCATGTGCAATCGTTAAAGGTCGCATGCGGGATGGAAGGTTCCACCCAAGTTGCACAAAAACGCAATCTCTAGGAGACTGCACGGCACAGCTGGCAGAGTTAAAAGCGCTGATACTGGCACTGGTAAATACGGATCGAGAATTCCCCACACTAATTGTGTGTGATTCCTTTTACTGTGTGTAGTCATATAATTAATATTTGCAGAACTGGGTTCAAAATGGGTTCAAACATGCAAAAGGTGGCACAATTAAGCATAAAATGCCATGGGAACAGGTAGTGGAAAACGAACTAACAAGGGCTCATGTGATACATACACTGAGTCATCAGCGTGATGGCATTCACGTTGAAGGGAATTCATTGGCTGATGAAGCTGCAAAGGGGGCTGTACGCACGGCTTCCGTAGCAGCAATCACTCGTTCTAAAACGAGAATAGACGGTGAGATTATGGTAGCTATCAATGCTTGTCGCAAGAACAGTGGAGCAGTACCAAAAAGGTTTCCACTCAAGTACTCCTACAAGTTAGATGCCAATAACATTCCATTTGCTCAGATTCCTGGACTGGGGGATAGAGTAATTCCAAACATGGATCGTAGGCTAGGATTAATTCTAGCAGCACACGAAGGGATAGGTTCTGCCCATGCAGGAGCTACAATGACTGTTTCATTGTTGAAACAGCGCTATTGGAGGCCTGGATTAACAAAGCAGACTGAAGACTATGGGGCCGATTCCGATCTGGGTCGGAAAGCACTCCGACCGATCCGGATCCGGATTGTTTTCCGACCGAGCCGGACTCCTGCAGTCCGACCGAGCGAGTACGATGCAGCCGCATGCTGCCGGACTCGGTTCGGTCGGACTCCCATTGAAGTCAATGGGAGCCGGTTGACTCAATGGGTACGTTGCGCAAAAGGGTGCCCCCTGTAGTGGGTACACGTTGGTGCCATCCGCACCGTACATGCATGTATAGGGGGGACCCATGTGTCCCCCCTGTGTCCGACTCGTAAGGCTACGGGTGAAGGGGGGTCCGGCACGGACCCCCAAAGTCTGCTTCCCGGAGCTTTTTCGTCCCGGAGACTCCGACTCGATCCGGCTGTCCGAATCGTGCATTGTACTGGCTCGGTCGGAAATCGACTCCATTGCGCTGTACGGTTCGTCTGCGACCGAGTCGTACGGAGCGGTTTGGACCCGGAAACGAGTCGGTCGGCGATTTCGCGTTCATTCGCATCGTACTTGGGCGTCCGGACCTCTGTACGACTCGGTCGGAAACAAAGCCTCCGACTCGGATCCGGTAAAGCCGAATCCGATTTGGAGGCCTTCCGACCGAGATCGGAATCGACCCCTATGTCTTGAAATGCGACATCTGTCAGCAGATGAAAGGTTCCACCGTAACACGTCCAGCACAGACACCATTATTAATATCTGACCAACCACTAGCGTGTGTTTACTTGGACCACTGCGGCCTCTCACAAAGAGACGGGGCTTACAGGTATATCATGGTTGCAGTGGATTCCTGCTCGAGATTCCTATGGGTGTGGCCCCAGCGCTCAGCTGACGCTCGAACTGTTATAAAAGGTTTGCGAGTCTTTATAGGGACATACGCAATTGGCACATTACATTCTGACCAGGGCCCTGCGTTTAGCTCTCTGGCTTACAAGGAGGCCATGCGAGAATTGGGTGTAGCATTGCGGTACTCATCTCCGTACCATCCTGAGGGAAATTCGGTTGTGGAGAGAAAAAACGGGACTTAAAGCAATCTTTAACAGCTAGAGTATTAGGCACGGGTGAAAGTTGGGTAAAACATCTGTATGGAGTCCAGCGAGCTTTGAACAACATGCCAAGAAGTTCTCTAGGGGGGGTCACTCCATATGAGGTCCTATTTGGGACAAGAATGTGGGTACCTGATCTTGATTGTGAAGGCACAGTGGCGGATGAAAAACCTTTTGACATCCATGATCGTTTGGCTGTTTTACAGGATCTAAATGAATCCAGGACACAACAAAGTAATGTCCACCTGAAGCAGACCGCCACTGGGGAAGTCAAATCAGTCACGGCAAGGCCTGTCTGGATCCCAAAAGTCGGGGATCTGGTCAGAGAGAAGATAGCGGACAAAAAAGAATTTGGGCCATCATACAGAAAACCTGTACCGGTCCTAGCAATTGAAGGAACAAGAACTGTACTTCTACCGCCTCTTGCCGGAAAAAGGAGAAAACACTTGTCTCAATCGACCTAATCAAACCACACTATGTGGCCGATACTGAGTAGTAGGCCACGTGGACTCCAAAGTAGCAGACGCCCTCCTCTCGCTACAATCCAAGAAGTTCAAACGGAAAGACTCATCACGTTCGAAGAGTCCCCTGCACGGAATGAAGGACTATGCAACAATCCTATGGAACTCGTTCCTCTTGAACCTGAAGTTCAATTTTAAAATCAAACTCAAAATGAAAGACAACTCGCTATTCGACCAAATACAGATGTCTACGTCAACATGCCTCGACAAGAGCAAACCACAATTTCTACAAATCCTGATGCAATACCAACAATTGATCTAACTGCCTCTGGCTACTTCATAAACTTTGATACGTTTTCTTTGGATCCAAGCGAACTGGAAACAACGCCAGCCCAAAAATCACGCAAACAGCAAGTTAAAGACTTTATGCACTTTCTTAAAAAGACTTACCTGGTGTCACCTTGGGTAGAACTATGGGTAATCCCCGGGATATTTTTCTTTTTTTTCTGGGTAGGCTTAGTAATAGTTTTTAGCATGCTTGTTAATGGAAGATACCTTCGACAAAGTTCTGCAGCCCAAAAGGTGAACTTACTTTTAAAACCACACCTATCATCTCATCGAGAACAAAGAGACTTGTCATCAGTGAACATTACAGCAGTTCCTATACCTGATGGTATAGTGTGGGACAAGGTTGATTTCGATATATTTGGTCCAACCGAAAATGTAAGAATTCCTCATTTATTTAAAATATCGTTAAGTGATATCATTACCTCAAGTACATTTTCCGATGATTGGGATTTTGAAACTGTTAACAACATGTTATCTGATTTGGAAAAATCTGCTGCGTTTTCTAATAGTGAAACATTGAAAGGCACATCAGATTTTGAGGCTATGTATTGTTATCAACATTATGGTCATCATTTTTTACATAAATCTGCTAATCCTAGAAATGTGTTCACATTCCACCAGTGGGAACATTGTCTAACACCGCCGAAAGGCAGTTCAAAAACATTTACACAGAAATTTCCATATTTTTCAGGGTTTAATATGTCTGACCCACCCTCATACTATTATAAGGTTGCACCAACATCAGCACAGAAAAATATGTTGACAAACACCAAACAGATTTTCTCTGCGTTCTTTATTGCCCAGTTGTACGAACAAGGTTTCGACTTGTGGAAAGACACCATAGACCTAAAATCAGTCTGGGGTACTAGGGAATGGCAGGTACAGGGAACAGAAGCTTTGTTTAGAGCATGCCTCATCCCTCAACAAATCATGTTTTTGAACGAGACAGTGCAACAGACGTCTTGCCTTGGACTAGCCAAGAACAAAGACTTGAACACACCTTGGTTGCCAACTCCATCACACACCGAGGGCAACATAACATCACAGAAAGAAATTACAGTAGATGACCTCATACAATACAACAGATCAGACCCCGATTGGAAAAAATGGTTGATTTGGCCCACAGACACTAATAGTTGTCAGGCACGATTCATGGGTAAAACCGAAGGGTTTAGTATCCATAGGCCAGATCTACGTTATGTACAAAGACAACATCCAGGGGTAGTGACATCCTACAGTGTTGGGAAGTTGTGCCTTGATTGGCTAAAAACCTCAACACTCACACAGGTGAAACAACACTTTTCCTTACTGTCACAGGATGTGGATCTTAGGGATTTTTTAATGGGTCCCAGGAAGGCACGTCAGAAACGTTTCTATTATGCTGTCTATAATTAAATATGGAAAATATCACAACAAGAGGCCGCAGAGAGACTACGAGAGATAGACCGTATAAATCTAGAAAAATCTCTAGCAGTGGTAGACAATGGGTTAACTACATTGACCTCCAGGATATATTCCTTAGGCAACATGGTATCTTCTGCGATAGACATACTAGAACAAGATTTGGCCATATTACAACACGGGCAATCACAGTTATGTTCTATTGTGTTGTTAAGCTGGACGCTGCAATCTTTGTGTGCAGGCTACGTGCCTTGGCTTTATATCAACAGTACGTCTCTGTTTTCTGAATGCAATCTAACAGATAAACAGATAGAAATGGCACAAAGGGGAGCAAAATATACAATGCTGCGTATCGAAAAACTGGATAGTTTAGCATTTACAGTGGCAGAATTACCATCCACAGAATGGCTAATCCATGGCCACATAGCTCTACCGGTCCCTACTTTTCAGTTTCAATATTGCCTTGAACAAAAGCAAGTAGGCAGATATGACGAAATGGGTAAGGAATACATCAAGGAATCATGGGTATTACCATACAGATTTCGATGCCAGAGTGGGGATCGAGAAGTGTTTCTAAGCGGTACAAACTGTGAGAACGCTTTAAGTGGATCACTCATATGCCAGGATATAATGCTGCACGGGGCTTGTAATGGTTCTGTGGCAAACCTGTCCTGTAATTTGAGGGGTGCCCCAGCTGCAGTGATTACTCCAGCATTTGGGCTACTTTCGAATGGGAGTTACTTGATGCTGAACAGTCAAGGCTGCTGTGGAATGCTCCCGGGCATCGCATATCTGGTAACCGTGAGCTCCAGGGTTACTTGTTGTATGCAAGTATTGTTTCCAACGACACATACAGTCAGGGAGGCGCCGTTATGGCCTTCACTGAATGTTTCCTTAATACGGTTTGATACTCTAAGCAGAATGAAAGCCATGCTTCTACAGAAGTCTGTGCCCTTAACCTCCGCTCGAGAGACTTTTGATCTCCAGATTGCAAGGTCTTCGGCAGAGATACAGGCGCTAATTCATAAAAACTGCCCTTTCCATTTCGCAGAAATGGTAAATCTTATCTTTAACATGTCTGATAAGACAGGCATTGTCCACCTATTTAAGACCATAGGTTCTGGACTTCTGAGCACCTTTCAGACGGTACTTGGAGTTATATCAAACTTCATACACTCCGTATTCGGAAGCATCTTTGGAGGACTTCCGCTCATCCTGTTCCTAGCAGCAGGTATTCTGATTATTTTATATTTGCTTCGCAATGGACTTCCCAGTCAGCAAGGAGATGGAAAAAGCACTCCAGGAGCGTAAATACCGTGACCGTATGGTACAACATCTGGGCACACCTCGCCTAAGAGAACTAAGTGCATCTTGGTTCGTGTCATTTCGACCAGTCTGGATGCACTGCATCTTACCTATCTTCCGATGCCTGTTTTGCGGAGAAGAATGCGTGTTAGACCTGTGTTTGACACTCCCATCATGTGTGCAACCGGATGGGAATGCTTTACTGTACCCGATAACGGCCCATGTTCTGCAGTGTCCTCAGTGTATTCCAATGTTGATGGCGGCATTCCTTGAGCCACTGCAGGTAGTAACTGCACCTGTTGGTATGAACACCGGCTCCTCCACTGACACCCAGGCTTTGGACGTCGCACAGGCTGCCCCAGCACCGGCTGCGGACAGCGTGGAACATCATCTGTGCTCAATTGACATACTCTGCGAAGTGTTACAGGGGCCGTCTACTGCGGAAGCAAGCAACGGAAATGTTGCATCTACCAGCCAGAACACATAAACATTTGACTCATTTGGCTCGTCGTGAATTTGCCTTGTTTATGAAACTAAATTGACATTCCTTTCATTTTTTGGGCATACATGGCTTTTTAATGCTTATAGTGGTTCGGACTATAATTACGGACACTTTTAGAGCTAGGGCTTGAAAAAATTTCTTTTTACATTTTTTAAGTTTTTAGAATTTTTTAGAAGTTTTTAAACATTTTTAGCTAAAGAGATGTTTTTATAAACTTTGTGCGTACCGCTATCTAGTTATGCTAGTAGTACAGTAATATGTTACATATGTCGTCCAGTCGGTAGAGGAGTGGGTGTTATATTCCATATAGGTACCCTATATAGGCGCAGGTAACATTGTAACCTTTCACCTATATTCTTCCCTACATTACACACATAACTGTTCTTAGGCACTGACCTTTTACCTAGATATGACACTGCATTCAGAACACAGGTTTTTCCCTGGTTCGATTCTCATACTTTATGCATGAGGCTTCTTGGAAGCACAGCAGGACTAACAGTAGGATTACCATCTCCTGTATAATATCTCTGTATAAAGTTCAGGCCCAACGTCATCCTTTAGGCCGACACAGTAACACTGCAAGGTAGGACCCCTGGGGAGACCTATGGGTATATATACAGCACATCTTGCTTAGGAAGAGAGAGGAGACCGTGACTTCCCGGCTGACACACTGACCAGAGTCGCTGAGGTTCCTGCATGCAGACGCTCCAGCTCGCAGTGGTCTAACATCTCTCGCGGGGTGTCCAACTCAAGACCAGGACGGGGTCCCACATTCTCTAAACGCTCAGGTAATGGGGTGGACTAGATCCTAGAGGGATTCTTGGCATAACACCTACACAGATGCTAGGTACATTTAGGTACATCTAGTTAGGGAGACATCATAGGAGTACGTACTTTTTATCATGTGTTTTAGGTACATGTATATATTCATGATTTCTGCAAGATGGTAGAACGATACCATCCCTTTACTTTTGTAATATTGCTAATCATATATCTCTGCTACTGTCTAATGGTTGTTGCAGCTCATATATTCTACACTAGAATAACAACTGTTCAATAAATACTTATTGAAACGCCCAGCCTGTTTATTCTGTGTAATTCTCTGAGACAACCTAAGTGAGCACGAGTGACTGAGGGAAAGGTAGTATATTGTTTCCACGATTCTGAGGGATCAGGGTTGTCAGGTTCTGGGGTTGCCAGAATCTATTCTCTCCGTGATAAGAGGAGATTATAGTGGCACTGTGAGGTAGCTAATACAGATAGGCTAACGTATCCGGTGGGGGTGCACGGAATCAGTCCGCCACCAATCCCACAGTTTATGTTATCCAAAACGCGCAGATCCTGTATAGGTAATATAGGAACTACACGACACTACATGGCCAATGTACTAACACTGTTTTGCGAGTCGCAAAAAAGTGTTACTTGCCAACAGTGTTTTGCGACTCACTATTAGGAAGGGGCATTCCCTTCCTAATAGCGACTCACAAGCCATGTATGAATGTTTTGCAACCGCAATTGCGGTCGCAAAACACACGCAATTTACCGCCCTCTTCAAGAGGGTGGTAATGGAGTCGCAAATGGGAAGGGGTCCATTTTTTAAGGGCAGGCAGTGGTCCCAGGGACCACTACCTGCCCTTATAAAATGAAACGAAAACGTTTCATTTTTTTTTTTTTAAATGCATCCCATTTTCCTTTAAGGAAAAAGGGCTGCATTTTAAAAAAACTGCTTTATTGAAAAGCAGTCCCAGACATGGAGGTCTGCCGAGCCCAGAAGGCCACCATCCCTGGGTGGGCCAGCCATTCCCAATGGGGTCGCAAATTGCGAGTGGCTCATTAATATTCATGAGCCTCGCATTTTGCGACCCCATTGGGAATTGCTAATAGTGTCTCTGACACTGTTATACATTGGCTTTTGCGACTCGCAATTTTTCACAATTTGCAAGTCACAAAAGCCAATGGTTGTACATCTGGCCCCAAGCGTATATGGAGCAGAGATAAGTTTAAATACCAAGCAGGATTGGGACATTATAAAGGGATGCAGTTTACAAAATGCATTTAGCCTGCCAAAAACCCTGATGACGCATGCATAAAGAACTGAAACAAATTTCACAGCTAGGTATTTTTGGCAGAATCTCTCACTCTGCGCTATAGGGAGAAATTTAATAATGCACAGCTTGTTAAAATTGCAAATTTTTATCAAGAAGAGATTTTTAATAGTGAAAGATCCTGGGCTCAAAGAGTTAAGGGGAATTTCCTCAGGATAAGTAACCGCCTGTATATACAGTTGTCCGTACCAGGCTGCTAGATGAATTTAGCAGAAAAACTAATTACGACTGTTAGACTTGGCCCTTTCTGTAAGGTCATCCCCAAATGATTTGCCTTCATCCTCCTGTTTTCTGAACCTGTTTTTGTTGGCTTTTAGGACTCCATGCAATTTACCATTGCTAACCAGGGCTAAAGTGTGTGTGCTCTCTACTTTAAACATGGTAAAACTGGCTTGGACCCTATTAGCATATTAAAATTACTTGTAAGTCCCTAGTAAAGAGGCACTACATGTACCCAAGGCCTGTAAATAAAATGCTACTAGTGAGTCTGTGGCACTTGTGCCACTCATGTAAGTAGCCCTTTGTCTCAGGCCTGCCGTTGCAGCCTGTGTTTGCAGTTTAAAATGCCATTTCGACCTGGAAAAATATACCTTTTTCCAGGCCGAAACCTTCCCTTTTAAGACATTTAGGTCACCCCTAGTTAGGCCTTGAACAGCCCATAGGGCAGTGTGCAGTGTTTTAAAAAGTTGTACTTTTAAGTTTTACAGGTTCTGGTAGTGAAAAACTCTTAAATAATAATGAGTGATAACTTTCAACTGGGAGTAGGTAGGACAGATTTTAAGGTGCAATTCTGAAAATTGCACTTTAAGGAAGTTGGCATTTTCTTGTTCTAACAATTTGGTGCCTGCAGCCTGTATCCTTGGTCACATGACTAAGTATAGCTGGCAGATGGTCTTTGCGTATTGCTATCAGACAGTGAGACAAGGGGGAAATAGATGTTAGCAGGATGGACCATCTCCGACTTGATAAGGCGGCAGAGCTGTCACCTACCACACTTTGACATCACAAAGATTCTGCCCGAGCGCATTCACAAGGGGTTTCTGTTAGAAATGGGGTCTCTAGTTGGCAGTGGTTTGCACCCTGTCCAAGTAGGGACCCTCACTCTAGTCAGGGTGTTTAAGTTACACACTAAGAATGACCAGTGTTCACCCCCTTGGTAGCTTGGCAAGAGCAGTTATGCTTATCATCAGGGGGAATGTGTATAGTATTTGCACACTCACACACACACACATACACACACACACAGTTACCAGGTGAAAACATCACAAAAGTACTCCACATCAGTTTAGAAAAATAGCCAATATTTATCCGTGTAAATCAAGACCAAAATGACAAAAATCCAACATACAGAAGTCAAGATATAATTTTTCAAAGATTAATCAAGCATAGCTTTTAGAAAACAAATAGCTCCAATGGGGCTATCTGGTTGCACTTTACGGCGATGACTTCACAGAGTCAGTCCGACCTCGATGGAGCAAGGGGCGGTGTCGGGAGTCATGCAGACCCCGGTACAGTACTTTGTAGGTGTCGGAAATCAAAGACAATGCAAGACACAGGGGAGGTGTGGCATCGGGGAGGCAAGGGAGGCGTCAGTTCCTTACTGCTATGCAGGTTGTTGGCCCGTCCGCACTTGAGGACAGTGCATTGCACGAAGGAGGTGAGGCATCACTGTAGCAGGTGAGGCATCAATTCCTGGTGATGGGGCAGAGTCGTGGAGTCACTGACACCCGGGGATGTTGTGGGGGGCACAAGAGGTGATGTGGCGGTTGCCAAGATGACCCTGGTTCCTCACTGCTGTGCGGCGTCGATGAGGTGTGGTAGGTCAAGCTACGAGGCTTTGATTTCATGGTGTTGAGGTCAAACCACTGGGCTACAGCTGGGGTGTCAGAGCGGTGCATCACAGACATCGTGGCGCATGTTCCAAAGCGGGTTCTTCTGCTAGCACTGAAACTCACTTCCAAGGGCCTAGGAACTGGATTTGGCACCACTTGGCAAATAGGGCTCTCAGCAGAGGAGCCAAAGTGCTACAAGTGAAGTCTTTGATAGCCCTGAGACTTACAAGCTCAACTCAAGCCCTTGAAGAAACTTTAGAAAACAGGGCTTAGAGAGCAAAGTCCAGTCCTCTCACTCCCAGGACAGAAGAGGCAGACAGCAGACCAACACAGCAAAGCAAACAGCAAAGTGGCAGTCCCTCCTAGCAGCACAACAGCTCTTCTTTCCGCAAAATATCCTCAGTCCAGAAGTGTTCTGAGTATATGGTGTCAGAGGTCCAGTACTTATACCCATTTCAAAGAGAGGTCTTTGTAGTGCTTAAGACCCTGCCCTGGCTCCAGACACACTACAGGGGGTGGAGACTTATTTGTTTGGGGACTGACACAACCCTATTCAGGTGCAAGTGTCAGCTCCTCCCACCACTCCTCAGCTCACTTTTGGTGTGACTTTCTAGAGTGAATGCACAAAGCTCAACTCTCATCCAACCCAGACGTGTATTCTAGGGACAGGCAGAGGCACAGAATGGTTGAGTAAGAAAATGCCAACTTTCTAAAAGTGGGATTTTCAGACCTGCAATTTGAAAACCAACTTCACTAAAAAATATGTTTTTAAATTGTGAGTCCAGAGACACTAAACTCCAATTTTCTATCTGCTCCCAATTAGAAGATACACGTGTAAAATGTTACAAGGCAGCTCCAATGCTAACCTATGGGAGAGATAGGACTTGCTGTAGTGAGAACATTTATTTTGCAGTTTTTCATTACCAGGACATGTAAAGCTCACAAGAACATGTCCTACCTTTTAAATACACTGCACCCTGCCCATGGGGCTAACTAGAGCCTATCTTAGGGATGCCTTACATGAAATAAAAGAGAAGGTTTCGGCCTGGCAAGTAGGTGATCTTGCCAGTTCGACTTGGCAGTTTAAAACTGCACCACACACAGGCTCTGCAGTGGCAGGCCTGAGACATGTTTGCAGGGCTACTCATGTGGGTGGCACAATCAGTGCTTCAGGTCCACCAGTAGCATTTGATTGACAGGCCCTGGACACACCTGGTGTACTGTACTAGAGACTTACTATTAAATCAAATAGGCCAGTCAGGGAGAAACCAAATACAATTACATTTTAAACATAGAGCACTTGCACTCAGGCACTGGTCAGCAGTGGTAAATTGCCCAGAGTCCTAAAGTCAGCAAAAACTCAATTCAGCACACAGTCAAAAACAGGGGGTCAGAAGCAAAAAGACAGGGGAAATCACACCGAAAGATGCCATGTCTAACAGTTTCACACCAGTCCATTGTGCCCCTAGACATGCTAGGCCCAGGACAGGGAGGCAGGAAATTCCAAAAACCTCTGGGGTGGAAACCTTTAGAAACTTCACCTACTTCAAAGCTGGCACCAGGTTTAAATCCTGGACGGTCAGACCTACCTCTTCAATACACTCCTGCACTTGTGCACACTACAAAAGAAGGACACTGCTTGAGGCCTTCCCTGCCTGCTGAGAAAGAAGACTGGGCCTGCACCCTTCATCCCATGCTGAAGTGACTCCAAGGATCAGCTGACTAACCTCCTGTTATGTGCTACAGGGACAAAACAAGCTTGAGGCCGCTCTGCAACTGCCCAACTGACCTGCTGCCTGGACCTGCCTTTTCCCTCCTGGCTTCTACTACAGTGAATTCCTGATCTCCAAAGGGTGCCCCCTCATGGAGAAATCCAGACGTTTTGGACTCTTTGGGACTGCAAACATGTCTGTTCCCACCAAGATCTTGTTGCCTGCCAACGCAAAGCACCGGTGAACCAGACTCTTAGTGCTACAGCGACCACCAGCGACAACCAGCAATGCGAGATCTGCACTTCACGCTACAGCATTGACAGCCTGCGGTGACCACCAGCGTGAATCTCCAGCAATGACTGTCCCTGATGCCGACAGGATCTTCATACTACAGAGATGAACGTCCGCAATGCCTGGTCTGCTCTTTGCACTACAGCAATGACCATCCGCAACCCTCTCCCTTCCTCTCATGGCCTCCTCCCCATGAAAAGAACTCTTTGTGCTGGACTTCAGAAGGTAACTTTGTCAGCTGGACTAACCTGGTCCCTGTATCTGGTCCATGCTCTATTGCAGTTGGCCTGAACTTGTGACTTTCACCCAGTCTTGCACGAACAGATAAGTGTGAGTGGCGTTTTGTGCCTTGAGGTGCTATACATACCTTAAATATTCGAAATTGCCTATCTCCAGTTCTACTAATTGGATTTGTGTTGTTTTGGTGTCAACTAATTTATTAAATATCATTCTATTTGTCTAACTTGGTGTCAGATTTTACTTGTGTTGTGTTTTCACTTTATTTCTGTTTGTGTATTGCATAAATACTTTACACATTGCCTCTAAGATAAGCCTGACTGCTTTAGTGCGAAGCTACCAGAGGGTTTAGCACAGGATATTTGGTGCCAAAGGTGGCCTAATTGATGAGTGTAATGATTAAGAAATAGCCGGGCGCAAAACACAGACCTATGCATTTTGACATTTGCATACAAGCACATGCAGCAAGATGCATGCGCACACCTGAGGGTAATCTTGCAATAGGTTTTATTAATTTCAAGCGAATACACACGCATTCATTGTGATGCATGAGAATGCATGCCTCATGACCCATACGCATATATGGTGACGCATGTGTGTGCATGTGTTGTCAAACAAGGGTTAATTTTTATTTGAGTAGATAAATTAAAAGTTAAAAAAACAATAAACAAGGTACACACTTTGCAGCTCCCAGACCCTCGTACAAAAAAAGTATATATATATATCATGCTACTAGATCTCGCCTCAGTTCCTGCTCTCGCGGGCAGGTGCTAAGATGCGTGAAGGCGAAAACACGCTAAACATTACAGCTACAAGGTATACAAAATACCAGCATTCTCAGGAGCAGTTCATCCAGATTTTATTGGGTGTAAATACACACAGACGCGTTTCGGCAACCGCCTTTCTCAATGACGGTCATTGAAGGACCTTGTAGCTGTAATATATATATATATATATATATATATATATATATATATATATAGATAGATAAATAGATAGATAGATAGATAGATAGATAGATAGATAGATAGATAGATAGATAGATAGATATAAGGAGGGAATAGAACACGGGGTGGAATGGGAGCAGGGGAAAAGACAAAGGGGTCGATTCCGATCTCGGCCGGAGCGCATCTGAATACGATTCGTTCAGAAAAATACGAGCCGAACGCGTTTTTCCGACCGATTCGAACAGTCGTCCGAGCGAGCAAGTACGCTGCGCATTACTGCTAAAATTCCGAGCGAGGCCGTACGTACCCATTCCATCTCCAGTTCCCCGACCGAGCTGGATCCGGAAACGCCGATTCGAGTCGCACGGAAGTAAATACACAGCACCTTCTGGCCGTACAAGTACGATGCGCAATCTGTACGCGCCGAACTGGTCGCTACGTCCGGCACGTCAGAGCATCTGGGAGAGCTGCACATAAGCTCCGATTCGCGCCACAAGACGATCCACGGCTACGAGACGAACAAGCCAGCTACGAGTACGAGTCGAAGCCACGGAGAAACCCGAACGAGGCAGAACCAACCATGAATCCCATCGCGCAGGTCCTACCAATACTCTACATCTATTACCGGAACCGGTACGGACGCGTACGGCGCAGACGGTAAGTCAAACACCCACTACACAAACAAACGACACGTACCCGACATATGTCACACACACATAGGGATGCAGAAATGACGTACACTAGCAACATCAGAACCATAGGGGCGGGATGGCTATCACCAATGCCATACACACCCATAGGGCCCTGGATGCCTACCACTACCACCACCCCTACTCATGGGGGGCTGGATGCCCACCACTACCACCACCCCTACTCATGGGGGCCTGGATGCCTACCACTACCACCACCCCTACTCATGGGGGGCTGGATGCCCACCACTACCACCACCCCTACTCATGGGGTCTGGATGCCTACCACCACCACCACCCCTACTCAGGGGGGGCTGGATGCCTACCACTACCACCACCCCTACTCATGGGGGGCTGGATGCCTACCACTACCACCACCCCTACTCATGGGGGCCTGGATGCCTACCACTACCACCACCCCTACTCATGGGGGCCTGGATGCCTACCACCACCACCACCCCAACTCATGGGGGGCTGGATGCCTGCCACTACCACCACCCCTACTCATGGGGGGCTGGATGCCTGTCACTACTACCATCCCCACTCATGGGGGATTGATGCCTACCACTACCACCACCCCAACTCATGGGGGCTGGATGCCTGTCACTACTACCATCCCCAATCATAGGGGAATTGATGCCTACCACTACCACCACCCCTACTCATGGGGGCCTGGATGCCTACCACCACCACCACCCCTACTCAGGGGGGCTGGATGCCTGTCACTACCACCACCCCTACTCATGGGGGGCTGGATGCCTGTCACTACTCACCATCCCCACTCATAGGGGAATTGATGCCTACCACTACCACCACCCCTACTCATGGGGGCCTGGATGCCTACCACCACCACCACCCCTACTCAGGGGGGGCAGGATGCCTGTCACTACCACCACCCCTACTCATGGGGGGCTGGATGCCTACCACTACCACCACCCCTACTCATGGGGGGCTGGATGCCCACCACTACCACCACCCCTACTCATGGGGGCCTGGATGCCTACCACTACCACCACCCCTACTCATGGGGGCCTGGATGCCTACCACCACCACCACCCCTACTCATGGGGGGCTGGATGCCTACCACTACCACCACCCCTACTCATGGGGGCCTGGATGCCTACCACCACCACCACCCCTACTCAGGGGGGGCTGGATGCCTGTCACTACCACCAGCCCTACTCATGGGGGGCTGGATGCCTACCACTACCACCACCCCTACTAGTGGGGGGCTGGATGCCTACCACTACCACCACCCCTACACAGGGGGGGCAGGATTCCTGTCACTACCACCACCCCTACTCAGAGGGGGCTGGATGCCTGTCACTACCACCACCCCTACTCATGGGGTGCTGGATGCCTGTCACTACTACCATCCCCACTCATAGGGGAATTGATGCCTACCACTACCACCACCCCTACTCATGGGGGGCTGGATGCCTACCACTACCACCACCCCTACTCAGGGGGGCCTGGATGCCTACCACAACCACCACCCCTACTCATGGGGGGCTGGATGCCTGTCACAACTACCATCCCCACTCATAGGACGGGTAGTGCATGACACAACCAGCATACTCCAACATAAGGAATGTCAGCAAAATACATCCCCCAACATCATGACAAGAGTGTGTAGTCTGTGTCAAATGCCTACAACACTGAACATGACATTGAACATACAATGTGACCCCCTATCACATGTGTCACACGAAAATGTGTGTGGCTGTCACAATGCAAGCAGACCCTGACCACTGTGGGAATGGGGTCTAAACCCCCATCATCACAGTGACCAAAAGGTAAGTGTGGGGTCCATAGCTGAAGCACATTTTGAACATTGTGGCAATGGGGTCCAAACCCGCATCATCACAGTGACCAAAAGGTAAGTGTGGGGTCCATAGCTGAAGCACATTTTGAACATTGTGGCAATGCGGTCCAAACCCCCATCATCACAGTGACCAAAAGGTAAGTGTGAGGTCCATCGCTGAAGCACATTTTGAACATTGTGGCAATGGGGACTAAACCCCCATCATCACAGTGACCAAAGGTAAGTGTGGGGTCCATAGCTGAAGCACATTTTGAACATTGTGGCAATGGGGTCCAAACCCCCATCATCACAGTGACCAAAAGGTAAGTGTGGGGTCCATAGCTGAAGCACATTTTGAACATTGTGGCAATGGGGACTAAACCCCCATCATCACAGTGACCAATAGGTAAGTGTGCGGTCCATAGCTGAAGCACATTTTGATCATTGTGGCAATGGGGTCCAAACCCCCATCATCACAGTGACCAAAAGGTAAGTGTGGGGTCCATAGCTGAAGCACATTTTGAACATTGTGGCAATGGGGTCCAAACCCCCATCATCACAGTGATCAAAAGGGAAGTGTTGTCATGGAAAAAGCTGCAACTGCCAAACAGCATGGATGATTCCTGGTCACAGAACAACAAACACATCAGTGGCAAAGTAGTGGTTGTGTCCCATAGCAACATAGATTGGGTGAGGCAAACAGTGCAGTGCAAATAAAACATACCTTTGGCCATGTGCAGACAAACATCACCCATGGGGACTGACATCGTCTCCATTTATCAATTACACAATGCCAGAAGTGACCATCATAATGCAGACCCACATATCTGCACTAATGGACACACAAATGTAGATATCCTGGGGAGACTGTAGATTTGAGGTGAACAAATACCATACCATGGCAGCAATGGGACATACGAACCATGATTATTGTGCTGACTGATGACCTAGGAGTCCCAGGGACAGCATGGGACAGCATGGGAAATCCTCCAAACAACATACAGGCAATGGCACACCAAAGATATGTCAATGCAGTGGTGCAGATGCACAAACACAAACAGGCAGCCTCACACTGCATATCAAACACAACAGGTGATGGGGGGGTGCCAGTGTCCCCAGGCAACCACACAACACATGAGGAGGCCTGAATTCCAATTACACAGATGTGTATACAGTGCCATACAAAAGTAACTCATGGATCGGATTCCCCTATGTGGGCAATCAGGCATTGTTAGATGAGAGGGAGCCCAAATTACACATGTCACACAAGCTTGTAGGAACAGCAACTAACACAGCAAGAGACAGACCCACCACAGCACTACCCCCAGGGACCCCACATTGTGGTGACACTAGCCTGCATGATAATCCCACTGTGATGACAAAGGTAGATGTTTTTCACACTGTGAACCACAGCCATGTGTCCTGAGCAACAAACTACCATCACACCTACACAAGCACAAATCAATCAGCACGGCCTGTCAGCCAAGGCCAATATGGAGGTAGGGGTCTAGCCGTGCAACAACTCACATTTGAACACACTCAACACCACACACCTTGATCTCCACCAATGTGCAGCAGTGAAGCTCACATGGACAGGTGACATTGCACATGCACCCATGACAATCCCAGGGGTGGTTGTGGGAACTAAGGTGCAGAAACCCATCACACCTGGCCAGTCAACAAGACTTGTGAATGTCTGACACACTGCACAGTACTATGTACATGGGCATGATGTGAACTCCACCCCAATCAATGGGATCCCAGCCACAGTCACACACCAATGAAGAAGCCAAGGTCACCCACAAAGAACACAAGTAGACAACTTCCAACATTGCAGCTCTGACCCTGAGGAGTGGCAGCAGTCACACACACAACGTGTCACAATCACTGAAAGCTACCACAAACTGTAAATTACATGACTTGTGTAACCAACAAGTGCCAAGGGGAATCCTGACTGTGTCTCATCTGCGTTTGCCCACATCCCCAGCCCTGACAACAAAGACAACTAGGGATGACAACCTGATGAACATTAGTTTGCCATGCACCCACATCACGGAGAAACCAGGTACAAGATGCTGGATGAACACAGGACAACTCAGCAAGCATCACAAACAGGAACATCCGTAGGGACACAGCCGGTGTAGGAAAAGGGAAGGGAACACACACAGACATGCTTACACAACACACAACACGGGCCCAGGCAATGTCACAGGATTACACACTGCCATGAGGGCACTCCACTCCTGTGGAAGGTCCGCTGTGCCAAACCTTGTCTGTGCACCACTCAAACATGTCAGCAAAACACTCAGTCAGTGAGTCAACACTCACAACACACTGAAGGCTCTGCTCACATCAGCCTGGGTACGGGAGTGTCACATCAGTCATCTGCATATACCCAAAATACGTGTGAAGCAAGTTGCACTGTATACACAGATGAGTCCTTCAACATTGATGTGCTAAACTGCATGTCCAGTGGAGATGGGCACACAGTCAGGGAAATAGAAACATTGAACAGTGGTAAGCCCACCAGATGTGCATCAGTGTAAGCCACAGATGTCAATTTACAAATGCAAAACGTACATCCCTGTGTCAAATGCAGAACATTACACCCTCAGAGTGCAGCAAAGGATGCTATGGATCCAGACTAGATTAGGACACATATCCCATGGACCACATGGAGTCCATCACAGCAACACTTCATTTACCTGATCTGAACACTATTACAACAGCAAATGCATGATGATACTCATCTACATCATGTACATCAAAAGAAAAACCACTAGTAAACAAAAAGAGGCTTTATTCAGCAAATGTTGAAAAAAATTTGAAGTCCAAAAGAAACTAAGGCCAATGGCCAGTCCACATACACAGACCGAACAGGGTGATATGTGACAACTTGTCACCCATTGCTTGCCTGCACTGGTACGGACAGGGGACATCCTCCTCGGAGGGGCATACAAGGGGCAGGCCAGGCACCGCAGGGGCAGGATCAGGGGATGCCAGAAGGAGGCAGTGAAGGGGTGGTGGGTGCAGGAGTGTCACCGGCAACTGCAGTGGAGGTGTCTGACTCAGTGGGGGCCGGCACCACCGTGAGGGCACAAGTCAGATGGTGTGGGTGCTGGCACCACTGCAGTGGGCCGGTCAGATGGAGTGGACTGGGTCCCCACTGCAGTGCCCAAGTCAGACGGGGTGGTTGTGGACTCCACTGCAGTGCATAACTCCAAGCGAGTGGAAGGGGGGCAGATGAGGTGGGCAGGACAGAGGGGGGACCCGGTCTCCACACCAGAGGCACAAACAGGCCGAGCGTCTGGCTTGGGGGTGGAAGAGCAAGTGGTAGGGGGAGGGCCTAAGCATTTTGGGGATGCGGTATGGGTGTGTGGGGGAACCTGGGGCAGGGTGTGGCGGGGAACCTGTGGAGTGGTGGCCTGGGGGATGGAGGCATAGAGACTGTGTGGTGGAGCTGCGTGGTGGTGGTGGTGGGGTCTTGCCCTTCCTGGTCCGGGGGACTTCCGAGATGGGGTCCTCAGTCTGCCTGTGCCTGGGGGAGGGTGTCCGGGTGTGAGGGGCACTCCCCTCTGTGTGTGGTGGTCGCCTCTTCCGCCTGTGCGTTGGCTCAGATGGATCTGTGGGGAAGAGGCCAAGCTCACAGAGGAAGAGCTTCTGGGAGGGGGGGGTTGCAGGTGAGGCAAGGGAAGGGGTTTTGGAGGGAGAGGTATGTGAGGACTGCGCAGTGCTCGTGGATGCGTGTGTGTGTTCCTGGGCCCCATCCCCTGTGAGTGAGGTATCAGTCCCCTGACTGTGCGTGCGTGTGCGTCTGGATTTTGGCATGTGTGTCTGTGTGCTGCTTGTGTCTGTGCTGGTGGGTGCCTGTGCCGGTGTGTGTGTGCTTGGGACAGGCAGGATGCTGGGGATTGTGGATGGGGCAGAGGTAGGAGGGGTGAGGGACTGTTGCAGGAGGGACACTGCTGCCGTCAGTGAGGAGGCCATGGACCGATTGGTCCGATGTAGGGCAGACATGCCAGATGACATGCCCTCCATGAATGACACCAGTTGTGTCAACAGACCTGTGTGTGCATGGAGGACACTCAGCACTGATGTCTGCCCTACATGGATCTGTTTAAGCAAGTCCACAGACTCCACACTCAGGGCAGCAGGGGAGACAGAGGCAGGGGTGCGGTGCCTGGCATGAAGGAGACACGCTCCCCTACACGGGAGCCTCCACGGACATGTGGGATGGGAGCAGATGGGAGGGTGGAGATGGTGGTGGTGGCGGGGGCAGACTTGCTTGATTTTGTCTCTGGTCTGCTGACACCCGTCTCCACAAGGGAGTCCTCACTGGAAGTGCTGTGGTCCTCAGCCAAGGTGGTCGTAGCTGAGGTCTCCTCAGTGGGGCTCCCCTCACCCTCCGTGCCACTGGGTCCCTTGGTCTCCCCTGCAGTGGACCCAGTCTGGCTCTGCCGCTCCTCCTGGTCTGTGGAGCTGTCTCCTCCTGTGGCCGTGGATGTATCTGCAAAGAATCAGGATAAACAGAGCAACATTAGTCACCTGTACTGACCACACACGCCACAGTAAGTACAGCACATCACAGAGCAAGCCCTGCCATCATTTGCTAGACATTGCAATAAGTGCTGACACTGATTTGAAGAAGCCCATTGTCTGCCTGACAGTCATTCATGCCACACATATCCTACCTGTCCATGCACCCATCTGTCTGGTGCCTGTTGTATGCGACTAATCATATGTGCACACATGCACCACATACACAGTTGTTGGACATCCAAGAGAACATGTGGAAATGTGTCACTCCAAACACATGCCATCTCCTGCCACTGACTCAGTACATGTGTCAGGAAAAGTGACGGGCAGAGTCCCTGTCGATATGCGGGTTTTGCTTCCATCACCAGACACAATGATGTCCTCATGTCCTGATAGACAATGCGACAATGGTGTGCTTGCAGGACATATCACACTACTGCTGGATCACCCTTTGCGAGTTGAATGTCATGGCACAGGCCTGTCTGGTAAGTCAGTCATAACTGTCTCCTGTCACAGGGGCAGTGCATACACACAACACCAGTCTACACTGTGTCACAATCATGGAGGTTTGGGGTATGCAAGCCCTGTAGCTGACAGGTGCACATGTGCAACCCTGGCCACCCACATCATGAGGACTAACATGATCCCATGTCAATCAAATGAGACATTTGAGTGACTGCAAACACAAATCCATACACATGGGCACTTCACCGTCTGATGAGAATGAACCAAAGCTGCCTGCACCTCAATGTTTCATACACCTTTGTGCACAGTCAAGGGATCAGAGACCTATGCATTAACCAATGTGCAGATCCTATAGTCACAACTCAGATGGCTGGCCACCCCAAATTGTTAAACACTCCAGGAGTCAAAAAAGCAAGGCCACACCACGGTGACACAGAGGCAGACACCTGAGTGCACTCTTCACAATGCCCAATACGTATGCTGACACACGGGAGTGGGAGAACAGAGTGCCTTCGATGTACGGAGTAGGCATTACAGTCCTGGTCCATGTACAACATGGTATTACCCTGAACACTAGGCAGGTGGCTATGCATGTGTCACACACATGATGTACAAACGTCTGAGGCTCCCCCCTTGGTCTTTGCTGCAGCATGGGTGTGTGGCACATACCCAGACATGTGGTGAGTCAGAGCAGCAATTGGAACACATTGTGAAGCCATACCCAGAGTACATGTCAGATCACAGGCATTGTGTGAGCAATTGTACCACCCATGCAGCCCACAACAAAGTTCCTGTAACTGATGCTGTCCCCAACTTGAACCACAGGTAACTGCAAGTACACAGTACCCAAGTGACCTAAGTCACAGACTGTAAGGGCCACACCTGTGTATCAGATGAGGAGGGGGAATGACACAAGTGAGGGACATGAGTCCAGGACGACAAGACAGTTGTACTGTGGAAGTGGAACCAGGCTAAAGGAGTGCATAGAGCATGTTAGTCATAGTACACAGAAAAGCCTAGCACTTACCCCCTCCTTGCTGCTGTCTGGCCTTCAGCTGCCCATCCAGGTCAGGGAAGACCACCGCCAGAATCCGGAGCATGTGGGGGGTCAGGGTCCGGTGTCCGCCCCTCCTGCGAGGAGGCGACAGCTTCAGCTGGACCCTTGCGATCCTCCAGGTCCAGCCACGAAGGTCCTGCCACCTCTTCTGGCAGTTGCGGATCCTGCGCCTGTAGACCCCCACAGATCTTACTGCCCGGACGATGGTCAGCCAGATGTCCTGCTTCTGGTGGGCATCAACCTGTGAGGATGACAAAGTGAAAAGGCCATTACTACACATGCAACATATCCGTGCATCACACAGTTGGATATACATGTCTCAATCACAGGGGCATATGATGTACACAGCTGGTGCAACTATGGCTATGAACCGTTGTCCAGCAGTTACTAAATGGTATCATTGCCTGGGAAGTAAAACCTTGTTGGAATGCACTGTTACTGCATTATACCTGTTCAGTGCATGTAACTACACACTTTGGGGGTGCCAACTACTCAGTGAGCATGCTAGCCAGTGGTGTGCACACTGTAAGTCTTGCTAGTCAGACAACATGCACAATTAGTAAGGCAGTGGACAGCACACTCACCTGCTCCCCTGGTTTCCCATACAGCTTGCTGTACTGTGGAAGGAGGCTGTCCAGCAGGGCTTGGTTCTCCTCAAGTGCTGAAGGCTGGGGCTCTCTCCACAGTACGTGCCATTGCAGTAGCCAGAGGATGCAGAGACAGCAGCAGTGGTGGTGGCAGATGTCGTCCTGGAGCATGTAGTGCAGGCAAGTGAGCTCTCAGGGGAACAGCCAGCATTATATGTGTGCTGCAGAGGCAGATACTGTTCCATGTGTCCAAAGTGATTGGTCCAAGTCGTTTGCATCTTCTGAATCTGGCCAATCCATGGAATTGCACCACTTATACACGCCCACAGCATCCTTCAAAAGTTCAACTTCATGACACCCATGAATTTGCAACATTGTTGTGGGTGGCCAACTGAATTCACTGCATCCAGCTCGTAAAAGCTTCGGAAACGCGTCCGTTACCATGTCAGTCCATAGCCAATGCGTGCGCACCAATCGGTCCATTGCTGTACAACGCGTATTTCGAAAAACAACACGCATCCGTCCACATCATATGCAATGGCCAATGCGTGCGCACCGATCGGTCCATTGCTGTACAACGCGTATTTCGAAAAACGACACGCATCCGTCCACATCATATGCAATGGCCAATGCGTGCGCACCGATCGGTCCATTGCTGTACAACGCGTATTTCGAAAAACAACACGCATCCGTCCACATCATATGCAATGGCCAATGCGTGCGCACCGATCGGTCCATTGCTGTACAACGCGTATTTCGAAAAACGACACGCATCCGTCCACATCATATGCAATGGCCAATGCGTGCGCACCGATCGGTCCATTGCTGTACAACGCGTATTTCGGAAAACGACACGCATCCGTCCACATCATATGCAATGGCCAATGCGTGCACACGGATCGATCCATTGCTGTACAACGCGTCCCTGTACAAGTCACTCGCATATGTCACCATCGTTGTCACTGGTGAACGTATGCCAGCCACAATTACTTGCCAGGGACTCAGGAGCACACCTACAACACCACAGCCTGTCCACACTGTATCCTAAGGCATGTAAGGCTGCATTACCTGTGTGTGTATGGGGGTCAACATGTGTTTTGTTGGGTGGCACTTGGGGGCAGCCACTCCCAGGCTGTGCACGTATTCATGGGGACAGAATCCTTTGTGTGTTGTGCACATGACCACTGTGATGTGCAACTATTCAGTTCAGAGCATGCGGCATGGTCACATCTCCAGGTTGTGTATATGTATGTTATGTCACATACACCCTGAGTCCCATGTGGGATGGTATGTACGTCACAGGGTGACCCATTGCCACAATTGTGATGGCCCTCCACAGTCTGTGTGCATGTTGTGTTTCAGATGTCTCTGATTCCATGTGCACAATGGGAGACAGTCTCCACATCCACGTTGTTTGTGCATCGACTTTGATGTGCGTGTGTGTGTCACAGACGTCCATGTCTGTCCTGCAGAGGCAACAGGGGCCACTACCTGTGGGAGTCATGGTTGTTTTGCTGGCGTGTACATGGTACGCCATGTCATGCCAGTGTCCATGTGGCAATACAGGGTCCCTGGGAATCTACCTGTCAAAGAGCTGTGATGCCGGGGGCACATCTGTCCTCACTTGTCACTGTGTTGTGTGTTTAGAACGTGACAGCAGTACATGGGTACTGTGACACAGCTGAATGATTTCCCATAGCACAACCTGGAACTTGTTGTCAACACATGTTGAACTGAGATGTTAGATGTTGGCCATGTAGGTGCCATATATGTCCATGCAGAACGGCACACACATCAAGTACTTGTGTTTCATTATGATGTATCATGTGATATTGAGTATGGTCAATGCCACATATGTGGGGTGACTGACAATCTTTCTTTGTTCACCTATGCACTGCAGGGCACCAGCTGTCCATAGACCATTCCCTTACCTTGCAACCATGGTTGAACGTGACTGCATCCGACGGTACCGCTTCAACAGGCCGCTTATTGAGGAATTGGCGGTGCAGTTGGCCCCACATTTGCAACCTGGCCGGCCATACCCTGCAGCGCTGACCCCCAAGGTGAAGGTGATGGCAGCCCTACACTTCTTTGCCACCGGTACCTTTCAACACACTGTGGCGTCTGCTGGTGGAATGTCACAGACCATGTTCAGCCGTGTGCTACGCGATGTTTTGGAGGCGATGTTGAGATACTTGAACCAGTACATCTATTTCCCTAAATGTCAACATCTCACTGACGTCAAGAGTGACTTCTATGCCCTGGGGCGGATGCCACATGTCATCGGCTCCATTGATGGGACACATGTGGCTTTGGTACCACCACAGGCACATGAGCAGGCTTACAGGAACAGGAAACATTACCATTCTATCAATGCCCTGGTGGTGTGTCTTGCAGATATGAGCATCTCACATGTGTGTGCAGGTTTCCCCGGTTCTGCACACGAAGCCTACGTAATGAGGAGTAGTCGCATCCCGAGGATGACGTCACGGATGCAGAACCAGCGTGCCTGGCTTGTCGGTGTTTACTGACTTTGTGCCATTGGGTGTGTTCTGCAATGTTGTATTCCACCCTCTTTTCCAACTCAGCTAATGTGCAATTGTCTGTATGTAGGTGACTCCGGATACCCCAACATGCCGTGGTTGCTGACACCCCCCACGAACCCTGTGACACCAGCCCAGATGCGCTACAATGAGGCACATGGTCGGACCAGGAGAGTGATCGAGCGGACATTTGGTCTCCTGAAGAGCCGCTTTTGCTGCCTGGACAAGACAGGAGGGGCCCTCCCATATGCCCCTGCAAAGGTGTGCAAGATTTTCATCGTCTGCTGCATGCTACACAACCTGGCAGTGCGGAAGGAGTTGCCTCTCATCCTGGATGACGATGACCAACATCCGCCACCTGTGGAGGATCCTGGCCTGGGCCACGATGCCAGTGATGATGATGATGATGAGGGGGATGTCCGCACACAGCTCATCACCAACTTCTTCAGCTGAATGTGAGTATACAGAGTTGGTATGTCAATGATTTGAGTTTGCATGATATGTGTTGGTGGTGCTCTGTTGCTGTTTGAGTGTGGCCATGTGCTACTTGACTGTATGCGTGCAGCGATGTGTCCTTACAGGTAGTCTGTACTCCCCAACAGTGTTGACATGCTAACTTGGTTTTGTGTAGGTATCTTGTGACATGTATTGGGCATGAGTATTGCAGTTCTGTCCTGTTCTTCAGTGCTTTTGACTGTGTGTCATGTCTGTTCTTCACAGGGTACTTTCAGAGTTGTTTGGTGAACTCGGATCCCCCGACACCATGATTCAACTTCCAGGGTTGAAGCAGTCGTTTCCCTGCAGGTGATGTGCCACACACCCCTGGACTTTATTTCCTCTACACTTGGTGACTGTGTGGCCACTGCCACGGGGGATTACCTTGCATCTGTAGTGGCAACAACATGTTGCAAATGTGTAATAAACCTGTGCTTCACTTTGGGATGTGCGTTGTGTGTGGTCACACATCTGACTGACATTTGCTTACTTCACCTGTGGGCTAGTTAACACAGACTCTGAATAGGTGTGGTGTCTGTGCATTCCACTGTATTTCCTGGCAACATCAGTGTAGGCGATGAGTCAGATGGCCCTGGTGTGTATGTGTTGTGTAGCCCTAGTGGTGTGTCTCCCTCATATGTGTCACGTCGCCATGACTCACATGACGGTGTTAACTTGCTGTAGCAGTTAGCATGCACAGTGTCATTTAGCAGATCATCATCTCCATGACACAAACAACGTTGGAATCACAACAGAGGCAAGTATGGTGTATTAGTGAGTTTATTTACATACATGTGTGAGGATGGTGCACAGGATGGTGGGTGCTGTACATTGGGATTGGAATCCAAAGTTCCCAGATGAGTTGGAAGTGTTGGTAGCAGAAATGTCCTGAGTAAAGTCCACAGTCATCTGATACATTGGTCCAACTTGAACTCCCCATGTCATGTGGGAGAGTTGGGTTGCATTCGACAGGGTGAACAGTTTGCACACAAAGGGGAATTTCCAGAACAGGTGTTGGGTTCCTGGGGGATGTACATGGCCATCGGCCTCTCAGTTTTCCTTCCTCGGACGACCCCTCTTCTTTTGGGGGGGACCCTCACGTGTAGGCCGCTGCGGTGCAGAGGACTCTCCACCAGAGTCATCCTCCCTCCCTGTGGCAGTTGCAGTTGTTGCGGCACCAGATGTTGTGGGCACACAGGGAGGTGTGGCCATGTTGGTGCTAATCTGGCGGAGGCATGTCAATATGTCCCTCTGCACCGCTGTCAGTTCTTCCAATGTGTCCCACTTGGACTCCATGCGAGACATGTGTGTCTCCACACGGGACATGTGGGAGTCCAAGCGGGCATGATGTGCAGTCTGCTGCTGTTGAATGTCCTTGAGGATCCCCACTACCTGGCTGACCTCTCCGGTGCTATTCTGGTACGCATCAGCAATGCGTACCAGCTGTGGGTCATCATGCAGTCCAGACCCCTCTGCAAACAGCGACCTCTGCCTACCACCCCTCCCACCACCCCTGGCCACACGTGCGGGACCTGCGGTGGCATGCACAGGTGAGCCTAGGCCCCCTTGGGGGTTGGTACTGGGGTTGTTGTCCGTTGCTTCACGGTGGGCAGGGGTCCTGTGCTGTTGTCATTGAGTGTCCTTGGTCTGTCCGTGTGGGCGGGGATGGTCTGTGTGTTGGCAGATGTTGGAGGAGTGGGTCTTCGCCATCCGAGGAGGGCAGGGGATGTTCCACACCAGAGAGCTCAGGGTCCCCCAGAGCCTGGGACAGGGACTCCTCATCATCTGCTGCTGTGTCCCCATCATCACCTGTTTTTGGAAGAGACACACAATGTATGTTATGTTTCTACAGGCATCAATGGTTCAAACACCTGACAGTTGTGACTGTACCTCTGGATGCGGGCCTGTACATTGCATTGTCCTAAGTTGTCACAGTCAGAGGTTGATATTGGTGTAGCACATTGTCCTGCCAACCTGAAGCATTTCAATGTGAATGTTGAGGTGTGTGCATGACCAGCATTGGTGGTATTTGGTTGACATCCGGCCCTCCTTCTCCCCCAGCCCAGTTATCCCACCATGAAGCATGCCACCCTTGCAGTGGGTGCAGGTTAACTCCCAGGATGTCAGTCAGTGGTGTCCTGCTGTTGGTTGGTGCCCAGTTCCCAGCAGGGCCTGGTACTCCCCACAACAGAGCACCATTGTCAGACATCTTTGAAGTGGCTTTTCACTCCCTGTGAGGTGTGCATGCTTCAGTGTGAGCTTGCTGGGCCATGTGGGTGGGGGATGTTGAGCTGTGACTACCACTCCCATCATGCTATTGCCTACACCCCCTTTCCAGCATGCCCATACTTCCTTCCTTTTGAGTGGACTTCACTGTGTATGAGTGTGACAGCAATGGCAAGATGGCTGACAGTGTGGTCCTGTTGTTTGTTGGTGCCCAGTTCCCAGCAGGGCCTTGTGTCCCCACAGCTGAGGCCAGTGTCAGACATCTTAGAAGTGGCTTTTCACTCCCTGTGAGGTGTGCATGCTTCAGTGTGAGCTTGCTGGGCCATGTGGGTGGGGGATGTTGAGCTGTGACTACCACTCCCATCATGCTATTGCCTACACCCCCCTTCCCAGCATGCCCATACTTCCTTCCTTTTGAGTGGACTTCACTGTGTGTGAGTGTGACAGCAATGGCAAGATGGCTGACATTGTGGTCCTGTTGTTTGTTGGTGCCCAGTTCCCAGCAGGGCCTTGTGCTCCCCACAGCTGAGGCCAGTGTCAGACATCTTAGAAGTGGCTTTTCACTCCCTGTGAGGTGTGCATGCTTCAGTGTGAGCTTGCTGGGCCATGTGGGTGGGGGATGTTGAGCTGTGACTACCACTCCCATCATGCTATTGCCTATACCCCCCTTCCCAGCATGCCCATACTTCCTTCCTTTTGAGTGGACTTCACTGTGTGTGAGTGTGACAGCAATGGCAAGATGGCTGACAGTGTGGTCCTGTTGTTTGTTGGGGCCCAGTTCCCAGCAGGGCCTTGTGCTCCCGACAGCTGAGGCCAGTGTCAGACATCTTAGAAGTGGCTTTTCACTCCCTGTGAGGTGTGCACGCTTCAGTGTGAGCTTGCTGGGCCATGTGGGTGGGGGATGTTGAGCTGTGACTACCACTCCCATCATGCTATTGCCTACACCCCCCTTCCCAGCATGCCCATACTTCCTTCCTTTTGAGTGGACTTCACTGTGTGTGAGTGTGACAGCAATGGCAAGATGGCTGACAGTGTGGTCATGTTGTTTGTTGGTGCCCAGTTCCCAGCAGGGCCTTGTGCTCCCCACAGCTGAGGCCAGTGTCAGACATCTTTGAGGTGGCTTTTCACTCCCTGTGAGGTGTGCATGCTTCAGTGTGAGCTTGCTGGGCCATGTGGGTGGAGGATGTTGAGCTGTGACTACCACTCACATCATGCTATTGCCTACACCCCCTTCCCAGCATGCCCATACTTCCTTCCTTTTGACTCTGCTTCCCTGTGGGGTAGTGTGCCTGTGCTGACAGGATGGCTGACAGTGTTGTCCTGGCGTTTGTTTGGCTACAAGTCCCAAAAGTGTCCCTGTGCTTCACACAGCATAACCCAGGGTGGTGGTTCTTTGTGGGATATTTAATTAGAGTGTGAGACAATGCATTTTCCCAGGTGAGTTGTGTGGAGTTTGTGTTAAGGGTGTGTGTGAGAAAAGCTGCTGGTAACTATGGTCAGTGCTGTCAGTCCTCCTTCCCACCCAGCCAGATATCCCACCATGGAACGTGCTTCCATTGCAGGGAGTACAAGTTGGCTTTCAGGATGTCAGTCAGTGGTGTCCTGCTGTTGGTTGGTGCACAGTTCCCAGCAGGGCCTTGTGCTCCCCACAGCAGTACCCAGTGTCAGCCATCTTGTCAGTTCTTTTCCACTCCCTGTGATGTGAGCATGGTTCAGAGTGGTGTTGATGGGCCAATTGTGAGGGTGACCAATATCTGTGACTACAACTCCCATCATGCTATTGGCCACACTCACTTCACCAGCATACACAGAATTCCTTCCTTTCAGTGAGCTTCCCTGTGAGGTGGTGTTCTAGTGGTGGCAAAATGTCTGACAGTGTTTGTTGGTTAGATTTGTGCCACTGCCTTGCTCTATTTGTTGTTAGGTTTGTACATGTCATGACACAGTTACATATCACTATGAGATGGCAGGTATTGTGTTTGTCTGACTAACATACACATCTTGGGATGATTATGTTTTGGTTACTGTGGCTTTGCTAACGGTGCATGGTTTGACTATCCCCTTGACAGTGATGTGTGTGTATTGTCACACAATATTGGGTATATTGGTTGTGTACTCACCAGGCTCTGGGATGTTTGATAGTCCATGTACGCTCTCTGGTGGTAGGATGGCCCGCACCTTCTCCTCCCAGGGCCTGAGGTATACTGGTTTGGCAGGAGGGCCACTGCTGGTGCGATGACTCAAGGTGTAATCCTTCTTGAGTAGGGCCTTGACCCTCCTGCGCACATCATACCACCTGTTCTGGATGTCTTCCTTTGTGCGCAAACATGGTGATTGTGCGTTCATCCTGTCGACGATCCTCTCCCACATCTTGGTTTTCTGCGACATGGGGGTCTGTTGGACCAATGTACCAAACAAGTGTGGCTCTACCCTGAGGATTTCATCTACCAGGACTTCCAATTCACTGTCTAGGAACTTTGGATTCCTCTTTGGGGGCATGGTGATGGGTGGTGGTGGGGATTGATGTGTGTGTGTGTGCAAGTGAGGGTGGGTGAGTGTAGGTTTTACTGGGTGTATGTGAGGGTGCTATTTGGGAGGTGCTAATGGTGTGTGGCTTGTGTGATGGATGAGTTGTGGGTGTGTCTGTGGTTGCTGTCTGATGGTGTTCTGTGCTGGCAGGTCATTTGAATTTGCAAAGGATCATGGTAGGGATTTGTAGCCTTTATATGGGTGGAGTTGTGGGTGTGTCTTTGTTCCATGTTTTTTTCCCCCTGTATTTATTGACTTTGTCATTGCTTGTTTGGCCCATTTTTTTGTATTTTTTCCTTTGTAGTTTTTAGGCATGTAGGAGACGTTCTTCTGACCGAGTAGGACGCTGCAGTTGGCTCGTGCAAGCTTCTCCGAGTCTTTCAAGCTGTGTTTCTGCTGTGTTTCATGTGCGGCGTACGCGTCGGTCGCGGAGTATTGGGTTGCTTCGGCTCCGTTTTGTATGCGTGTGGGTCGTACGGCTTGAGCTCCGTGCGACTCGGTCTGGTTTTACACGCATTGCATCGTACTGCGCGGGTCGGAGTTCATGGGTACGTTTCTGTCGGGTTCATTTCTGGTGCGTGTCGGTCGGTTCGATTCGCGTGGTTTCCGGCCGGATAGCTGGTTTCCGTGCGGTTCAGTAGTTCGGCTTGTGTTCCGTACGAGTCGGTCGTGATTCACATGCATTGCATCGTACTACGCGGATCGGGCAGCGCCGGTACGTGTCGGTCGGACTTAATTCCCGTACCGAGTCGGTCGGTACGTTTTCCGGCCTGAATCGGAATCGGCCCCAAAGCGTGTAGGGTCGGGTAGGCTTTTGCAGCTGTTGGGCCCTCCTATACAAAAAAAGAAAAATAAACTATGGAGAGAGCAATGACACTCATGAACTCCCATTAACATGACTTTCTTTGCTGACAGTTCTTAATAGGCACGAACAGGGCACAAATCGGGGGTACACTCAGGTACACGGCGTCCGCCCACTCTTTTCACAGGGTGGACACCATCCCCCTGCCAAGAAGTTGGGCTCCACAGAAATATGCTGAACTTGTCCTGGTGTAATTTTCAGACACCGCGACACGTTCAGCAGGGCCTGCACTTTGTCTGCTTTTGATTCCCAGCAGGAACGTCTAGGTTGGGAGGGGGCTTTTTTTCACCTACAGCTGGGCCAAAGTTAAGGGGCCATCAGGCCTCCTTTTGTTTGAATATCCTGGCTGGAGGCGGCCTGGAACATGACACTTAAATGTAAATGCCACGGTGGGGAAACAAAGGCACACAGCTTGTTATCTCTTCACTAGTACTTAAGAGAGGCAGCTTTTCCCTTTGTTCAGTCCCTGTATATATAATAAATGCATGCCCTGTAAAAATGTCAGGTGTGTTGGTCTGCCCCAGTATTTACACAAATAACAATTTCAATAGCACTATTTTATTTCTTTTATAGCGCTATGCAACCCAATGCAGGGTGTCAGAGCTCTTTACGTAACATACACAATATACATTGACAATAAATCATGTATATGTGTAAATCAATGTACAAGATGAGTTACATGAGACAGTGAGGATTACAAGGTGAAGAAATCTCACGCCCTTCATACCTCACTGTGGTCCTTTAGAAGGATTACAATTTATGAACTGCAGGTAACAAAAGGATGTCTGTGTTAAAAGCTGTAACCCACTTTACTATCTACATAAAATGCAAATCTGTCATCTGCGTGTTAGATGATGTGCTTTGCAGGAGACATATTTACCTTCTCTACTACTTTGATTCAAATCTGGGACTTTACAAAACACAGATCTCTCCAGCAAGTGCATTAACCACCAGAGTTATCTCACCATTATTACTATTCCCATGAGATTTACTGGCCACCTTCACAGAAGATGCCTTAACCCAATCAAATATTTTAAAATGCAGACTTTGCAACCAATTAAGCATAACAGATCTACTACCATGCTTCTCCTTGTTGGCAATTTCTTTGTGGCAGGGTTTAAAAAAATAAATGTATTAGTTGAGGCCCATATTTTGCGTCGGGATTGTGCCACTTTTTGGCACAACCCCAACACAAAATCTCATTTGTAAAATCTCATATTGCGCTTAAATTTACTCATGATATACCTGATAAATATATGTGTGAGGTCTTAATATCTGATGTCACTTCTTGTGATGTCACTTCCAGTGAGGTCACTTCATGTGATGTCACCTGCAATGTCACGCGTCGTGACATCATGAGCTGTGATGGCACGCGTCATGATTTCACATGCATACTGCCTAACCTGGTTAGTCCCCCTACTTCTTTTTTTTAGGATTTGTGCCCTGGGCACGAAGCAAGTCCCCAGCAGTACCCAGTAGCAGGAACCAAGAATGCAAGGAGTTCAGGCGCAGCTCCAACGCCTTCGAGTCAAAGCGTACAAAGCTTTCCACAAGCATTAAATAAACTTAGCTGCAGAAGGAACTAAGCCTCGACCGCCTGCCCAACTAGGACTGTGAAAACATGGGAACTACGGGGCATATTATCAAGAAACGGCGGTAAAATTATCGCCTGTTTAGCGGCAGAAAACTGCCGCTAAAGCGGCGATAATGGGCTTGATAATATGCCCTAGAGAATTCCAATAGAAGCCCATGTTCTGGTGTCAACATGGGCTTCTATTGGAATTCTCCAGGGCATATTATCAAGCCCATTATCGCCGCTTTAGCGGCAGTTTTCTGCCGCTAAACCGGCGATAATTTTAACGCCGTGCTTGATAATATGCCCCTACATCTCTAAAGGCACATTCAAATCCAGGAAAAGCTCAAAGGGGGCACTTCTATTTAAAGCTAAGAATATTTCCCTTAGCAATTTTCCTCTAAGCCACTGGGGTTTACTTTTGTATGCCAAGAGTGAATTTCTTGTAAATGAATTCCCTGGATATAATCCAGATGTCATGTGAAGTGAAACTTTATTTTTTCATTTAATAGCAAGAAAGTAATCCTGTCTAGCATTCGTTATAGCAAGCATGCTGATAAACTAAAAGCTTTAAATTATATACTTTAAAAAGAAATATTGCAGGGAAAATAATCTGATAATCTTTTCTTTTTTTGCTTAAACAGTGCTTGTATTTCTGATAAAATCTGTCATACCACCAAAAGAAGTAGAAGCTAAGATTTTATAGAAAGACTGTGGTGTGAGCAGTGACAACAGCGGATGCAAGCGTATAGGCGGAAGGATGTGGGCTTTGGTGAAGATGAAGTGGGCGGAGGGATATGTTCTTTAGTGTGTGACAGACACTTGGGGATGGGTGGATGCATTAATGTGGTATATGGAGGGGATGGGTGAATTCCTACAGATACCTATAGCTGTAAGGACAAATAGGTGAACACATGCATATGTATGTGCGAGTAGATGATCGTTAGTTGGGCACATGACTGAGGGGGATTGTTCGTATGCAGCTCACTCGCATCTCGAATATCTTCAGCTGGCACCACCAGCCCACGGGCAATGTGATGCTTCTTAACGGAAGTCTTACCTTAGCTGATGTCATCGCCTCTTCCGTGCCAAAGAATATCTCATCCAATGCGTGCCGTTTTTGCGCGAGCCACAACTATCACCGCATCAAACAACTGACGATGGGACACTGTCGTCAACGACCCATGTCGAGCCCATCACGGAAATATCCCTGCTGCGCACTTAACCTTTCTCTTTCCTGTGCAAATCAAAGCCAGCAAGATGCCCTTGACTCAATACATCACTCAACCACTAAATTACAGACTTCACCAATGACAACCAGTGACAACTACTCCCAAACAGATCTGTATCTATTACTGCAAGGCCTCAGGCCTGCATACTTCTGTCCATTCAGAGATGCTCTACCACGGCACGTATGCCAGTCTGCCATATGGTGGTGCTGTTTGTCCAATTTAGAGATTAAAAAAACACTTGTTTATTAATAAATGCACATTAAAATGCCTAATACATAACACCCAAGCCATTCTTATAGCTTTGGGGTCCTGCATTAGTCTGAATTGTCACACTTGTGTTGGTAGCGTTGCCGGGGCAATAGGTGGTGCATGTTGCAGTGGCCTCCTGAAAAGGGCCCTGGCACTTAACCTTTTAAGTATCACATCACAGTAAACATTAGGGCAGGCTTTGTTACCTCCCCGTCATTTGCCAGTTTTAAGAAAGTGAGGATATTTTGTTAATCGGACAACAATTGCCTGCCATTGGTTACAAAAATAAGCATAAAAGGTACTCTTTACATCTAGTCCCTTAATTAGGCTGTATCAACAACCAGATTCCTAAAGGAGGGACAAACCCTAGAGATTTGGGTGCCGATAGCTGCGGCTCCTCAGCTATGGTGGAGGAGCGTCGCCCCCCTGCCAGCAGGAGCAGCTGCAAAAAGTGAAGAATAAAACGATAATGAAGCAAGTTTATTATCGTTTTATTTTTCTTTCCTTGCTGAGTCTTGGGGGCGGGGCCTAATCCATGATCGTCATGGAGGAGGAGTGGTAGGTGCACTGCTATCAGTGCACATGTGGGTTTTGCCAGCCCTCCTAGGACGGCCAAACCGACATGCACACTGAGCTGTCTCCAGCCTGAGCTGCGTTGCCGGGGTGGAGACACCAGGCACAGTTCCCAGTCTCTCTGAGAGCACAAATCAAGGGCACTCAGGCCAATCCTGATGCTGCTCTCATGCTGCCAGCAGCATGAGAGCAGCGTTAGGATTGGCCGCAGGCAGTGCTTTAAATGGGCCGGTACTCACCGGTACTGAGTACCGACACTTCTTAGATTTGTCACTCTGAGTACCGGCACTTCTCTTCTGCCGAGGAGAGTACCGGTACTCATGAAAAGATAGGCTTTTTGGCTGTGAGTGCTGGTGAGCCGGAGTGGAAGGTGCCTCTGGCAGCCAAGGCGCCACTTCTGTAGCCCAGATCTGAGCCCCAGCTGAGCTATTCAGCAGGGCTCATTTGAATAATTGCCGGGTGCTCACCATCACGCTGTGTTTGACAGAGCAGGGTCGGTTCAGGCCCTGTGCTGTCAATCACAGTCACACTATCCTGTGCATTTGTGCAAACACAGGAATCATGGCAGTCCCCTGGCAGTGGCAATCAGGCTACGGCCAGTCCGGCCCTGGTGGCAATTCAAAAAGTCATGGTAGGTGAAGAGTATAACATGGCTTTCATCATACCCAAGTCTTTTGTGTGCCTGCTTATTTTTTGTGGGTTTTTTGTTGCATATTTATATAGCGCGAACTCGACCCGAAGGTATTGGAGCGCTTTACATGAGCACTGTATTTACATTACACATTCAGGCACGGGGAGATTAAGTGATTTGCCCAGAATCACAGGATGTGGACGCAACCCCGAGGCTCGAACCCTGGTTTCCAGCACCAAAGTCGGCAGTCTAGCCGACGGACCACATCCTCTCCCCTTCTTATGTTTGTGTGTTTGCCTGTATTCGTATGCCTGTTTTTTGTAAGAAAAAAGTGAGAGAAAGAGAGAGAGAATCAAAACACTCTCAGGAGGTATTTTAAAGAAAATGGGTGGCACTTTGTGTGTACGTCTGCTCGGCGACAAGGATTCATAAATAGCATAGTAGGGAGGGTTGGTGGGTGGGTGAGTGGATGGATGAGTGAACAAGGGTGGATGTATGGATGGATGGATGAATAGATGGATGGATGAGTGAAAGCATGGATGGCTGGGTGAAAGGGGGTGGATGATTGGATAAAAGGGCGGATGATGGGTGGATAAGTGAAAGATTGGATGGATGAATGAAAGGAAGGGAGGATGGATGAAAGGGTGGATGATGGATGAGTGAAAGGAGGGATTGAGTGAAAGGGTGGATGGAATGAAAGGGTGGATGGAATAAAGGAGTGAAAGGGTTGATGAATAGATGAGCGAAAGGATTAATGAATGAGCGAAAGGGTGGATAAAGAGATGGATGAGTGAAAGGATGAATGGATAGGTTTGGAGATGGATAAGTTTGGATATGAAGGGTGGACAGACGGAATGGTGAAAACTGAATGATGGATGAAAGACTGAATAGACGACAAAATGTAAAGGTTAAATGGCGGATATCAGCAGGTAAATGGTAGGATGAAAGAATGAATGGATAGATCTATGGAAGAGACAAGAGCTATCTTCTGGGGAGGGTCATGATGATTTGCTTCATTTACATTGTGCCATAAGAGCTTTGGTTCGAAGTGGGGGCATTTTCAGTGGGTGAGTGAGTGAATGGATGGATGAGTGAGCAAGGGTGGATGTATAGATGGATGGATAAGTGAAAGCATGGATTGCTGGGTGAAAGAGGGTGGATGATTGGATAAAAGGGCGGATGATAGGTGGATAAGTGAAAGATTGGATGGATGAATGAAAGGGAGGGAGGGAGGATGAATGAAAGGGAGGGAGGATGGATGAGTGAAAGGAGGGATTGAGTGAAAGGGTGGATGGAATGAAAGGGTGGATGGAATAAAGGAGTGAAAGGGTTGATGGATAGATGAGCGAAAGGACTGATGAATGAGCGAAAGGGTGGATAAAGAGATGGATGAGTGAATGGATGAATGGATAGGTTTTGAATTGGATGGATGGATAGGTTTGTATATGAAGGGTGGACAGACGGAATGGTGAAAAACTGAATGATGGATGAAAGACTGAATAGACGACAGAATGTAAAGGTTAAATGGTGGACATCAGCAGGTAAATGTTAGGATGAAAGGATGAATGGATAGATCTATGGAAGAGACAAGAGGTATCTTCTGGGGAGGGTCATGATGATTTGCTTCATTTGCTTTGTGCCATAAGAGCTTTGGTTCGAAGTGGGGGTATTTTCAGTTTCTTCCTACTCACCTGCTGAAAAATATATAGTATTGTGCCAAACAACAGCAATAAACAGTATGGCATTAAGAAGGTGCAACTATTGCAAAAAAAAGGAAATGTTAACATATTACAGCATTTCTCTTTCATTTTGTGTAATGAGTTAACTTGCTTTGTTTATATAAACACATTTCTCATGTGTTTTGGTATGTGCTGCAACTAATATAGAAGTCGTTAAGTTTCATCATGTCTTGCCTTTAGCCCCGCCCCTAGCCCCGCCCCCTCACTACACATCTAGCTCATTTTAGTGAGTACCTGCACTTATTTTTTCCCATTTAAAGCACTGGCCGCAGGGGAGTCTGGGAGCCTGTGCTGCAGTGGAGCCAGAAGAGCAGCGATGATTCAGTGGGCATTCAGCTAAGTTCTTTTTTTGTTTTGTTTTTCTGGTGCTGTTATTGTTGTCTCACCCACCCTGCCACTTTGCCCCAACACCAGCCGTGACTGCTATTTACAAAGGGAAATTGCAGTGCAGAAATGTCTACATATTTAGATCTCCATTTACGCTATGCTGGATATCTACGCACAGGTGTAATTCCCTAGTTCGGGCAGAAATCTCAGTCTAGTAGTAGAGGTACGAGCCTCCACCCCTAACCTCAGGAGTGAAGTTTACTATGGCTAAACTTATGACCATAAAGTTAGTTGTAGTAACTTTATGGTTAGATTTCTACTGTACGTCTGTTTGCCAAGATCAACTCCAAGTGGAAGGGAGTGAGAAACACAAATCGTGTCAACATAATCACAAACACCTAACAGAAATTAACATTCAGAACACAAATACAGACCGCACCCTAGACTCTACTCTCTTCCCCTGGAACTATATGACTCTGCAGAAATCAAGAACCACATCCATTCTCCAGGATGAAGACACAGCACTCAAGAGAAAAAGTAACTTCACCGAAGAGAGGACACACCTTGTAAATAGCTTTGTTGTGGAACACTACAGGGGATCACTTGGTCTGCCTCCATACATCCTCTGTGGAGCAGAGAAGGGCACCATGTGGCAGGAGTTGCCAGACTCTGTCAATGCATTAAGGGCAGAGGTACGCCTTAAGAAATATTTACAGGGCGAGTGGAGGTGTTTAAAGGAGACATTCTCCAGGACACAGGTGGCAAGGACTCTTCCTGGAGATAGACCTGGATCTCGTCTCCATTTCAACCCTCCCTACCCTAGATGAGTAGTATGCATTTGTAGTATGTATAAGCATATTTCTCTCTATAAGGCTGCAGATTTGTTGAAAATAACTTGATACATTGTCTAAAGTTCTTTGACCTGCATGTATTGTTTGTGATTTTTCAAGTGTATGATCATACTGCTAATCTTTAATGTAACTAAATACATCCTTCCTTTTATTAGATGTTTTGGTAAATATAGATACGTTTCTATGATTATGCACTCTTGCCACCCATTTAAATAGTGCTAACATTTGACAATTTATTTTTTATGTCTTACTACCTTAATAAATTTTATGTTGTGTCTGTTGATGCCAAGATCATCCCACTAGCTTTCATCCAACAAATCCTTCTAAACTTCTTTAAGCCATGTGTATCACTGACATTTTATTATACACTGATACCTATATGTACAATAATATTAGATTTATATATTGAATCTGTTCTAAACAGCTTCATTGATCCAGCTGTCGCTGGTGCCTACACTACAACCCACCCTCAGACATCCTTCTAAGCAGAAATTGGCCCTCTGCCATCCTTCCATCAGGTAAAACTATGAAATTATTACAAATATATTACTGTCTTAAACTTTTTCTACCAATTTTGAACCTTTTGACTCTTCTTTAGAATATCTGTACACTGTTCTTTTTGTTTTAATAATTATTGTGCATATATATAGACATATATATCCACTGCCTGTCACTACACTTTACAATGAGACCCCCGGGACACAGGTGGGGGTGGAAGTGGGGGCTGGGCGGGGGTACGAGTCTCTCCCCAACACATATTTATAGCTAGTGAATGTACAATGGCGTAAAAAATTAGCATGCTGGCCAGGGAATGAATCTGGCCCCCTTCCACGCATTACTCTGCGTGAAAAGGGCGTTCCATGGGTGTTGCTGTGAGTGTTCCCACGCAACATCCATGGAGCCTGACGCAATCAGAGATTTCAAAGGTTTTGTAAACCTGTGAATGCGTCAGATTCCTACTCCTACCCAGGGGAGGCATAAGGGATGCGCAACAAGGAGAAATACCTTTATTTCTCCTTGTTTTTCCTTTTTCTGTGTGTGCTGAATTCTGCAGCACACATAGAAAGAGGAAAACACCTCTTGTAATTGTTTTTTTGCAGGAAGGTGTCCATTCCTGCACAAAAACAATCACCCCTACAACGCAGACACCCATGCACCATGGCACAAGGCGGCCTGCGTTTGCGCATGGCAGCCCATTGTATGCCAGTGCAGGGGAAAAGAACAGGAATGCGCCATATCTTATAGATACAGCACATTCTTGCTTTTTTCTTTTGAAGCACTGCAGTGCAGCAGGAAGGCTTGTTGCGCTGCTCTGGGTCAAATTATTGTAAATGAGGACCTTAGTTTCCTCTTCTCATCTCACCTGATGAGAGACATATGTCACCAAAGCAGCCAGACCTTTGCAGTAATCTAACATTATATCAGCAGTCATGGACACAGTGTTGCAGAAGGGATGTACACTACTCTTATAGCTCTGCCCATCAAAACTTACTGGGGTGAGAGACCAGTCTTTTTGTCTGGTGTACTTCTAATACTCTTGAGAATAAGAGGAAGAGCATCTGGCCACTTAAGATTTGTAGAGCCACAAATCTAAGCCTGCTTACTCTTGGTAGTGCTATTCATCGTCTCCATGATTCCCCATGATTGCTGATGATAACTACAGTGGAACTTCCACTCAATTTGAAGAGCAGTAGATGATATCTTTAGGATCTCATTTTTTAAATGAGTTCAGGGCCTTTCTCAATAGAGATTGAAAGGCCAAATCTTGGTATTAACTCTCTCAATAAGAGTTTGGTGCTACATCGAGCTGGATATGCTTCCACCCATTTAGAGAACAAGCAGACAATACCAAGAACATATTTTAGCCCATTATAAACAGGCATTTCTATAAAATCTATATGATCCATGGCAAACAATGTATTTTCCTGATTATTTCTCTGACAAACAACACTCCTGTAACACAGGTCTTCTGCTGCATACTTCTGGATTTTGTAATAAGCCAGTACTTTCTAAAATTCCTTGTAATGTCTTCCTGTGCTACAGGTGTGTGACCATGCAAGTACCCGGTCATTGATTGTAACATGGAATCTAGAAATACATACTGATGTTCTGTAGTGATACAAAGATTATTGAAATTTCTCATACAACCAGTCGTTTCACAATTCTTTCTCTCGTCTTCTGGTACTTCCTCCTGGGGGTACCTTGATTTACTTTGGGCTTGATTACGAGTCTGGCGGTCCGACTTGTGGGGGAGTGGTGGTGGTGGTCTTCCGACCGCCCTATTACAACTATGTCTGGGATGTGAACTCCGCTCCTTTTGCGAAGTTTGCAGAATTTGTTTGCGCTTTGCGGAGCTCGTGGCGTTCCAAAAAACTAAGGGGCTCATTACGAAGTCCGCCATCGTTACGGATTTGGGACCGGCCTCCTATGAGGCGGCCTCCCCACAATCCGAATCACGATGCGACCGCCACCACGGCGGACGCATCACCTATATTTTGCATTGTGGCAGAGATGCGGTCAGCAGCCCCCGCCACAATGCAAAATATAGGGTGCAGACACATCCCTGCACTACTTGGCAGGCACCCTGCAGTGCCTGCCACATGGGGCACGGATATGTAGGGGGGCACCATAGGTGCCCCCTAGGGTACATCTCCCTGCCCCAGGGATTAAGGGGGGCCTGCTACGGGCCCCCACATCCGTTTCCGCTATTTGTTTTGCTGCGGTTTGCCCGCCGCAAAACGAGCGGAGGAAAGGGATATCATAATCCCTACTACCGCCGCAATGTTGTACTATGTTTCTGTTCCGACAGGCGGTCGGAAAAGGACCGCCTGTCAGAACCGTGGCGGGCGTCTATGAAGTGTTTATGACTGCCACGCTTACCCAATGATTCCTCCCGCCATCATAATATGGCGGGGGGAAAACAGCAGTAGGATGGCGGAAGGCCCGCCACGACCGGCTGTCGGTGGCGGGCCTTCCGCCATCGTAATGAGCCCCTACGTTTTTTTCTCGTTCATGCTCGCCAAAGGTAAGTTGGTGAGCGCGAGCGAGGAAAATGCAACACTAGACCGCTTACCAGCGAGATTTCTCAACGCGGACGGTCAGGGATGGTCGCTACCACACGTTGAAAAACCTTCCGTTTGCGCTGAGGAAGCTACTACTCGAGTAGAACTTCTACCCGCGTGGCAGAAAGAAGCTGCTCCCTCTTGTGATGTGCGGGATGCCATTTGCGCAGATTTTACATCACGGGACAAACAGCGGTGCTAAAAATCAGTGTGAAAGGCGCGAGGTAACGCACTCTGCCGCTCGCAGAACTCCACGTAGCTTGGTGGAGTTTTTTTGTCACTTTGCGGAGTTCCGTGTAGCGCAACTCAGCAAACTCTGCCCAGGCTTAATTACAACTAGGGCGCTTGGACTGCCATTGCACCGCCACAACCACGAGGGATCAGAGATCCCTGGCGGTGGCGTTGCGGTCTTGTGGCTGCAATATGCTTGACAGGACAGCCACGGTCCCGCCAATCATATTACGATTTTCCTCCCTGCCACGGTTTTCATGGTAGATCCTGCTACATGAAAACCGTGGTGGAGAGAAAACAATGGGGCCCTACAGGGTCCCCTGTTGCCTCTGGGCCATGGGGTGCATGCAGGGGGGCATATGTGTGCCCCACCTGTGTGCATGCACCCCAGTACCTGCACAGCATGGACTGCACCAGTCCATGCCATGCAGGCTCTGTCTTTGACGTTCCCACTGCAGTGCCTATTTCATAGGTGCCGCTGTGGGAATGCCAAAGAATCACCCACCAGTGACTAAAAAAGTCATAATATGGCGGGCAGTGCGCACTCGGGTTCGGCAGTGCAGGGGCAGGGCGGTCCCACTTTCGCACCGCCAAACTCGTAATCAGGCCCTTAATGTGGTCTGTATTGGATTCTATAAGAAAAAATTTACATAATTTGCATTTTCAGCAGTTCTCATATTTTACATTGTTCTGATTCTTGCACTAAGATTTGCTCATTTCATTTCACAGTTGCATTTTAAAGGGCACAATACTTTGCCACTTTCTGCATATTTATTTCCCGCTGTGATTATGTCATCACCAGCGTTGTGGGTTATACTTTTTACCACTCCTATTTCTCTATGTTGCTGTATTGCTTCCAAAAGACCAAGGGGCATATTCTCAAGAACGTGTGATAACTACAGCAAAATTAGTTTAACGCAACTCTTCACATCGCAGTCTTTCGCGGGAAAACAACTCCGTGTCAACGTGGTATTCACAACAACGGCGGCCCCATGCGATAGTCCCACGATAACGCGTCAAAAAAACGTGTTAAAACCAACGCGACGCTGAAAAAACGCGAAACACGAACGCAAAAATAGTATTGATGATGCCAATCGCGATACAAAATTCAGCGATAACAAGCCATAGGCCTGCAATCCCCACGCGTCATGCGGGAAAATGCAGCATAAAAGCAGAATAAAAATACGGTGAGATGACAATGTACGAGCACAACCACACATCCGTGACGTAGAACAGATGACCATTGTCCCGCATCAAATAGGCATCTCCTCACAGTCACAATGTACATTGACATGCAGTCTGCATGTAAACTGCGCCAATGCAGAAACATGCATGGAACACACATTGAAACCGCATCTCCCCTTCACATTGCAGAGGGACAAGCAACCCCTCCTGCACACAGACGTGTCATGACCATGATCAATCCACCATGAAAGGGTGGACGAATGTGCAGTGACTCCTGCTTACGTACATGTTGCCCATGTTGTGGGACTCGAGCCACAGGGGGCATCCCTGAATCATGTTGGTACATATCTGACCCCAAAAGGAGCCCTGTTGTCACCTGTAGGACACAAATGGCAGCCAAAATGGAATGAATTTGGACACAAGTGAAACGCCGAAGAGTGGGATTCCCTACTAACTGTGACACACAGAACTGGCAGTCCGAATACGTAACACCCTAAACAGCCCGTTTGCACAGAGGTGACCTACCCACCTTCCATGAACAAATCATAAAATTGACAGCAATACATGTCGCACTCACACTTGTCTGAGTGATGTGCCTGTACAGATGACTGACATACACTCAGGGAATGTGTATTTTGAAAGCATTTAGTAGCACATGCTGTGCCTGTGGCCATATTGTACTGTCCCATGATTGCCAAGGACTGTCACAATGTGGCGTGCTCATGTGAAGAAATTGTCAATGATGGTGTTCCTATGGGCAATTCCTGCTGCGGCTGCAGTGGGGTGTGGGCCACCTGCCTCATCCTCATCATCATCGTCCGGTGCATCTGGCACTTGTATCCATGGGGCCTTGCTGCGTACACATATGTTGTGCAACACACAACATGCAACGATCATCTTGCACATGATGTCTGGGCTGTGCAGGAGCCTCCCACCTGTGACGTCCAGGCACCTGAAATGTGACTTCAACACGCCAAATGTGCGTTCCATGATGCCCCTGGTGCGTTTGTGGGCCGCATTGTACTGCCTCTGGGCCTGTGTGTCCGGGGCTTGGAGGGGTGTCATCATCCAAGCGCAGAGTGCATATCCTTGGTCACCTGTGACTGTGCAGAGAGACATGAGTCAATAGTTGGTTCTGCATGATGTGTTGGCAGGCTCAGTGGTTCATTGGTGTGTGAAATGTGTGACTTCGTGATTCCTGCATGAAATGTACTGCATGTTGCAAGTGAGCGGCATCAATGTGTATTACGTAGCCTCACTGCTGCTCCTCCCTCGCCCGATCCCATCCACTAGTGTGCGCAGGGCGGTTGCATCACTTGCACCCCTACGGCACACTATTGTCATGCCTGTCTGCGCATGTCCACAAGCCTGACAACGACACAGTGATGTCGTGCGCTGAAGGTGGACGGACACGTGTGTGTAGGCCTATGGTAAGGACAGGGCGGACACAGATGTAGAGTTCATGCCTGGCTGAACTCGCCATGCGGTTGATGGTAGACATTTGGTTTATGCTGCGGAAATAGCGACACACACAACAGTTGGCATGTCTGATCCCTGACCCCGAGCGGGCTTGCGCACCCTCATTTACTCCTCAGCCGAGCCCGTACTCCGGGGGCATGCTACATAGCAACATTGTGTATTGCGTGACGGGTGGCGCCGACACTACACCTGAGACACACGCATTAGTTACCGCCTTGGCAAGGCCTACACTTAACCACGCCCAGAGCCACGTGTTGAATGACCACACCCCTACGCCATACTGCCGTACGCCGGTCCACTCCCTCACGCCCACAGGGGGGTCCGACACAGATACATGTCCCAGGTGCACCCCACTGCCTGAGGTGACAAGGTTGCGCACGCTGTACACAGCACAATGTAATGTGGTATGGCCCGGGGCCCACATGCATACAGAATGACCACACGGACACACTGAGATAATTAGTGGAACTGGCCACGGGCACGTGCGCCCGGCCCCTTTTATTGCCAAGGTCACACGTCCAGTGACGCCTGTGCTGGATGGGTGTTGGGTAGTGTAAGCCACCCCTCAGGGGTTGGTTGGTGCTGGCAACAACTTCAACAGTGATCAGACAATCAGGAGTTCAAAGTACGAACAGCAAGGGTCCATGACTTGAGCTGCACAGAGTCGGTGGCCCCGGATGCTCAGCGGCCGGCACAGGCACACCGCCACGGGACGGTGCCTGGCGATGCACTGAGGTAGGGCCACAGGATCTGAGCGGGTCCTCGTTGCTGTCCAAGGAGAATGTCGCGAAGTGTTACGGGGGACAGTGGAAGGTGTCCATCCAGGGCATGATGCAGAGGGCAGAAGCAAGCAGAGACAGGCAATATGGAGGAGTTGAATGCTACAGTCTCCTCTTTCGCACAATGTCAGTACCAGCTACATGATGATGAAGACAACCCCCAGGCCATAGACTCAGACGCCACCAACGTTCAAACAGAGAGTGTCCATGACTCCCGTGGCACAGAGTGAGTGGCACCAGAGCCGGAAGGGGATGCAGTCAGCGATGAGGCCTGTACAATGATATAAACTCTGCAATTAACAAATCAAGACTCAGTTCCAAATGTGTGACCTAATAGACCGTAGTGTAGGCCGGAGGCAGCGGTGGAGTACGTCAACGAAAAAGGAGTAAAGTGGGCCTGTGTCGCGGAGGCCGTGATGGTCTGAGGAGGCTGCCAAGGTCGCGGGCTTTGGGTTTGGAGCTTGCGCCGGCACATGGTGGGCCCTCTTTGACACACCCGGGTGTCGGCAGGTGAGCAGTGAGGCCTGGCTGCGCAGGGGCGGGCATGACGGGTTGGGGGACCAGCGGCCGGGGTGCAGCAGGCGCACAGGATCGCAGGCCACACCGCTCATGGCGATGGCATCGGCCTCGTGGCGGGATGGGCGGCGCCGCCCTGGCAGACACGTTGGGCATTCCGGAAGAGAACCATGCCCAGTGCTACGTGCTTTTTATTCACACCCCTACGCTGTCCTGGCGTCCTCAGGGCCAGCCCACTCCACACACGCTTACAGGGGGGACGTCACATGCTACATTTCCACGATCTTCCCCACTGGCTGGGGTGACATGGTTGCGTCCACTACACACCAAACACCAGCAGTGCATGTAGCCATGGATATGTCTGTGGTCTGCATACTGCAGTCTGTCCAGCACTTCCACGCCACACTTGGCATTGTGTACATTCTCATTCATGGGTCATTTGCCTCCTTCGTACATGCCTGGTTCCCACCTCTCCCCACATTCCGCTATTGTGTGGCTGAGGTGCCATGCCGTTGATGGCTCATGTACATGGCTAACCAAGGTTGCCACAGTAAGTTGTGCTGTTGTGTCTGGTGGGTGGGCATGTTGTTTGGCATGTTGTATGTGATTTTGTGACGTGTGCAGTGCCAGAGTTGTGACTTGCAGGATTGTGGAGTTGAGGTGTGTGGTGTGTTCAGTTGGTACTTGCCAATGAGCAGTGCATTCCCATAGGTGCCATCCTGGAAGCGCTGGTTGATGATGGACTGTCGGAAGGTGAGGGGATCATGCACACTGCCTGGGTAGTTGGCTACGACATTGGTGACGAGTCCCCTGTGGTCCACTATTGCCTGCACGTTGATGGAATGCGTGTGCTTTCTGTTGCGGTAATTGTGTGCAGTGTCGGCAGGGGGCACAAGTAGGACATGTGTGCTGTCGATTGCCCCCAACACGTGCGGGAATCCAGCTAGGTCGTATAGTCCTTGCTTGGTCTCCAGCTGTTCCTGCGCATTGTGGGGGACGTATAGGTACTGGGGTACCTGGCTGATGATGGCATCCAGGACAGGTGTGAGGAACTTGGATGGGGCTGGTTGTGAGACTCCTCCGACTCTGGCGGTTGTTGGTTGGGAGGTACCAGAGGGCAACAGGTGCAGCACAGCCAGCAGCTTTGTCTGCGGAGGGATGTTGGTTGTCCGCTGTGTTGGTACCGTCAGCCTGTGGGCAATGATGTTCAGGATGCGGAGGATGGTTGTCCTTTTGAGCCTGTAGTGGGCATTGACATTGTCTGGTGTTAGGTCTGTGAGGCTGGTGCATTTCCTGAAGGTCCGCTGTCTTTGTCTGCGCTGCCTCTGCGGTGGTCCGGGGGGGGAAGTGGGGGTCCGGGGGGGGGCGATCTTGGGGGTGGTAGCGGTGGGTGTGTGGCTCCATGGCATCTGTTGTTCTTCATGTGTGGCTCTGGGCTGGTCTCCCTTTGATGGTGCAGGTTGTCGTCCGACTTTACACCAGGTCAGAGCAGGTGTTAGTTTCCTGCTGCTAACGCACCTTATCGCCTGTTTTGTGGTCTTATCGCCGATGTGGCTGGTCGTTGAGAATGTTGAGGTGTGGTGTTGTCGCGGCTTTTTGCTCGGGAACGCCTACTCTGCATCTTATTAGCGATAGTTGCCGGGGTCATCTGTGGTGATGTTTTTTGCGGATGCTTTCGCACGTAAACTGGTGGTATCGGCTGTTAGCACCAGCTTGTGAATGGGGCGATAATTTTATCGCGACTTTGGCTGCGATGAAGTGCCGGTAACTCGGCGATAGCTCCTTGAGAATATGCCCCTAAGAGTATAACAACCATTCCATATGGGAGTACCATAGAATGTCCATTGCTGCTCAAAATTGTGTACCACTCCAAGTTTATACTGCCTGTCTATGTAAATTATTACACTCAGTACATCTGCAAGGCAGCAAGCCGTTGTCAGAGCAATCAATTCTGCCACGTGTGCTAAAGTTATGTTAGGCAAGTATGATGTTTCAATGATTTCAGGAGTGGAAAAGACTGCACATGCAGCTTTGAATTCTCCTCTCTCACTCTCTCATATTAGAACCATCTACAAATAAGGTCAGATCAACCATTTTAAGAGGAACATTTTTGATATATGGTCTCAGCTTGGTACACATTTCTGTAACATTAACATAATTGCGGTCAGGATCTTCATCATCAGCATCATCATCATCATTGCTGCCTGAAACAGGCAGATGCGTTTCAGGGCACCTTTTAATCGAAATATTTTCAGTCGCTAATATTGTCTGCTCATATCTCATGAGGCGGCTGTTTGTCAAATGCTGGGTTCTGGTGCAAGTTAATACAATTTCAACTGAGTGGGTGACAAACACAATGAGTGTATGACCCGTAACAATTCCTTCACTTTGCTTGATTGGTAGGCAAACAGCTGCCACTTCCTTAAGACAACCAGGAAGAGCTACAGCTGCTGGATCGAATGTAGCAGAAAATAAAGCCATAGGCCTCAATATACCTCCATGTTTTTGAGTTACCATTGAAAGTAAGCACCCACTCTTCTTGTGGGAGAGTAGGTAAAACTCCTTGCCACAATCAGGCATTTTTGGGGGTAGGTGGGCTACATACATTTCTCTTAATTCACTGAAGGCCTTCATGCATTCTTCATCAAATGATATCAGATTCTTGATATCACAGTGAGTTAGCCTTATTAGAGGCTTCAAAGTTAGGGAAAACTTTGGAATCCACTGACAACAGTATACAACTGTTCGCAGAATCACCCTCATGTCCCTCTGAGTGGTTGGAGGATTCATCTTCAGAATTGCAGAAAAATGTTCTTTTGAGACCCTCTTTGCTCCTATTTCAATTTGCAGAAACATGTTCTTTTGAGACCCTTTTTGCTCCTTTTTCGATGTGATGACCAATGTAAATCACTTCTCTTTTGCAATACAGAATCTTTGTCGGTGAGAACGTGTGACCACTGTCAGCAAGACAATTCAGAAGTGCAATTGTGTCTACTTTTCAGTCTTTTTTTGCACTTGATTCCACCAAGAAGTCATAAATGTATTTGACTAAGACTGAGTTACAGGGTAATTGTAAATTGTCAAAATCATTTTTAGGATCTGACTGAATATTGAGAAATGTTCAGTATACCTGTTAGATCTGGCATCCTTGGTTGGTAGTCCCCCAAACGTTTTGCCTTCACCCATCCTATTTTTTTTTATTTTTTTTTGTTGGCTTTAGGGCTCTGTGTACTTTATCACTGCTAACCAGTGCTAAAGTGCATGTGCCCTCTCCTTAAAACATAGTCAAATTGGCCTACCCCTGACTGGCACATTTAATTTACTTGTAAGCCCCTAGTAAAGTGGGACTACGTGTGCCCAGAGCCTGTAAATGAAATGCTATTAGCGGACCTACAGCACTGATTGTGCCACCCACTTAAGTAGCCCTTTAAACATGTCTCAGGCTTGGCTTGGCAGTTCCGGCGGGACTGTTCCCATAAGGAAGAGGATCAAGACTGATTTGCATATGGCTGGCTCTGACCTGGCGTGGCGAAGTGAGCTGAAGAACGATGATGGATTCGACCCAGATCTGTGACTGGGGGTGAGTGACTGAAAAGATTCAGCGCTCCGTCCATCATCTCCTTGTGTTTGCTTTGTTCACCCTAAGCTGGCAGGGTATGCCCAGACGTGGGTCCCTTGCTCACTTTGCCACTGGATTCAAGCTAGCCTGGTTGATGAGGGGTGTCACCCCGAAACCAGTCCCAGGATGCTTGTTTCTGGTCCAGGGAAGACTTGGCTTGGGAGTTCGGGCTGGACTATTCCCATAAGGAACAGGGTCAAGACTGATTTGCATATGGCTGGGTCTGACCTGGGGTTCCGAAGTGAGCTAAAGAACGATGATGGATTCGACCCAGATCCGTGACTGGGGGTGAGTGTCTGAAAAGTTTCAGCGCTCCGTCCATCAACTTCTTGTGTTGCTTTGTTCGCCCTAAGTTGGCGGGGTATGCCCAGACGTGGGTCCCTTGCTCACTTTGCCACTGGATTCAAGCTAGCCTGGTTGATGAGGGGTGTTACCCCAAAACCGGTCCCAGGATGCTTGTTTCCGGTCCAGGGAAGACTTGGCTTAGCAGTTCGGGCTGGTCTGTTCCCATAAGGAACAGGGTCAAGACTGATTTGCATATGGCTGGGTCTGACCTGTGGTGGCGAAGTGAGCTAAAGAACGATGATGGATTCAACCAGATCTGTGACTAGGGGTGAGTGTCTGGGTGAATCTGAGCTCCATAAAAAGCCTAGGTCCAAAGGTAGAAACCTTCATCAGGCTTGAGGATGGCCAGCACTCCATCAATAACCTCCTCAGCCTAAAAATCTAGCTTTTCACACTCTGAGCTTTTTTCTGCCTTTGTTGATAGCTTCACGGAGACTCATCCAGTGGCTCCCGATCATCGATGACTCATCCTTGGGCAAAGCCTGCTGCCTTGCCCCACTGAAACTCTACCTTTTCCAAAACATTTTGGGAAAATTCTTCAAGGTCTGAAGGTAGGCCGAGCCTGGGCACAATCCACCCCATGTACCCGACCCACATTCCATCATGGTCAGCCTTAACCTTTGACTTTCTCGAATGGCAAGATACCACCTGTTGGTGCTTTGATCTTTTAGGCTTTATTTTTCAATAGAAACTTTAAATATTTATAACTCAGGCTCTGCTGATTGAATTGAATTTGTTTTGGTGCAATTTTATTTAATATAAATGTACCTTATTTTTCAAAATTGGTTTGGTATTTTTCTTTTGCTGTGTTTTCACTTTATCATTGTTTGTGTGCCGCATAAATACTTTACACTTTGTCTCTCAGTTAAGTCTGACTGCTTTCGTGCCAAGATACCAGAGGGATAGACACAGGTTTATATAGTGACTTTTTGTGGTTCACCCTGCCAAGGATTGTTTTTATTGTTTGAGTGGGGCTTCTATCCCTCTCAACTAATGGCCCGATTTCTTACAATATCCCTGTGGTATTCGACACCAAATGAGGACTTTATTTTGGAAATGAAATGCGAAAAGATATTGACTATCTTTATCCACATGAATGGAAAAGTACACTTGGCATAAGTAAATCTCACAAGGAAATGACTGTATACCTTTTGACATCTGCAGGAATCTGAAAAAAAAATACAGCAGGAATTGGTACCACCAGACAACATTGGATTGCAATTTGATCAATTGTCTTTAGGTCCTGCACTATCCTCCACTTACCAATTTGTTTTTTAGTGCCCATCACAGGACAATTGCAAGAACTGCCAAGCATCTGCAGTAGAATACCTTGTTCTATAATTTTTGTCTATGATGGGCTTCATTCCTTCTTTTGAAAATGTATATTTCCTAATTCTAGGAGAAACAGCATTAACTCTGTCTTGAATCCTGACTTGTGTTGCACTTTTTCTCAGTCCTTTTTCTTTTCCATTGAAATCCCATATCTCTTCTTTGACAACTGAATCTCCATCCAAGATTTCAATTGCAACACTGTCCAGTGTGCAGTCAATCAAACAGTGTGTCTTATAAAGCCAGTCCATGCCAAGTAAATTAACAGAACTCGAATCACATAATATGAACTAATGACTGTTTTTCATTGACCGTAGTTTAATTGGGACAACTGCAGTTGCTTGAATAATAATCTGTTTATTGCTAATGCCTATAACCTGGACCTCTTTTCCTGAAGGGATAAGCTTGGAACCATCACAGATCGAACTGAAGAGCGGGTAGCCCCATATCGATTAAGAATGATTCAGGATAACCAATCACCTTCCCATCTACAAATTGGTCACTGTGGTCTACCTTTAAGACTGCACCAAGTATGCAATCCTTCTACCCCCTCAGGCACTGTCATTGTGAGTTTGTTTCTGGTGAAAACTCAGGAAAATCCTTCTCAGAATCAATGGATTCTGTTGGTACCCTGAATTATGTGGCTTGTTGTTTCTGATGTTGTGCTTCAACATTGGAGCTGTGGGCATATTCGTATGGAACTGCCCTTGAAGGAAGGAGTGGTTGGGAAGGGGCAACAAATAGTGTCTGCATTTGATTTGTATTTTGCTGCATCTGGGAAACAAAATCATTCTGGATTTGATCTGGATTCTGTCTACACCTGTGCTTCCAGTGTCCAATTTTACAGCAGATGTGACAAGCAGTGCTCTTCTTTAACATATTAATGTTCGTATTCACTTCAGCCCCAGTGCTGCTGATCCCTTTTTGGCTATTTGGGATACTTTGCTCTTACGGCTTCATAATGTTTTTGCATATTAGGCATACATGCCAAATTTGCATCCTTCTCTCTCAACATTTGGGGGATTCCAAAGGTACTCAGGGTTTGTTGATTACCCTGGAGGGGACAGTAAAAATTGCCAAAATAAAGCAATTGTTTTGTATTTGGGAAGAATGGGAAAAAATGTGCACATAAAAGTGTCCGTTGTTTTCCTATAAATGTCGAAAGGTTTGCTCTGCTAAAATCATCATCTTCTCAACATTCAGAAATATGCAGACCTGTATCAAAGATCTATTCTGTTACCACAGTTTTGGCATATTTCTAAGAAGTAGCCCATTTTTCCAAATGTTTGCAATTTGAGTGAAAACAGGTGTGAAACCCTGGGGTGATGTTGGACAGCTATTCATTCATGAAACCTATATACAATCCTGAGTTCAGCAAGGAGTCATATATATTATAACAAAATAATAATATTTAAAACAAGTAGGCAAAGAATTTTTGCTTCAGGCAAGTGGCTCATACGACTGGGCGATTGAGGGGCGGGTGGGCCTTTACCCCCGCTTACTTCACGGGCCTTTAGAAGGGTCCACGTTAAGGGCAGAACAGGGACCTAACCAGACCCCAGAGAGAGGTCTAGGTGAAAAGAGGAACCCGGGGCTGGGGATAACCAAGAGAGATAGGGGTTCACGTTAAGTATTACGGTTCCCGCACTCCCACACCCCCATTATCGTTTAATTTGCATTACTTTCCGTCTTTTCACCCATTACTTGTATATTACCGTGTGATACAACACGTAGAGCCCTGACCCAAACGCTCCCTGAACCCCTGAGGAATGTTATTGCTGTGTAGAGGATAACCGCAAGAGAACTAATAGCCTCTTCCTTTTCTTTCCTACCGAGGGGGGAATCAACGCCAGGGAATACTGAGGTGGAGCCATTCAGAGAAGGAGCATTGAGACCCCGGGACCGAGGACTTCCTCCGAGATGGAAGTTGGGACCCCATACCGCCTTGTGGATCATAGTTGCGGACAGTTTTCCAATAAAGTACCCTTTTGCATATCTATCGCTGCCTCTCGAGGTTTGTTGTCCTGTAACATACCCATACTAGCAAGTGATTCAGGGGACCTTTTGCAAAATATCTTCTCTCTAGCAAACTAGCTTACATTTGGAAGGCATAAAGGCAGAGGAATCGAATAGGTAATAACAGATGTTCTACTATTCTGTGTTCCCACACGTCTCTCAAAAAAATAGCACCACACTTGTGTAGCTGGAACTATCGCCTGCGACACAATACACCCCAAAATGCGACCTGGAGGCATCATATTTTACCCAGCAGAATCCATGCTTTTTTAAAAAACTTGGATAGCTACAGATTTTGGGCCCTAGCTCAGCCTCCACACAGGAAAACCTGCCATACCAAGACATTTCTGAAAGCCAGATACCTGGGGGTGTCCAGGGTGGTGTGACTTGTGTACGTCTAATGAGGTTTGTTTTTACCAAGAAGCCCTTGCAAACCTCAAACTTGCCTAAAAAACACACACCTTTTCCTTAAATTTCTATGAGGGAGAGTTCAGGAATTTGCAGGGAGCCACACAATTTCTACCAGTTTTAAACTGCCAAGTCGACTTGGCAAAATAAACCTTTTTAATGCATATAAAGCACCCCTGGGGTGGGCCCTAAACAGCCCATAGGACGGGGTGCATTCTATTTAAAATGTTGAACATACACTTTTAAATTTTACATATTCTGGTAGTGAAAAACGTACAAATTCATTTTTCACTACTGTGAGGTCTACTTCTCCATTAGGATAGCGTCGGCTTACCGTTTTACATTTAATAAGTGATAACTTTTGTTTGGCAACAGGTAGAGATGTCTTGCTTGGTGTCTAAAGAATTGTAACTTAAACCCTCTTTAAAGGTAAAGTCAGATTGTAAGTCACAATTGTGAAAATGCCACTTTCTAATTGAAACATAAAACAAAACAAATTTTCATGGACTATACAGTATTATTCATAGTGTAATGATCCTAAACAGTGATCAAAATAACACTGAAAAAGAGAAAAGGCTTGTGGCAGAGAGGGAGAACCTTGCTGCACTGTAGCGTGAGCGCTCCTTTGAATGAATACAATATGAAGGGCTCGCCTAATCTCCATTATGGTGATTTATTCTACAGAAGTGCCTATTCCATTGGAAAGGATTGTTATTGTGTGATGCCGCTAAACATGACCCTGTAATTCCGTTTGGAATATGTGATAGATTCATATCCGCCATATACGAGGAGCCTACGTGCCTTCGATGTAGAATCATTAATTTCACCCACATTTGGGACGAACATTTGCATGACTCCAGGTTGCCCCTCCATCTTCTTTTATGTCCTAATTAAGACCCACATATAAGGTGTTTAGCTAGCTCTTCACTTTTTGGGTCCAAACGTCGACAACCTGTTTTATCTAGCCTGGATTTATTTATTATTCTCAGAGGGGTAGTTGATGGATTCAAACACACACCTATAGTATATGGATATCATCTTTGCTACATTAATCGCTGACAGGCTACATGCAGTTGCGTGTGTGCACTGCTAATATGTTTTAGTGTGTATTGTTAAAATATCACTCACACCTATCACCTTTGCACGAGCACATTTTCCCACATTTTCTTTGCACATTATGGAGCAACCGTTATTTCTTGAATAATGTGTATATAATACCATTTTATCTTTTAGATATGCATTGATTCATTTGCATACTCATTGGCTCTGTTGTCTGTTTTTTCTCCTCTCTCTTTTCCGCATTGTTTTGATCACCTTTTAGGATCATCACACTATGAATAAAGTGTGTAGTCCATGAAAATTTGTTTTGTTTTATGTTTCCAGTTGGGACCATATTGTTGATTGTATCGTAGTACACCCAGGTCCTACGGCATTTGGGTAACCCAATTATTTTGTAATGACTTTTAGAAAGTTGACATTTTCTTTTCCTAACTATTTGGTGTCTGAAGCCTGTATCCTTGGTCACATGACTAGGTGTAGTTGGCAGTCGGCTTTTGTGTATTCCTCCCTGACAGTGACACATAGGGGGACTGAGTGTGTGCAGGATGAGCTATCCTGACAGGATGGGAGGGGTGGAGTCCAGATCCTGTGCAACCTTGGCAAGGAGAAAGGAGATTCCCAGAACCATCTGTTGGAGGGAAAACTCCAGAAGGTTCTTTCCATTCAAAGCTGGCACCAGGTATAAAACCCACACATCAGTTTACTTCTGGACCTGCAAGGGACTCTCAGAGGACTTCCCTGCTGCTTGAAGCCTGCTGTGTATTTCAGAGGACTACACTGCTGCTCCAAGAGAACTTCCCAGCTGCTTGATGGCTTGCCCTTCGCCCTCAGAGTATTTGCCTGTAGCTTGGGACCTGCTCTCTGCTTGAGCCCAGGACCACCAGGGTAACTCCAAGGCGTAGTTTGCTGGCCTCCTGTTCAGAACTACAGGGACACAAAAATCTCCAACAACTTTCAAAGTGCCCTTTACCCAGCCTGAAGTGAGTCCTAAAACTCCAAGTGGTGCCCCCCACAGCAGGAAATCTTGTTCAGCTGCCCCTCTCTGGAAGGATGTCCGTCCTCCTGGAGCCCTCATCAGATATAGCCTGCAGCTTTGTCCCACTGGAGATGTTTGACTTCCAAAAAAGAGTCTAAGGGCCAAATTTAGATCTTGTGGATGGGTTACTCTGTCACAACCATGATGGCTATCCCGTCCGGCGAAATATAAATTCCATTATATATATTTATATTTCGGCAGACGGTATACCCGTCATCGTTGTGACGGAGTAACCCATCCGCTGAGATCTAAATCAAGCCCTAAGTCGGAATGCAGAAATCTTCACAGCGACTTTCTCCAGATGCGCGCCAAAAATGATGCCTCCTCCTCGGACTCCGCCGGCTGTCTGGCCCCACTCAACTTTACCTTCTAAGATATTTTTCATTGAAATTTCTTCTTAGTCCGAAGATAAGCTGAACCCAATCCACTTCTTGTATCCAAACCGCACTCCATCATGGTCAACCATAACTTTTGACTTTGCCCAGTTCTCGCGCGATTAGTCTGCATTTGACGCTTTGATCTTTTAGGTGCTAGTTTGCACTAAAAACATAAAAAATTCTTAACTTTGGTACTACAGATACGATTTTTGTCATTTTGTTATCACATAATTTATTACATTGTACTCCATTTTTGAAATTGGTGGGGGATTTTTCTTTTGTTGTGTTTAACGTTATTGTTTGAGTGCTGCATAAATACTTTACACATTGCCTCCAAGTTGAGCCTGCCTGCTTTTGTGCGAAGCTACCAGAGGGTTAAGCACAGGTTACTTTAGTGACTTTTGTGGTTCACCCTGACAATGTGATTAGGATTGTGGCTGTTGCTTGAGAAAGGCTCATATCCTCCCCAACCAACAACCCAATTCCTCACAGCTCCTCTCTAGCAAAGAGGGCCCTAGTTAAAAAGCCCCACTGCTGCTTACATAGACTGGGTGGCAGTGCAACCAATTGCAGAGGCTCTTCCCCTAGCAGTGAAAGTTCCAGCACAGAGCGACGGCCATTTTGCTTCAGCCTCTCTGTGGCCCTTAGCCCCACCACTGAAGATACATTTAGCACTTTTTTAATAGCATCAGCCACCTAGAGCTCAGAAATGCCAACATCTAAGAGAAAGAAGGACCACAACCTGTAGGACATGCTTACACGCTGAATCAGCATTCCCCCTAAGGATGGTCAGACTACCCCAGATGTCCCGACAGAAGGGATGATACAGTGCCACTGACCAGGGCTTTCATGGAGTCCCTTTTGACTCCCCCTGGGAAGACCTCCAAAAAGATAAACACAAGCTCTCTCAAGACCTGCCTGAGCTGAAGCAAGACCTGTGGGTGGTGGATGACAAGGTGTCCATGCTGGACGAAAACAAAACTGTGAGAGGCAAAGGTGTAGAACAACTCCAGCAAAACGTTTTATGCCTCCATGAGCTGCATGCTGCCCTACAATCCCACACCAAGGACCTGAAAAGTCACTCTTAAATGTTTTTTCAGTTCCTGTTTCTGTTATTGCTTGGGGGTTGGTGTAAAAGAAATGCGCACACTGCTTGAGTGAGACAGACCCTGCACATTGCACCTCTATTAATGCCCCCTTACCTAAATAGCCGCCTGTTTACATTACGTGGTGGTAGAGTCAACCTTGAGGCCTTAGACTGGACCCTCAAGAGATACATTGCTTTCCCCACGTAGCCTCCATTGATGTTACAATATTCAGCCTCAACATGGTAGGTCTCATTAACTATGTCAAGAGAACAACTGTACTATCCTACTTGGAACAAAAAGGAGGAGACATTTGCTTCCTCCAGGCACCACACCTATACGCTCACGTTTGTCACAGACTGAAATCTCGACACATCCCACAGCAATACTTTTCATCCAGCTAGGTGAAAAAGGAGGGAGTAGCTATTCTCTTCTCCTTGGGCTTTCAAGGGGTGGTAATGAGAAAGGTAGCCAAGATAAAAGGGAGGGCCCTGACCTACCCGATTCATATTGAGGGACAAACTCTCACTATTGCAAAAATATACACACTGAATTATATCCAGGAGCAGTTCCTACGACGAATTGTCCCAAAGAATCTCGGATCACCAGACTTGGTGGGTCTCATCGGTGAAGACCTCAAATTGGTGCTGAACAAAGACTTGGACAGATGGGGACATCGCATTGGCCAGGTAGGGACTTTTTTCTCAGGAGGGGGGAGTTGGCATTTTTACTGGAAGGTGGTCTTGGAGTTCTGTTGAGACTGACACACCCAAGTGCTAGAGACTACACTTACTATTCCACACATATTGACTGCTTCCTGGGTACACCTGCACTTCGGTCCTTGGTCCAGGAGGTGTCCATTGAGCGCATGACCCTATCAGACCATGTCCCTCTTTTCCTCTACTTTCGGGTGGAGACAGCCAACGAGTTACAAGACCATGGAGGCTGTGTGAAGTTCACCTTCACAAGCCTCACAACATTGAGAGGATCACAAACACTATCACTAACCTTATGGCTGATAATGACACAGGGAAAGCCATTCTATGGGAAACACTGAACACAGTAGTTAGAAGATATCTCTGCCGCTGATAATCAGCTGCAGAAAGGTAAGAGGGCAGAACTGGAGGGGCTGGTGAAGGAACTCCAAGCCATGCATTAATGCACCGGCGCGCCATGGGTATGGCGTCAGATGCAGCATGTGGCCAACTTAAACGTCTCAACCTAGACAAGGCTGAATATGCGCTGATTCACCTACTACATACATTTTACACAGTGGGCGATATATGTAGCACATTACTGGCCCACAAGCTGTGCACCAAAAAAAATAGTGATAGAATCAACACCCTCCTCACTCTGGAGATGTCAGATAATAGAAACCCTAGGAGACTTCTACAAAGCACTTTACACTGCACAAAACCTCCAGGACAGTGAGCCGGTGCACAACAAACTGGGCCCCTACGGCCCGCCGTCTTCCCACATGCTCCCATCCTGAGTGCATTGGGAGCTAGTATTACTCCTGCTCAGCGGGAGCAGGTGCTTTTTTCTGCTCCAGCCAGGTGAGAGCAATCTAAGGTTCCCTGCCTGCAACAGCGTGAGCAGGGAAACAAATGTTTGCTCCAATCCACCATTTTTTGCACTAGGGAAATTGTGTTCTGGGAGTGGACTCTCCAGGACACAAGAGAGGAGCCGGCACCAGGGAATGGGGTTCCTTGGGCCTCATTCAGGCTCTGGGAGGGGGCCTCACACCCCTCTCCCCTTTAAATGAAGCTCAGCCCTGGGGATGGGATCTCTGGGGCCTTTCAGCATTCGGCGAGCGAGGGCCGCGTGTCCCCCTACCCTGTAATTAAATAGCGGACCTGGGTGTGGGATCTCTCTCGGGCCTCATTGAGGCTCTGGGAAGGAGTCTGGGTGCCCTCTACCCTCTACTCAAAGCTCAGCATCAGGGGATGACTTCCCGAGCTTCCTAGAAGCTCTGGGAGGGGGTCCATGTGCTCCCCTCCCCTAAATATGCAAATGTGCTGTCCTCAGTTCCTGGCCACACTGGGTTTTTTTGTGATGGCGAGAGCCCACGTTTAAAAAAAAATTGCAGTGAAGTCACAGATCCACTGCAAATGTGCTGCAAAATTAAAAAAAAATTTTTTAATTGAGGTCTAGTGGGACAGGGTATCCGTACACTGCCCTTGTATCTTTTTTCACCTTTTTGATAGGACCCAGGACTGAGTCCCAAGTCCTATGATGGTTGCCGCCACTTCATTGTTGATGTGGTGATAGCCAATCAGATCTCATCTTGAGATCTTTTGGTACTGCGGATCTTCCACGGAGTGAAATATACAGAGGTTTTGAGGCTTAATTTCTCAAAAAATGCTGGACAGATTTACACCAAATTACAAAAAGCCTGCTTTCAGGACCAAGATCTAGCTTTCTGCCAAATTTGGTGTAATTCAATTCAGCAGCTTTTGAGGTATCGCTGTTCAATTTTCCTATGGAACAATGAATGGAGAAAATGTGTTTTTGGACCCCCTGCTTTTTCTCGGATCCCGCTTGATGGATCACCTTGAAACTTTCTAGGAAGGAGCTGAGGTGGATGAGATGTTTTTTTTAGAAAGGTTTCTGAATATTTGTCAAAGTTATTAGAAACAAATTGCTTTACTTATGGAAAGACGATCCTAACTATAACAACCCAGTGCGGCCCACATATGCTTATATAAAATAGATTTTTTTTTTTTACTTTTTAACTGTGAAATTTGAAATCAAAGACTAAATTTTAAGTTGTTATCCTCAGCTTGAAACCAGAGAGCAACGCAAGTAGAGCAAACAGAATCTATTGTAGACAATTGGTGGCCTTGTTTGGAGCACTGGTATGTGCCAAGAAAAAAAGAGTATGTTTCAGGAACAACAAGAAAAAGAGAGTATGATTTAGGAAAAATATAGACAAGTGATATACGAGAGTCAAGCTTATTGCTTTGATTTTTTAGAAATAAAACCCAATTTAAAAAAGCTTCAATCTTCCATTTAAATTAAAATGTATTTTTTGTATTTCTTTTTGTTTCTGAATTAAATTAAATATTTCATTCTTTGTGTATTTGTTTCTGTATTTTTTGGATTGTTTTGAGGTTTAAATTGTCAACATTGCTTTTGATGTGCGTCCTCGTCTTCAGTAGTGATTCAGTGGGCTTTCACAAAAGACCAAAAGTTCGCTAGGTACTAGACTTTTGAAACATTGCCCCTATAGGTAATATTATCCTACAGGGAAATTTTAGGTTTTCTCTGCAACCTTTGTAAGGACTCACATTTACTGCAACGTCTCCAGGCTGTAGTGAGATATACAGTAAACCAGAGAGTACGTTGCCAACTTTAACAGTAAAATTATTTCTACTTTATACATCGTTACTATGCAGGACCGGCTCTAGGGTGGTACACCTGGCACTGACCTCGGGGAGTCGAGACTCGGGGGCATATTCTCAAGGAACTATCGCCGAGTTAACAGCACTTTATCGCAGCCAAAGTTGTGATAAAATCATCGCCCCATTCACAAGCTGGTGCTAACAGCCGATACCACCAGTTTACTTGCGAAAGCATCCGCAAAAAACATCACCACAGATGACCCCGGCAACTATCGCTAATGAGATGCAGAGTAGGCGTTCCCGAGCAAAAAGCCGCGACAACACCACACCTCAACATTCTCAACGACCAGAAACATCGGCGGTAAGACCACAAAACAGGCGATAAGGCGTTAGCAGCAGGAAATTAACACCTGCTCTGACCTGGTGTAAAGTCGGACGACAACCTGCACCATCAAAGGGAGCCCAGCCCAGAGCCACACATGAAGAACAACAGATGCCATGGAGCCACTCACCATGCATCCCGGAGCCCCTAGAGGGCAACAACACCGACCGCTACCACCCACAGGACCGCCACCGCCCCCCCCTTCAGCCCCCCAGACCACCACAGAGGCAGTGCAGACAAAGACAGCGGGCCTTCAGGAAATGCACCAGCCTCACAGATCTAACACCAGACAACGTCAATGCCCACTACAGGCTCAAAAGGACAACCATCCTCCGCATCCTGAACATCATTGCCCACAGGCTGACGGTACCAACACAGCAGACAACCAACATCCCTCCGCAGACAAAGCTGCTGGCTGTGCTGCACCTGTTGGCCACTGGGACCTCCCAACCAACAACCGCCAGAGTCGGAGGAGTCGCACAGCCAGCCCCATCCAAGTTCCCCACACCTGTCCTGGATGCCATCATCAGCTAAGTACCCCAGTACCTATACGTCCCCCACAATGTGCAGGAACAGCTGGAGACCAAGCAAGGACTATACGCCATAGCTGGATTCCCGCACGTGTTGGGGGCAATCGACTGCACACATGTCCTACTTGTGCCCCCGGCCGACACCGCACACAAGTACCGCAACAGAAAGCACACGCATCCCATCAACGTGCAGGCAATAGTGGACCACAGGGGAATCCTCACCAATGTCGTAGCCAACTACCCAGGCAGTGTGCATGATCCCTTCATCTTCCGACAGTCCAACATCAACCAACGCTTCCAGGATGGCACCTATGGAAATGCACTGCACGTTGGCAAGTAACAAATGAACACACCACACCCCTCAACTCCACAATAATGCAACTCACAACTCTGGCACTGCACACGTCACAAAATCACATACAACATGCCAAACAACATGCCCACCCACCAGACACGACAGCACAACTTACTCTGGCAACCCTGGTTAGCCATGTACATGAGCCATCAACGGCATGGCACCCCAGCCACACAATACCGGAATGTGGGGAGAGGTGGGAACCGGGCATGTGCGAAGGAGGCAAGTCACCCATGAATGAGAATGTACACAATGCCAAGTGTGGCGGACAGACTGCAGTATGCAGACCACAGACATATCCATGTCTACATGCACTGCTGGTGTCTGGAGTGTAGTGGACAGTGGACGCAACCATGTCACCCCAGCCAGTGGGGAAGCCCAAGGAAATGTAGCTTGTGACGTCCCCCCCTGTAAGCGTGTGCGGAGTGGGCTGACCCGGCGTATGCCAGGCCAGCGTAGGGGTGGTAATAAAAAGCATGTAGCTCTGGGCGTGGTTCTCTTCCGGAATGCCCAACGTGTCTGCCAGGGCGGCGCCTCCCACCCCGCCACGAGGCCGACGCCATCGCCTTGAGCGGTGTGGCCTGCGATCCTGTGCGCCTGCTGCACCCCGGGCCGCTGGTCCCTGAACCCGTCAAGCCCGCCCCAGCACAGCCAGGCCTCACTGCTCACCTGCCGACACCGGCGTGTGTCAAAGAGGGCCCACCATGTGCCGGCGCAAGCTCCAAGACCGAAGCCCACGACCTTGGCAGCCTCCTCAGACCATCACGGCCTCCGCGACACAGGCCCGCTTTACTCCTTTTTCATTGACGTACTCCTCCGCTGCCTCGGGCCTACACTACGGTCAAGTAGGTCACACATTTGGAACTGAGTCTTGATTATGCAATGGCAGAGTACACACTTTATGGCTTCGTTTATATCACTGTACTCCCTTCGATGTGGTGCCACCAACTCTGTGCATAGCATTCGAACTACACCTGTCTGTGGTCCCTTGCTGACTACTGCCTTCGGCCTACACTGCAGTCGAGTAGGTCACACATGTGGAACTGAATCTTGATTTCTGCATGGTGGAGTTCATAACATTGTACGCAAGGAGACGAGTAAGAGGAAGACGCGGTTCAGTCCGGAGGAGAAAAGGATCATCATTACGGAGGTGATCGAACACTGCCGACAACTGCTCTGGTGACTCTAACTCTGTGCATCGCGGGCCAACAACACGTGACTGTGGGCCCCTGCTGACCGTGCCTCGGGCCTACACTGCGGTCAAGTAGGTCACACATTTGGAACTGAGTCTTGATTACACAATGGCCGAGTAAACACTTTATGGCGGAGTTTATATCACTATACTCCCTTCGATGTGGTGACACAAAGTATGTGCCTGGCATCCCAACCACACGTGTCTGTGGGCCCTTGATGACTACGCATTGGGCCTACACTGGGGTCGAGTAGGTCACACATTGGGAATTCAGTCATGAATCATTTATGGCAGACTTGACATCATTGTACTGGCCTCATCGCAGACTGCATCCCCTTTCAGCTCCGGTGCCACTAAGTCTGTTCCCCGACATCCATGGACACTTTCTGGTTGAACTTTGGTGGCGACTGAGTCTATGGACTGGGGCTTGTCTTCATCATCATGTCGGTGATACTGACTTTGTGGCAAAAACGAGGCTGTAGCATTCCACTCCTCCATTTGCCGCTTCCGGCCGGCTTCTGCCCTCTGCATCATGCCCTGGAGGACACCTTCCACTGTCCCCCGCAAACCTCCCCTACATTCACCGTCGACATCGACAAGGGCCCGCTCACCTTGCGTGGCCCTATCTCACTGCACCGCAAGTCACCGTCCCGTGGCGGTGTGCCTGTGCCGGCCGCAGTGCATCCGGGGCCACTAACTCTGTGCAGCTCAAGTCATGGCCCCTGTCTGATAGCATATTGGATGGCCTCTGGGTCGATGGACAGGGGGTCATCAAGGCCATGTGTCTGTGGCCCTGCGCTGTCCTCTGCCTCCGGCCTCAACTGCGGCCCACCTGGGCTCACATATCAAATCAAGTCCTGGCCTGCCCGGACGTCGCATCACCGCTGGATGCACACGCCACCACTCCCAGGACCAACTCCAAACAACAGGTGCCAGAGTCGTAAGTGTCTTACTGCCAGACTATCAGAGTTGCTCACACCAGTCGTGGGTGCCATCATCAGCTTGTTCGCTGCTCAGCTCTTCAGGTGCCACTAACTCAGTGCACTACAAATCATGGACCATTCTGCTTACATATTGGGTGAACACTGTACTTCCTCCGGCTACCACCATGATGCTTCACAGTTGTTTCTGTTATGCTGGTGTTTTCTGTTTCCGCTTTAATTGTGATCACTGTTCAAGTTGTTGCCAGCACCAACGACTCCATGAGGGCTGGCTTACACTCACCCCACACACATCCAGCACATGCGTCACTGTACATGTGACCATGCCAATAAAGGTGTTGAGCGCACGGGCCCGTAGCCAGTTCAACTAACTATCTGAGTGTGTCCGTGTGCTCATGATGTATGCATTTGTGCCCCGGGCACTACAACATTACATTACATAACATAACATAACAGATGTATTTGTAAAGCGCACGATTACCCGTAGGTGTCCTGGCGCTGAATAACAGATGTTTATTGTTACCCAACTCAATGGTACTCATTATATCGACCTCAGATGGATGAAAGGCTGAGTGGACGCGCCGGGATTTGAACCTGTGACCATGAGGTCGAACACAGGCCCTTGCAGTGGCTGCTTTAGTCCACTGAGCCACCAGACCCGGCTCAGAGGACACAGCCATGTCACCGCAGGCAGTGGGTGGGACATTGCACATGTAGCTTTGTCGTCCCCCACTCAATACGTAAGAGTAGTGAACTGGGCCGGCGTACGCCAGTCCAGCGTGGGGGTGTGGATGATCATCCCGTGGCTCTGGGTGTGGTTCAGTACTGGAAATGTGCAGAGGCATGTGTCTCTGTCGCAGTGTCAATCAATCAATCAATCACGGCATTTATAGAGCGCGCTACTCACCCGGGAGGGTCTCAAGGCGCTGGGGGAGGGGGTAAGTTACTGCTCGAACAGCCAGGTCTTGAGCTGCTTCCTGAAGGCGAGATGGTCCTGGGTTCGCCGAAGGTGAGTGGGGAGGGAGTTCCAGGTCTTGGCCGCCAGGTAGGAGAAGGATCTTCCTCCGGCGGTGGTTCTGCGGATGCGTGGTACGGTGGCGAGGGCGTGGCTGGTTGATCGTAGCTGGCGTGTGGGCGTGTAGAAGGACATGCGGTCGTTGAGGTACTTTGGGCCCAGGTCGTGGAGGGCCTTGTGTGCGTGGGTGAGGAGTCTGAACGTGATTCTCTTGCTGACGGGGAGCCAGTGCAGGTCTTTCAGGTGTACGGTGATGTGGCTGTGTCGGGGGATGTCCAGGATGAGTCGTGCGGAGGCGTTCTGGATGCGCTGGAGTCTCTTTTGAAGTTTGGCTGTGGTTCCGGCGTAGAGGGTGTTCCCATAGTCCAGTCGGCTGGTGACGAGTGCCTGGGTGACGGTCTTCCTGGTTTCAGTGGGGATCCATCTGAAGATCTTGCGGAGCATGCGCAGGGTGTTGAAGCATGAAGATGAGACGGCGTTGACTTGTTTGGTCATTGATAGGGAGGAGTCCAGGATGAAGCCCAGGTTGCGTGCGTGGTCCGTTGGCTTGGGTGCGGTGCCCAGGGCCGGGGGCCACCAGGAGTCGTCCCAGGCGGAGGGTGATGAGCCCAGGATGAGGACTTCCGTCTTGTCTGAGTTCAGTTTAAGGCGGCTGTTCCTCATCCAGTCGGCGACGTCTCTCATCCCGTCGTGCAGGTTGGCTCTGGCGGTAGTGGGGTCGTTGGTGAGGGAGAGGATCAGCTGGGTGTCGTCGGCGTAGGAGATGATGTTGAGGTTGTGTCGGCGTGCGATGGCTGCGAGGGGGCTCATGTAGACGTTGAAGAGGGTCGGGCTGAGTGAGGATCCTTGTGGAACGCCGCAGATGACTTCGGTGGCTTCGGATCTGAACGGGGAGAGGCGGACTCTCTGGGTTCTTCCGGCGAGTGTGGGTCTCCGTTGGGGAGTGTAGGTGGTCCCTGATGGGACTTAGACACCCATGTATGTGATCTAGTTCGACTTCCATGAGGTAGTGCCCCACCGCACATGTTCGGCCACCCCCTTCTGGCAGTCTGACACCTGGCCTTGGAATGCGATGTGTGCTTGGGTGGGCTGCTGGGAGCCAGCCGGGGTGGTGGGTGTGTCCAGCTGTGTTGTCTGTGCAGGGGGTGGGGTATCCTCGATGCAGCGGTGCTGCCCTGCTCCTGGAGGTCGATTGCCTAAGATGTCCATGGACTGTTGTGGGGCGTAGGTGTCGGAAGTGTGGTGGCCCTCTTCAGCATCACTGTAGAGTTGTCTGGTCTGCTCTGCTGGAGGTGTTGTTTGTCCCTCTGCAATGTGAAGGGGAGATGCTTGTTGACATTGTGTTGGCATGTATGTTGCCGCATTGTTCAAGTTTGCATACAGACTTCATGACAGTGTACATTGTGGCTGTTTGGGAGGGGCGGACTATTTGATGCGGGACAGTGGACATTTGGACTACATGACGTAGGTGAGGTTGTACACGTACATTTGCATCTCACAGTTTCCTGCTATGTCAGATGTGATTGGCCATTTTCTACGCACAGGCGGACCCAGTTGTGTCCTCTGTTCTGCAGTGTAGGTGTTGGACTGTGTACCACATTGTCGTCCATGTGGGTGTGCTGTCATTGCTATGTGTGTGTGCTGCATTGTGTGGGAGTGGCACCTGCAGCTGTGATTTTGCTGCCCCTTATCCCTTGGACGCGGTGTGCCTTTGGCTTTTGTGCTTTTGAGGTGCTGTGAGGTTGGCAACTTGGGTCATTTGTGCTCTTGGACGGTTTTTGTACTCTTGTGCATTGTTTGTCTGCAGATGTGTTCTTGACGTCAGTGGTTGTTTGTGCAGGTTCATGTGTCAGAGTGTGACCTGCTCCTTTCAGGATGTGGTCCACACTCAGCCACCTCAGACTCGTGGCGAGCACAGTGTCATGGTGATTGTACTCCAGCCATGCTGCTGGTCATGTGGTGTCACTTGCATTGTCAGTGTGGCTCTCACATACGCATCTTTGCTGTGTTTCGCACGGGTGCATGTGTGTGTTGTGTAATTGGTGATGTGTGGGGTGGGACCCCTTTGGGCACATGGTGAACGGGGGCCTACTTGATGTTTGTATGTGTGCTGCAGTGGCCACGGGGATCAAGGACATGACCCAGGGTCCTTGTGGGTGTGCAGTGTGCTACTCGTCATTGTGCATGTGTGCCATTGTGCCCGTCCCCCCACGTCCCCACAGTCCCTGTTCGTTACTCACCCTGTTGCTGTTGTGTCAGGTCATGTCGAGCAGTGTCCGGACTCCAGACTCCTTGCACCGTCTCCACACTGATGACTGTGGCCGCCATTTGCTCCAGCTCCTCCTGTGGCGCAGGACTCCCACCTCCATTCGCCGTTGCTGCCTTCTTGTTGGCAGCGGGTTTCTGCTTGGTTTGGCTTTTCACATCGTGCCAGCGCATCTTGGCCTCCTCGACACTCCGGCTGCATTCACGATGGAATGCCATTTTTCCATCTGTGTTGCCAATGACACGGTGGAGGTGACGGACAGTTGTTGTTGGTGCTCTGTCACCTCCGTGACGACAATCCGGTTGTCATGCGGACTGTACCCCGTCTTCCTCTTCCTCTTCTCTTTGGCCTTCCCCGACCCGAGGTTCCTTGCTGGTGGTCTGTGCGGCTTGTGGGGTTCGCGTTGACCTGGGCACTCGTTCCGGGTGCCTCCATGTTGCTACGCAGTTTATTTTGTTTATGGTGTGTTTTTCTTGTTCAGCTTTTATGGTGCATTTTTCCGCATGACGCGTGGGGATTGCAGGCCTGTTGCTGGTTATTGCTGATTTTTGTATCACGGTTGGCCTCATCGCAACTTTATTCGCGTTTCACATTTTTGCGGCGTTGCGTTGATTTTAATGCGGTCATTTGACGCATTATCGTGGGGCTATCGCATTGGGCCGCCAGGTTGGGAATACTACGTTAACCCGGCGTTGTTTTCCCACGATGGACTGCGATGTGTAAGTAAGTCCGTTTTTATATAGCGCAGCTACTCACCCTTACGGGTCTCAAGGCGCTGGGGGCCGTCGTGGAAATTAAGTGAGCTATTGCCCAGAGTCACATGGTGCTGAGCTGAGCTGCCGCCGGGGATCGAACCGTGAACCCTGTGCTCCGAAGTCAGCTGCCCTGGCCGATGTGCAAAGTTGCGTTAAGCTAAACTTGCGGTGGTTATCACACGTTCTTGAGAATATGCCCCTCTGTGTTTAGAAATAACACAGGTTTAAAAAGCACCTGAGGCAGAGTTCCTTGTGTGTCCAGCAGGTTTAAAGCAGCAATAAAAGTGTCAAGATAACTCTAGTGATTTATGTTCCTGCTGGAGAGAGATCTTTTGTCCAGTGGCGGTATCCACTCATGATTAAGTAGCTCAGAGGGTCAATATGCCTGCTGCAAAGAACATGTACCATGGAAATCACCAAACTGTGTTTTATGTGGGTTGCTCAGTGGGGTTCTGATTTTATCATGGAGATCCTTTTGTTTTTGCAGTTCATAAGTTACAATCCTAATAGATCACAGCGAGCTATGAACTGTCAACAAAGAGTTGCATGCAAACTGCAAGTTATAGGTTAGAACGTTATGTTTTTTGTCCCCAGTCTTTCATTATCCTAATATTGCTTAAGTAGGTTCACTTGGGTAGAAATACATTCTTTTTAGTAAAGCCAACCACTGTGGTACGTTTTAAATCATAAGTTTGTGCTTCTCCAGACCAAACACTCTTACAATGTACTGCTTACCAATATGGGTGATGTGGGACTCCTACACCTTGAAATCCTCAATGTCTTATGTAACATTTCCTATAGACTGATTTACACAAGTATGATTCATTACCTCTCTTTAATTTGTGTGCGATGTAAAGTGCTCTGACACATTACACTGGTATGAGTAGCGCTATAAAATAAATGAAACGCATGTGAGAGAATGGGTATGGAGACATGAGGGGCACTGGTGGAGCGTGGTAGTGAGGGAATTCATTGAGTAGGTTTTTGGGGGAGGGCACCACCAAAGATTGTTACACTGGGCGCCACCTGCACTAAAGCCGGCCCTTTCACTATGCAGGAGTGGGAAGCAACTGAATTAACCAAGCCAGCTGTAAAGGTTCATGGTTTGGTAAACATATCCCTGGATTGGAACAGTACCTGGGCTGGGTTCACAGGCCGAAGGAAAAAAAACATGTCTGGCTTAGTTCATATTTGGACCACTTGGGAATCTGCTGTCTTTTAAGAAGGGTAGACCTTTGTTCCCATGTAATTCATACTCGGTTCAGTCTTGTAAGCAGATCTTTTTTTGTAAAAGCTATGAGGTGCCAAGGCTTAAGTATTTGATACTGATGCTGCAAACTTTGGGACACTGCTTCTCTAGACGTTGTTTTTTAAAGATGCGAGATCCCTTTCTGTCAGTTTTCTGGCACCATAATTATTCGGGCAGCCCTTAATGTTGCCGATTATTGTCATCATTAACTATGATTTGTCATAGTTGTGTCAATGAAATATTAGGAGTTCTATTTGGTGTTTTTTTAACCATGTAGTAATGTTAAATTAGTTTTAACCCAAGGCTGTTATTATTTTATTTTATGTGAAATGTTTAATTGATATTCGTTTTAAGCTCTTTTTAATGGAATTAAAGTTTTTTAATGATGAAAACATGCAATAAAATGTGCTAGGACGTTTTATGGCTGAGATATGACCAAGCACTTTTGTATCATTTATGCTAGATTTTGAAAACGTGGTCCCCTAAAAGTAATAATTACTACAGGGAAACCTCAGGTGTTCTCGGCAGGCTTTGTACATTCTCACATTTGCTGCAATGTCTTGTTTCCCGTAGCCAATCAATGGAAAGGAGTTGCCAAATAGATTTCAACACCATCTCAAGTTTGCTACCGTATGTCTGGCCTTTGCTTTAATGTATTAGCAGCCATGGATGTAAGGCTGAAGAACTCAGAAAACAGTAAATTTAGCAAAAACGCAAACTGTACAGGATTGCCACCACAGACCACATTGATAGTTCTGGGTGCTTAAATGCAAGTTCCCTTAAAAGTATTAATGTTCAATTAACAGGGTTACTAGGGAGGCGTTAGTTGTAGGGTTGGTTTCACTCTGCAGGCTTACTATGGGAGAGGAGAGACGAGTGAGCTGAGTTGGGCTGATGAGTTGTAAAGCATTACATATTATCTATCTCTAATTTATTATCTATCTCTAATTCACTCAAGCCTTTTTTCTCAGGTTTCCCAGTTAGGCTGTTATCAAGATTTAGTGGCTGAATCTGGATTCCCAGATATGAAGTAGCACAAGACTCTTTGGGGTTTTCCCAGGGCATATTTGCCAAGTATTGAGCCGGAAAAAAAATGTCTTTAGAAAATGGACAGAAAATAGGAATCACCTGCAGAAATCGGTGTGGAAACCCTGCTTTTCTGTGGTAATTTCCCATTCCTTAGGGGGAGAAGTGGAAATGGTGTGGTAATACCAAATCTTGGAAATATTGCACCCCTGGTATCGTAAAACCGCATTAGGAGTCTTTTAACTGTCACAATAATGTTCTGAGTAGCCTAAATGAACAAGGGAGGGACTGACGCTACATGTTCATAAGTTGAGGGTTCCAAACTCTGACCTCTGCATGAATGGTCACCTTCCACCCATACAAGTAGCCAGGCAAAGCAATCCAGATCATATGGATATAAGAATTCTACTAGAACAAAAAAAGCATATCTTGACTCTTAAGTGCTGCTGGGAGGATCCACACAGATACTTACGAAGGACACTGAATCATTTAAATTGTATATGGTGGCCTACCTGGAGGCAATGCATTTTTTCCTGATTGTGTATTCATAGTCGCATTGCAGAGAAAAAGAGTGGTCCCGAAATGTGTTTCCCCCTATGCAATTTCCCATGGAGATTTTAGACCCGACTACAGCCCGAAATGCTGAACGGAATTTCACCAAATTTAGCAGAAAGCTAGATCTTGGTCCAAAAAGCATGCTTTTTGTTATTTGGTGTAAATCTGTTAAGTAGTTTTTGAGATATTATAGGGGAAAAAAATTGTACATTTAGAGGCGCGAACCCATCGCAGTACTTCGCGATTCCCTGCACCAACAGCAATGCAGTGATTGGATGGCTGCAACATGAGTAGAAAGTTGCGGCCGCAATTTTATAAATCAGGGAATGGTCACAGGAGGTAAAAGTTCATCAACAAAGTAATAGAAGGAGTCAGGGTAGATGTACCTTGTACCCAGGGTGCAATACAGGGATCTGTGAGGGATCCTTAATATGCGAGAAAATGCCCAGAACCGTTTTTTTTTCCACACGAACTTGCCCGGAAATATTTTTAAAAAAATACAGTCACACAGTTACTCAGACAGTCATACACCCACCCAGAAACTCATTCACACAGTCCCACTCACACACCCACTCAGACACTCACGCACCCATTCACACACCCTCTCACCGACGCACTCATGCACCCACTCACTGACCCAAAAGGCCACTCACACATCCACTCACAGACCCAGACAGCCACTCACACACACGCACCAACCCATACAACCACTCACACCCCGCTCTCAAACGTTACAGGTTACAGTAAGGAATACAGTTTTAAAAACCTTAAAAATTTACTTAAAAAAACCAAAGGTTACAGGGATGTTATAGTTAGGAAATAAAATTTAAAAAACCTTAGAAATTCACCAAAAAAAACAAAGGTTACAGGAACGTTATAGTTAGGCTCAGATTATACATGCACAAAACCATAGAAATTCAGAAGTATTAGCTACCTGAGCTAACTATAACTTCTCCCCCAATGTACTGCTTATGACCTCACATATTACATCACTTGTGACATGGTCAGTGACATCACTGATGACATCACTAATGACATCTTAAATGACATCACTGATGACATCTTCCCCGGGACCACTCACACATCCACTCACATACACAGACAACTACCCATACACCCACTGACATACCCATACAACCACTCATACACCCACTCACTCATCCATAGATCCACTCACATACCCACTCACATACCCACTCACTCACCCATACAGCCACTCATACACCCACTCACTTACCCATACACCTACTTACACAGCCACTCACTCACCCATACAGTCACTCACACAGACACTCACTCACCCATACAGCTACTCACACACCCACTTATTCACCCATACAGCCACTTACACACCCACTCACTCACCCATACAACCTCTCAACAGAGCCACTCACTCACCCATACAACCACTCACACACCCACACAACCATTTACATATCCATTCACACATCCATACAAGCACCCACATGTCCACTCACTCGCCAATACAGCCACTCACAAAGACACTAACTCTCCAATTCAGCCACTCACACACCCACTCAGTTAACCTAACATCTACACAAACAGCCACTTAAATAGCCATTCACTCACCCATACAGCCAATTATACACCCAGTCACTCATCTATACAGCCACTCACACACCTACTCACCCACCCATACAGTCACTCGCACAGCCACTAACTCACCCATGCATCCACTCACATACCCACTTACTCACCAATACAGCCACTCACTCACCCATGCAGCTAGTCACAGAGCCACTCACTCACCCATACAGCCTCTCAGACACCCACTAACATACCCATACAACCACTCACACACCCACTCACTCATCCATAGATCCACTCACATACCCACTGACACACCCACTCACTTACCCATGCACCTACTTACAAAGCCACTCACTCACCCATACAGTCACTCACACAGACACTCACTCACCCATACAGCTACTCACACACCCACTTATTCACCCATACAGCCACTTACACACCTACTCATTCACCCATACAACCTCTCAACAGAGCCACTTACTCACCCATACAACCACTCCCACACCCACACAACCATTTACATACCCGTTCACACATCCATACAAGCACCCACATGTCCACTCACTCGCCAATACAGCCACTCACAAAGACACTAACTCTCCAATACAGCCACTCACACACCCACTCAGTTAACCAAACATCCACTCAAACAGCCACTCAAATAGCCAAATCACTCACCCATACAGCCAATTATACACCCAGTCACTCATCTATACAGCCATTCATACACCTACTCACCCACCCATACAGCCATTCACACACCCACTCACACATGGATACACACAGTTACACAGCAACTCACATAATATATGTTAGAAATAGTATCACTCAGTAGTACACAAAGTATACTAATTTAACTTTTGTAGTAGCTTAGTATATATGTTTAACACTCATAAATGTTTATAAAACACTCATAATCACTGCAGGATTTCATCAGTGATGTCATCACTGATGTCATTTGAGATGCCACCAGTGATGTCACTGACCATGTCATGAGTGATGCAATATGTGAGGTCATAAGCAGTGCATTGTGGGTGTGTAAGTTATAGTTAGCTCAGGTAACTATACCTGCAAAATTTCACTGGTTTTGTACAGTGACATCTGAGCCTAACTATAACATCCAAGTAACCTTTGGTTTTTTCAGAGAATTTCTAGTTTATTTTCTATTTTTTATTCTTTTGGCTAACTGTAACGACCCTGCAAGCTTTGTTTTTTTAAGTGAATTTTTAAGGTTTTTAAAAATCCATTCACAAACTATAATGTCCCTGTAATCTTTGTTTTTTTAAGTGAATTTCTATGGTTTTTTAACTAGTTGTCGTGTTTGCAGAGTGGTGAAGGATGGGGTTGGGCCTCCAACCAGCTCACAGAAATCCTGCTGTGTCGGACTTACTGGAGGTAACAGGAGGGCTTTTGGGCCCCCAAGAACCCTCAGCATCCAAGAGAACTTCATCCCACAACCAGCAGTGACCACGAGGCGCATTTGCAGAGTGGTGGAGAAAGGGGGCATGGCCTTAAAAGACATCTCAGCAGTTCCGCTGTGTGGGACTTACTGGAGGTAACAAGAGGGCTTGTTGGCACCTAAGGACACTCTAAAGCCAAGAGGACTTCATAGCCAAACAAAGAGTGCACCAGGAGGCGCGTGTGCAGAACTGGGGGAGAAAGGGGGTGTGGCCTCCGAAGTCCTCCCAGCAATTACGCACTGTGGGACTTACTGAAGGTAACAGGAGGGCCTGTTGGCCCCCAAGGACCACAAGGAGAGCCTGGCTGATGAGGGCTGTTAGCTCAAAACCGGTCCCAGGATGCTTGTTTCCGGTCCAGGGAAGTCATGGCTTGGCAGTTCGAGCTGGACTGTTCCCATGAGGCACAGGGTCAAGACTGATTTGCATATAGCTGTGTCTGAACTGGGGTGGCGAAGTGAGATAAAGAACGATGATGGATTCAACCCAGATCTGTGACTGGGGGTGAGTGTCTGAAAAGTTTCAGCGCTCCGTCCATCATCTCCTTGTGTTTGCTTTGTTCGCCCTAAGTTGGCAGGGTATGCCCAAACATGGGTCCCTTGCTCACTTTGCCATTGGATTCAAGCTAGCCTGGCTGATGAGGGCTGTTAGCCCAAAACCGGTCCCAGGATGCTTGTTTCCGGTCCAGGGAAGACATGGCTTGGCAGTTCGGGCTGGACTATGCCCATGAGGCACAGGGTCAAGACTGATTTGCATATAGCTGTGTCTGAACTGGGGTGGCGAAGTGAGCTAAAGAACGATGATGGATTCAACCCAGATCTGTGACTGGGGGTGAGTGTCTGAAAAGTTTCAGCGCTCCGTCCATCATCTCCTTGTGTTTGCTTTGTGGGCCCCCAAGGACCCTCAGCATCCAAGGGGACTTCATCCCCAAACCAGCATTGCACCAGGAGGCACTTTTGCACAGTGGTGGAGAAAGGGGGCATGGCCTCCGACACCTCTCAACCATCCTGCTGTGTGGGACTTTCTGGAGGTAGCAGGAGGTCTTGTTGGCCCCCAAGTACCCTCAGCAGCCAAGAGGACTTCATCCATCAACCAGTACTGCTCCAAGTGGTACATTTGCAGAGTGGTGGAGAAAGGGAGTGTGGCCTCCAGCGACTTGGCTGTCTTTTTAAAAAAGAAAATTTATTTAAAGAGGGAGGTCGGGTAGCCCCCCTTCCCTGGGACAAGTTCGGCCCTGGGTACCCCATCCCCTAGGGCCTGGCCTTTTAAAAAACAAATATAAACTTAAAGGGAAGGGGGCCAATAAGCCCTCTCCCTGGCCGATTTCAGCCCAGGGACCCCATCCCCCGGTGCCTGGCCTCTATAGTGGGTGCTCTGGTCCCACCCAGGGTACCCACTGCCACAGATGGGGACCACGGGGGGAGCCTGAAGGCCCCTGAGGTCCTTGCCGGCTCCCCACCTCCTGCAGGAGCCAGCATTGCTTTTACACTTAGGGAGTTGCTAACATGCAACTCCATGTGTATAAAAGCATTCTCGCTTGCTCAAAGCAGAGCAGTTTGCTTTGGCTTGGCGGGAGTGGTAATGCTACCGCCAAGCCTTAGAAAACAGCTATCTCCCATGGGTGGGCACCCCGAGACATAGCAGGAGTCGGCCCAGGGGGGTGGCGGTCCCCAGGGCCATGTTGGCTCCAACAGGCCTTCTAGTTTCTTTCAATTTGCCCCAGGATGTGGTGGTCCCCAGGGCTGACAGGGGGCCATGCGCCCTCCCCGCATTCAATATAACAAAAGTCCTGGGGAGGTGGTGGTCTCCGGGGCTGCGGGGGGGTCCGGGCACCCCCTGTATTATTTCCAAATAAAGGCCAAGGGAGGTGGTTGCCCCCAGGGCTGGGGGGGGGGTCTGTGCGACCACCCCACATTATTTTCAGGTAAAGTCCTGGGGAGGTGGAGGTCCCCGGGGCTGGGAGGGTCCAAGATCTCTCCCATTTATAAAACTATAAGCCCCGGAGAGGTGGTGGTCTTGGGGCAGCAGGGGAGGCCATATGGGCCTCCCCCACATTTTTTTAAAAGAAGTTCCAGGGAGGTGTTGGTCCCCTGAGTATTAGTAAGCCCCAGAGGGGGAAGCCCGTGTGCCCCCCCCTCCTGTAATCTCCAACTGTCCCGGGAACCTGGCCCACCCGGGGCCCAATTAGAAACGAATTGCGGAAGCCGGTGCTTCGTTTTTTTCAAATTTTCAGTGGGATTCACGGATACAGCGTGACTCCCGTCGAAAATTTAAAAAAATGCTTTTTGGCCTAGGGGTCAGGGTATTTCTACCCTGCCCCCTTTTCTTTTATTTACATTTTTTCCTGTGACTCAGTTCAACCAAGATACAAGATGGCTGCCAGCACTTCCTAGTTTGAAGTGTTGGCAGCCAATCAGATCTCAGCATGAAATCTCAGGTGGGGTTGCGGATCCTCCGCCTCCCCAGTTGTATATCTGAATAACCTTTAAATAACTCCGCAACTACTGAATGGATTTACACCATTTAAAAAAAAGGGCACATTCTGTTCCAACAGCTCCTTTCTGCCAAATTTGGTGTAATTCCGTTCATCAGTTCGGGCTGTAGCCGTGTCTAAAGTTTCCTATGGAAAGTAATATTGTGAAAATGCGTTTTGGGACCCCTCCTTTTTCTCGGCCCTTGCTTGATGGATCACCCCAAAATTTTCAAGACAGCAGCTGAGGCGACTGGTTAACTAGTTTTGAAAATTTAGTGAGGATTCATCAAACAACGCCAAAGTTATTGGCATATGAAAGAATGCTCTTCCTTTGGAAACTACTTCCTAACTATAACTACCTATTGGACGACCAGTAGGTGATATATATATATATCTATTAATATAGATGTATAGATGGGTGTGTGAGTGGTTCTGTGGATGATGTCTTCAGTGACGTCATTTGAGATGTCATCAATGATGTGATTAGTGATGTCACTGACCATGTCATGAGTGATGTAATATGTGAGGTCATAAGGAGTGCATTGCGGGGACGTAAGTTATAGTTAACTCAGGTAACTATAACTGCTGAATTTCACTGGTTTTCTACAAGTGAAATGTCAGCCTATGTCAGCCTAACTATAACATACCTGTAACCTTTGTTTTTTTAAGTGAATATATATATGAAAACTGTTACAGCGCTTACCAAATTTGTCTTCAACCTCATAACAATCTTACCTTACTAGGCCCATTTCATTATCAACAGTCAGTCTCACAATATTCTCAATAATTTCTTTTGAATTCTACAAACCATGGTCCTCCGATGGATCTTTTTGTTGAGCTGACAGGGACTAGAAAGCTAGGAAACGTGAACAATTATTCTATGAGGACCTGGAATAAAATAATTGCTACCTCAAACTTTATCCAAAACCTTTCTCAGCCACAAATACAAATGCCTTGAGACAAGAAGTATGACCAAAAGAAAAAGACAGAATCGATAAAAAATTATTAATGGAAAACATTTATCTAATGCCTCATATTGCATATACAAGTCAAGAAAATAAATTTCAAATCAGATTTAATGACAAAGTATTATTAACAAAAAGCCTCACTACACAAAGCAGAGAATTATTAGACAGCTGGAAAATCCTCTATGGAGGGAAACAGTATAATATTTGAGGCTCAGTTATTAATCATACAAACCAAGCAAAGTTGATCGCTTCAAGTTCGTCCTCAGTTAGATCTGGTCAAGTCTGGGACTGCAGCACCGCGTGCCACAGTCGGAATCAGTTAACCTCTCAGCCGAAAGGTTATTGTTCCTGCACAACTTTACAAGCCGGAAAAGTACAGGATTCGAGGTCGCAGTTAGATATAGTTCAGGTCATTAAAGTCTACTCCACTCAGTGTGAATGAGATGGGGCATAGAAAAGACAATAGTGATCAAAGGTCTGTCCGACAGCATGCCAGGCATGAAAGGAAAATGACAGCCAGCCCCTGACTCCTCCTCCGATGGGGCAATTATACCTCCAAATGTTCTAGGTTTACACCCCTTAATGTATCAATACCATCAGTCCATGGGGTTCTCATTGGTCATTCATGGTGGGCTGTTGTGGGGTGATCAGTGCATTACACAAATCCAAAAGAATTAAGTCATCTTTTTTTGCAAATTTCATTAAGATTCATTAAGTTCAATTGTGTTCCCATTTCGTCATTTCCACGGAAGTGGGTGGAACCTTAGTTTGCTCACAGTCCGTCCGTTCCCAGGCACTTTTCCCCGGGTTTGCAACATTACTGTTACATTTCTATCGAAAATGCTTCTTAGCAAGAAGTGAGTCCATTGTTAGCTACTACAGAAATGAAACTTCATAGAAAGTTCTCATAGGACTTAGGTGACTGTCTCACATGGTTTTACGCTAACGCAGGGTAAGAGAAGCATTTGAGGCCTACATGAGATTTAGCTGAATCACTACCATTTAATTTCATTATAAATTACACATTTCATAAATGCATTTTGATTCTCTCCATTATAGCAGTTATAGTCTCCCTCAGGTATTACATATCAATATTAGGCACTACTAAAAATTTCATAAGCATTATTTGTACGTTATCATTTTTAAAACGAATTGTCAACGTGTCACTCTCAATACATGTGTTATTGTATAGACGTTACAGAAGCTCAGATTTGCACAATGTCAAATCTCTCTAATTTAAGCAATTTTGCATTCAAGAATTTGATTGTGTATATGTATTTCAGGTACGATGCACATTTTGAATGTTATTATCACAAAACTCCCTGTGTTAACAATATTTTATTTTCTCATAACACGTAAATATGTTCATGTATAGCTCTCATTGTATCTCTTTATTTTGTTTACATTTTCGTTTCATCATTTTGGAACACTCTGCATGCTTTTACGATGCAGCATGTATCCTCGTGTTTTTCGACTTAGTAGGTTAACATGTCTTTATCAAGGAATATTTGTCATAATGATCTTTTACAGGTGAGAATTGATAAAGGAAGATGTCAGATTTATCTAAGCTCCATCAATATATATACGAAAAAAATCTCCTTCACATCCACATTGAAAGAGAAGACAAGCGGTACACATCAGAGATCACGTTGATTTCTTTAATTGAATCACCAAATCACCATCAGTGCGCAAAGAAAAAGATGGCCAACGCATTTCGGCATTTCCGCCTTCGACTGGACCATATAACCTAGTGCCAGTCGCCAGTGGGTAGTTATAATTAGGATCGTGTTTCCATAGCAAATGCCTTTTTTGTTGCTAATAACTCTGGCGCCATTTGATGAATGTCTGTAAAACTTTTTCCCCATTTATTTCTCCATAGGAACTTTAGACACAAACCACTAAATGGATTTACACGAAATTTGGCAGAAAGCCAGATCTTGGTTCAGAAACAGTGTTTTTTGTGATTTGTTGTAAATCTGTTCAGTAGTTTTTGAGAAATAAATCCTTAAAAACGTTGCATCTATCATGCTGCAGAGTATCTGTGGAGCCAACAGATCTCATGCTGAGATCTGATTGGTTACCACTACATCAATACGGCAGTGGTGTCAGCCATCTTAGGACTCAGGACCAAGTCCTGTGTTCTAAACTAAACTCCACGAAAAGGACTTAAGTGGGCAAGGGAGGGGTACCCTCAACCCCTAGGCCTGGTGGTGGGGTCTCTGAAGGATAATGCCTGGGGCCAAAAAAAATTTTGTTTTCAAATTGTTCCCCGAATTCGAAGAGGATCCTCAAAGCCATGGGAAAATTAAAAAAGAAAAGTACAGGCTCTGATGTGGGCTAGGCCCCGGGGGGACGGTGCATAGGTAATTTTGGGAGAGGAGGTGGATCCCCAAGCCTCCAATGAGCCCTGAGGTCCTCATACCCCACAGCCGATTTTTTAATGCAGGGGATGGGGCAGCGCACATCCCTCCCCGAGCCTGAAAAGGCTCTAGGTGATGGAGATCCCCAGGGCTGACATTTTTGTAAAAGGGGGCACATGGCCCCCCTCTCCAAGCTTCTAAGAGGCCCCCATCCCTCAGGGCCAATATTTAAATGAAGGGAGGAGGGCCATGTGGCCTCCTTCCCAGAGCCTTAAATGACTCTGGGGAGCCTACCCCTAGGACAAAGTAGTTTCCCTGCCCCCACTAACACGGGCAGGGAAGCATATCATATCATTTGCGATGTCATCAGTGATGTCACCAGTGATGTCACTGACCATGTCATGAGTGATGTAATATGTAAGGTCATAAGCAGTGCATTACGGGTGTGTTAGTTATAGATGGCTCTGGTAACTATAACTGCTGAATTTCTATGGTTTTGTGCATGTATAATCTGAGCCTAACCATAACGTCCCTAAAACCTTTGTTTTTTCAGTGAATTTCTAAGTATTTTTTAAATTCTATTTCCTAACTATAACGTGCCTGCAACCTTTGTTTTTTGCAATAAATTTCAAAGGTTTTTCAAAAAAAAAATTCAAAGTATTATGTCTCTGTAATGTTTATTTTTTTTGAGTTTATTTATTTTCTGTGTAATTTTCCTGGGGTTTATTTTTAGTACTAAGTATACTACAATTTATTTTACTTGTTAATTTAGTAATATTTTTGTTTTTTAAACCATAGACATTTTCTTAAAAAACATACTTTATATGCGTTTTAAAAGATACAAATCTGATATCTGCCTAATTTAAAATATATAATATTTTGTAAATGTAATTGAAAAGTTTTATTTTTTAATTATTTTTATGACAGTGCTTGTATACCTGTAAGAATGAGTATGTAACTAGATATGTAGGTGAATAAATGATTATGTCAATGATTTTATTGATGTCCCTCTCAGTGTGTCAGTGTCTGTGTGTGTCTGGGTGCAAATTATATAGTGTATTAAATCACCCACATCTACTTCCAAACACGTTCATTTATTGGAGCTTAATAAAATAACTTTATTTTCCATTGAGACATTTTTATTCCTCCTGTGCTGCTCACTATGATTTTCCTTAATATCATCATCTACCCACCCTTTTATTTTCCCCTTTACTGTTGTGTATAACTTATATATTTTATCGTACCCTATATACACTTATAACTTTATATACATATTCTTTTTAAGAGTAAACCCCAATTGACATTCCTGTGAAATGTCTTTGCCTTTCTCCAATTTGTTTCTCAGTATCACTTAGAATCTGAAGTCAATAGTACAGGAATGGTATACCACTCTCAGTACATAGGAACAATTAATGGCAACCTTTCCCACTCCTCTTTCAGTGATACTGATTTTGAAAGCAAATCACAACCTTCCTTTCATATTTTACTTTTGTTATATCACTTCTGAATAGTCATTGTTTTTAACCCTTTGTAAGACTCCTATTGAGAAGTCCAATTTTGTAGTGACTTTCAGTGGATTCGCGAATCCGCCGCAGTGCTCACTGCAACGCCCCCATGTAACATAGCCCATAAACCTACTTAATAATCTGCTGTTAAAGCATGGAATTTATAATTTACTACATAAAAAATACTAAATTACAACCCAAACACTCCCTAATAGGCAATATTTCCATACCACTCTGCTTCTCACGTTTACAATCTACTCTTTTTTCTTCCCTTCCCATCCAACACTTTTGGCTCTATTTCCATGGCAACCATGTTTAGGACACTGACTGCTAGTACTAGGTCAAAAGTTCATAACCCTTTCTCTGAGCACTATACTACCTTCAAATTGAACTGTAGCAGGTGTGGTTGACTGTTTAGAATTATAAGCGTATCCCAAACAGCATAACTTTTTTTTCCCAGAGCCAATCAGAGAGGTAATCAATTTATTTCTCAAAATTGCTACCTACTTTTAGCTGCCTGCATATTATCAGCATCCAATCAAATATGTTTATTTTTTAATTTAGGTGCTGTCCTCCATTTTAGCTGCCTTTCATTTTCAAAACTATCTCATTCAGCTACAGCCTTCTTCTTTGTGCTACTCCAGTTTGCCTCCAAAGAGTGTGGATTGTGGGCCATAGTTTTGTGTTTTGGGCCAGAGAGAGAGCTAGAAAGAGTGGCATTGACTGGGACAGAACACAGCCGCCAGACTCGTCCTCGGCATCCCCCTGACACGCACACATCAGCCAACACCTACGAAGACTCCACTGGCTCCCCGTGGAGAAAAGAGTCACCTTCAAAATCCTCACCCACACCTACAAATGCCTACACAGCAACGGACCCAAATACCTCAACGACAGAATCAACTTCCATGCACCCAAAAGAAACCTCCTATCCTCCAACCTCACACTGGCCGAAACCCCGCGCATCCACAGAGCAAGAGCAGGCGGAAGATCCTTCCCTCACATTGCAGCTAAGACCTGGAACGAGCTACCGGCAGACATCAGACATGCCCCCTCCCTGAACATCTTCAGGAAGACCCTCAAGACCTGGCTCTTCGGCTGAACAGACCTGCGGACCCCCCCCCATCCCCTCAGCGCCTTGAGACCCTCACGGGTGAGTAGCGCACTTACAATTCCCTGATTGATTGATTGATTGATTGGACATGGGTTTACCTAATGTAGACATTACTTGGTTTGGCCAGAGAGGATTAAAATGGCATCAATCACTGCCTTTGGTTGAAAGCATTGTGAATTGCCAATATCCAGACCTCATGATTGTGCAATGTGGTGGCAATGACCTAGGCACACTTACTGGGGTTGGAATGGAAAACCTAATGAAGGATACCTTTGGTAAATTAATGGTACTTTTCCCACACACTGCCTTGGTGTTCTCCAACATTTGCCAAAGACAGAAGTAGAAGTGATCAAACTAATTCTGTCCACAGATAGGCAAATCCAGGAAACATGTCAATAAAACTGTTTCTGCATTCCTCAGAGACCACAACATGGGCTCCATATACCACAACAGTTTATGCTTTGTTATGGATGGTATATTTCACATAGAAAGTCAACACAGTGTGCCTCAACAACTGGAAGGACTTCATCATGTTTTATGTGCAGTTTTCCCAAACACTGGTTCATGTTCTTTTTAAAACATTCTTCTGAAATGTTTACTCGAATTCGTGGATCCATCACTGTTCCACAAACCAAAAGCACATATTCAATACACAGCAGCACATTTAGGATTTGCTTGTACAGATATTTGAGTGGATGTATGACTGCATGTGTGGATCTCTAAGTGGGTGCGTGAGTAACTTTGTGGGTCTGTGAGTGGGTCTGTGAGTGGGTGTGAGAGTGTCTGAGTGGGTCAGTGAGAGGGTGTATGAGTGGCTGAGTGGCTCTGTGAGTGAGTGTGTGAGTGTCTGAGTAGATCTGTGAGTGGGTGTGTGACTGTCTGAGTAGATCTGTGAGTAGGTTTGAGAGTGTCTGAGTGGGTCTGTGAGTGGGTGTGTAAGTATCTGAGTGGGTCTGTGGGTGAGAATCTGTGTTGGTGTGTGAGTGGGTCTGTGAATTTGGATGTGAGTCTCGTGTGGGTCTGTAAGTGGGTGTGTGACTGCCTGTGTGAGTTTGTGAGTGACTGTGTGGATCTCTGAGTGGGTGTGTGAGTGTCTGTGTGAGTCTGTGAGTGGGTCTCTGAGTGTGAGTGGCTCTGTGAGTAGCTGTGTGAGTGCCTACATGGGTATGTGAGTGGATCTGTGAGTGTCTGAGTAGATTTGTTAGTGGGTGTGAGAGTGTCTGAGTGGGTGTGTGTATCTGAGTCAGTCTGTGAGTGGGTGTGTGAGTGAGTGTGTGGGTGTGTGAGTGGGTGTGTGAGTGTCCTGGTGGGTCTGTGAGTGGGTGTATGAGTTACTTTTTGGGTCTGTCAGTGGGTGTGTGAGTGTCTGTGTGGGTCTGTGAGTGGGTCTAAGACTACCTCCATGGCTCTGTGAGTGGGTGTGTGAATGCTTGCATAGGTCTGTCAGTGGGTGTGTGACTGCCTGGGCGGGTCTGTAAATGGGTGTGAGAGTGTTTGAATGAGTCTGTGAGTGGGTGTGTGAGTGCCTTTGTGGGTCTGTGAGTGGGTGTGTGAGTGCCTACATGAGTATGTGAGTGGGTATGAGAGTGTCTGAGTGGGTCTATGAGTGGATGTGAGAGTGTCTGAGTGGGACTGTGTGCAGATGTATGAGTGTTTGAGTAGATCAGTGAGTGGCCATGTGAGTGCCTACATGGGTATGTGAGTGGGTGTGAGAGTGTCTAAGTGGCTCTGTGAGTGTCTGAGTATGTCTGTCAGTAGGTGTGAGAGTGATTGGGTCTGTGAGTGGGTGTGTGAGTGAGTGTGTGGGTTTGTGAGTGTCTATGAGTGGGTTTAAGAGTGCCTTTAAGAGTGCCTGCATGGCTCTGTGAGTGGGTGTGTGAATGCCTGTGAAAGTCTGTGAGTGGGTGCGTGACTGCATGGGCAGGTCTATAAATGGGTGTGAGAGTACCTGTGCGGGTGTCTGAGTAGATCTGAAAGTGTTTTTTTCCCAAAGTACATCAAGATTTGCAAATTCATCCCAGATTTACATGGGGGAAGCCACGTTGAGTCATTCCTGAAGTAGAAAAAACCCTGCTTTAAATCAATTTTGTACGCAAGAAAGGTCACTCTGACACTCCTCTAACAAACCCATGGGGTCAGGGTACCTCTACTCTGACCCCTTTAATCACTTTGCAGAAATATTTTGAGGCTTTGGACTGTTCCCCGATACTTAAAATGGTGGGCGAAACCTCCCGGACAGGTTGTGGTCAGTCAATCACGGCATTGCTGGTGGTGCGTGATTTCGTGGATCCACTGTGGGGGATCTGTGGAGGTCCAGGTCCCTAGAGATCTATATTTTATTTTCTTTAATAACTCTGCGACTACTGAATGGATTTACAACAGCAGTTCCCGGCTGTAGTCATGTTCAAAATCCCTATGGGAAATGCATTTTTTCTGACCCCCACCCTTTTTCTTGGCCTCCGTTTAACGGGTCACCATGAAACTTTCCATGAACAACTAGACACAGGCGGGCACTTTTTTGGGACTCTTTTGTGACTTTTTAGGGCTATAACTCATGCCCTAAGGTAGCTATAACTCATGCCCTTGCCATGCACTGGTAATTACCCAACATGTTTCATCACTCATGACATCTTCTATGACTTCATTGATAATATCACTGCTACATTTGCAATAAAATAATTGATGAGACAACTATGCATGGTGGGGATGCGAGCTTTAGCTACTTTAGGTAACGAGTTACAGTTTCTTGAGAAAACTATAACTACAACTGCTGAATTTCTATGGTTTGTGTGTAAAATCTGAACCTAGCTATAACGTCCCTTTAACCTTTGTTTTTTAGTCAATTTCTAAAATATTGTTAATTCTATTTCCTATCCGTAACATCCATATATATCTATATATATCTATATAGATATATATGTGTGTGATTTTTTTTACATTTTCTCCATGGGTCCCATGGTACTCCTGACAGACTTCCAGTGTTGCATGAAAATCATGGGACCCATGATACGAGAACATTTTTTTAATATTTTGACAACAAGGGCTAGAGGGTCGGCGTCTCCCTACTCCCTTCCCTTGTATGTTTTTTTACTTTGACTTTTCTGGACACTGGACTGAATCCACAAATTCTAAAATGGATACTCAGCATCCCTGTTGATGTTGAGGGAAGGAATTAGATCTTATCTTTTGATCTGCTGGTCCTGTAAGAGTCCTACTGCCCTAGATATCTATAAATGTTTAACCTTAATTTTTCAAAAACTACTGATCAGATTTACACCAAATCACAAAAGGCACACTATATGGGTAAAAATCTAGTTTTATTCCTAATTTGGTGTACCTCTGTTCAGCCATTTTTGCTGTGGCTTGGTCTAAAGTTCTTATGGGAAATTACATGGTGAAAATGCGTTTAGGGACACTTTCTATTTTTCAGTCCCTGCTTGATAAATCACCTTGAACCTTTCCAGGAAAGACCTGGGGTGGCTGCATTTTTTTGTGGAAGTTTTGTGAAGAGATACGCATTATGGTGGGGGGGAGGGGTATCAAAGCGACCCCCTCTGGTGCCAAAGAGTAAAAAAACTATTTGCCCATTTTTTTGGCCTCACTGCAATTCTGTGGAAATGCCACAGTGTGCACCCATGGGACTCCAGTGGAAGTATAGCTGGACCAAAAAAAAACATTAAAAGAAATGAAGCGTGGGAGGTCTGTTTCCAGATGACTGAAGGCCATTCTGGATGGGGGTTGGTCGCTCGTGGGGGGTTTGCATCAGGGCTTGGCAGCCAACCCTCTTCCTGCTGCAGACAACTGAAGGTTGTGTGCACCAGTGGCTTGGGTTGAGCTGTTTCTCCTGTCAGCCATTTCAATACTGCAGTACTGGTGCCAATCCTTCAATACTGAAAGGATCTGATTGGCTGGCAACAACATTGGAGAAAATGTTGCAGGAAGCCGCCATTGCAGGAGTCGCAGCTCTGTCTAAACAGCATCAGGACTTCTCGCTGAGGTGCAGAAACGCACACACCTGCGCACCAGCGAGAAGCCGAGATGCTAACTACATTTTTGCTTAGACTGAGAAACTTCCAAACAGCACCTGGCTCTTTGCTGGCAAATGGTCACACACATAGCTGCACCTTGGGGGCCAGGGCACTCTTTGGATTATTCCAAAGTTCCAACAACACCCGTCTCCTCTGTGTAGAACAGACACAAACACTCACACACACACACGTGCACCCCAGAGGAGCCCATTTGCTGTTTGGCCTCGGAAAAAAACAAACAGCACCTATCTCCTCACTGTTGATCAGACAAACACACAGGTCGTAGTCTCAGGAAAGAGCGAGAATGCTGTTTGGATTTTTTCTTAGCCTCAGAAAAAAATCTGAACTGCACCTATCTCCTCGACAGACTGCAGATACATACACACAGTATGTACATCAGGTATGAGTCCAGACTAGCCCACAGCTCCTCACTTGGGCACACAGTAAAGTGCAGCAGGTGCCACAAAGTTGTGTGCACAAAGGAGGACACTAGTAATGCAGGGTGCATGGTGCAGCTTTTTATTTTTTATTTCCGATCCCACCTAACCCCTCCCGCGCAGGCGGGGTGAGGGGGGATCAGAAATAAAAAAAAATTAAAACTTGCCTCGAGGCCGGGACCAACGTCTTCTCTGCTCCTGCTCTCCTGCTCTCCGTCCTCCGACAGGAATAGGAAGCAGGCAGCCAGGATCCCTCCCCTAAGCCAATCACAATGCTGCAATGCAGCGTTGTGATTGGTCTGAGCACTGTGACACAGCGGTCAGCCAGGGGCTGTAGAGGTGGGCAAGGTCTCCATGCTGGCTGTAATGCAGCCTGCATGGAGAATAGGAAAGTGCGTATGACTGGTTTGGGCAGCCCGAGAGGGCCGACCAAACAGTCATTGTACATTTAGAAGTGGGCAAACCACTCCTCACCTGCTCGGAGAGCAGAGCTGCCTCGCCCACTTGCCCACTGCAAAGCAGCAGGACACGAAACTTAAAATGACAATAACTCTAAGTCATTTTCATTTTATGTTTCTCACTGCTTAAAAGCAGTGGGGTGACGCTCTTCCGCCATAGCGGATGAGCCGCCCCTGGTCTCTGCCTCCGACAAGGAAATTCCCATGCTCTGGGATTCATGATCCCTTCTCTTGTTTGTCTTTTCTATTTCTTTAGCAACATGCTATAACTCGTCCCTCCTGCCACCCCTTTTCCTGTATGCCGAAACTACAGTTATTTGGAAGAGCACTGTGGGAGACGTCAAGAAAACGACACTACTCTAGTTGAGCGACACTGGATATTAAAGGGAACATGTTCTTCCATTACCGTCTAGGCTTGACATATTGCCTGGTGACACATCTACTTTTGGTTTGTGTTGTTACTTTCTTACCTCAATTGAAAGTGACCAAGCAAATCTCCATTCCTGCAATAGAACTCTTGTTGCAAAGCCAGTTTCAATGCCAGCAATTCCAATCCTTGCATCATGACCCATTGTACCTCAAATAGCCTTTGGCATAGGTAGATTACCACGGCTCGTGCCTATGGAGAACGTGCAGACAAGTCGCGAGGCAGTCTTTACCTGCTGTGATGCTCCTTATGTCGTCCTCCTTCACTCTACTGTGTTAACACAAAGGCATGCTGGCATTTTGAGGACTTTGTATGAGATGGTTACTCAGCTTCCTCCCCTGTTGTTTTCTTATCGAATGCACAGAGCACATGTAAACAAATATAAGCTGACCTCCATGCACTAGAATTCCTGTCCTGCACTCTCGTCCTTCAGTAGCCATGTCAACGTAACTACCTGTCCTGAGGGGGCCCAAGGCTTTGTGAGCAGGTCATGGTTGTGAAGAACAATGTTTGGCTTCGGCTGCTGCTTGCTTACAGCCCCACTAGTGCAACCCTAAATGTGTGACCTCATTGATTAGAGAGACAAAGGACTAGCTTACCTAGGTAAAGACACCAGTAACAAGGCAATAGAACACCGGTGGGAAGGAGCAAAGGGAACTGAAGAGAAATAAAGGTGTAAAAGGGAGGTCAGTGTAGAGTTGAAGGATGAAAGCGAGTTAAATGATGACAATGAGGTCTTTATGAGGAAAACAGGATGGACAAGAGAGTAAAACAATGTTTGCGTGACCTGGTTCTGGTCTGCCAGTAATCATCTGTAGAGCTGTGCTATTGGGGAAGACCATCACTGAAGTGGGAGCTGGTCACAGACATGGAGACCCAGCGCAGTCTGTGGTGAGCAGACGCAAAGCTTTTCAAGTTGATCATAGGATTTGGACTTTCAGTCTGCATATGTTTCTCCATCTTCCTGGGAGACAAGAAGTAATTCAAACAGAACTGTGTGCAAGCAGTCGAAACCTTGTGTAGAAAGTCTATCTTTTGGCAGGATTCCCTCATTTTGTGCTGGTAAGCTTGTTTTCTTTACTCCAGGACGATGTGAGACTATTAACCAGCGTCCAACTCAATGTGTTCTGCACCTAAATATGGTGAATCATTGATAGATGCTAAATGGCATATTAAACTTTTAGGTAAGTCCTCAGTGACGTTGCTAAAAAATCTGCACACGTGGAATAAATGTGGAGTACCCTTCATGAATAGCAATGTAGCTTTTTACCACCCACGTGAGAATTTAGAGGCATAGCAGGGGCGCAGACGGTCAACATTGTGCACCTGCATTTTTAACCTGTCACATTAAAATAGTTTTGGTTAACAGGAAATGAGTCAACTGTCAAGATCCTTGAAACCTACACGGTCCAGCTGCATAATGCTGAGTGGTAAAACTTGCAAGTTGTCCGTACATTCCTGCAGTAACAGTGTATTTGTATTTATTGTAATTGATTGATTAAAATCGTTACAAAAAGTGAATAAACAAGGACAAAAATTAAAAGTGGGCATAGTAATAAAATGACCGTGGCTAGTATCTCGCTAAAAAGAATTTGACTACAAGGAAAAGACAACCAATGTTTATTTAAGTTACTGGTAAAAGGTTTTAAATGCAAGAATTTCACACAGCGTCAAAGCTCAGTCATGCTCTTTGTATTGAGGCAGCATCTCAATGCATCATCACAAATTGTCAGTTTATTTGTGAGCTTACCTGTTTTATGTAAATATGTCGCTCAGATTGCACCTTCGGTCAACAGGAGGGGGGATGAACAAGTGACTCCAGCTTATCATCACAAAGACTGCAGCTTTGATTTGTGAATGTTTCTGAGCAAAATGCGGATCGAATTTCTTTTAGTGGAAACCTCACAAATCTCATTCTGCATCCAGCGAGTTATAGGAATCTATAATTTGAGATGAAATTCTCCTTTTTGATAGCTCCGATTTGTCTTCAGCTCGATTTAGCAACATTGCTTGAGTTTTAATTGCAGTTTTTAAATTCAATCTTGACGGATTCTTTTCCCAGATAGTACCCCTTACCAAGTCTGAAATTGCCTCCTCCCGGTATCAGGACCATGGATCCTGTTGTCCTGTTGCATTGGATCAAGTCCAAAGAAGAAGCAAATCTTCCGGGAAATCCTTGATGGCTGTATGACAAAGAGGGCTAGAGTTTTGCCCTTCTTACCTTTAGAATAGGAGTGGCTGTCGGGCTGCATAGTTTGGCTTGAAGCCTGCATATGCCAAAAGTAATTTTAGAGCCTCCATGTCTTATGCTTCTTGGATGAAGTCTTTTGGGTCCATTTTTCTGGTAGCCACCTGCCAAGGCTGTGGAATAGCATAGGATTGCAGGCCCAAAGATCATTACCTTAGGCTTCTGTTCAAGGAGCTCTAACATATTAACAATATTGAATTCATGGAACTTATTTAAGGCTGTTTGCAAGCCAATATAAGCTTAATCCAATGAAAGCAATGTTGTCAGCGTACTGCAGAATTTGAATCCAGTTCTTGGAGGGAACAATCTTGCTTTCCTTAATATCTCTCCGATGTCAACTATATTAAGGTTGAAAAGTTCTGGAACCAAAACGCAACCTCTGTTTGAAGCTCTTTGTTTGAAAGTTAGGAAGTCTTTCCCAATCTTAACTTTATTTTTTCCCAGGTTTTAGAGGATAGTGATACTGAATGACTCTCAATAATGGACAAGGGAGTTCTCAAGCTGATTTTTTAGATAACATATGTCTATCCACTTTGTCAAAGGCGGCCGAGTAATCAATGAAGCAGGTGAAAGGAGGTGCCACCTTTTTGTGAGAGAGCCTGCTATTCCAGATAGGATACTGCCACAATATCTTCAGTAGTATGCACTCCGGGCCTAAAACCAGTTTGGTAAAATTGAATAATTTGATTTGCTTTGATCCAGGCTTTGATTTCTTTAAGGAGCAATCTTGCATAGGCTTTCCCTTATACATCCAAAAGTGCTATTAACCGATAGCAGGATGGATCTAAGTGATTGTCTTTTTTGAAGAAGGACAAAGAATCGGACCACGCCAGGAATCGGTTACTGAAGATTAAAAATAGGATTCTATATACTATGGTGTTAACCAGGTTGCCCAATAATCTAGATCATCATTTCTTAACCTTTTGACTTCTGTAGCCTCTAATCACAGGTTAAGAACCGCTGATCAGATCAGCTTTTTATAATGAGTAGTGTATTCTGTTGGGCCCCCGAGCTCCTTATGAGTGGGATAGTTTCAAAACAAACTTTGTGCTTTGTCTGTTGATAAACTGGTAATGATTTGCATCCTGTTTACTGTGATTCAACTAGTTTCTTGCTGGATGACTGAAGCGAATGCCAAAATGTATTCAGGTATGATGCTGGTGTCATGATACAGTTTAGGAACATGAGGTTCCCAGTCAGCTGCACTTACTCCATTCTCAATCTTTAAATTATGGGAGTTACTTGGGGGCATATCAACAACAACACGCGATAAGTATCGCTAAACGCGTTTAGCGCGTTTGTCATTATCGCCGTCTATCGCCGCATCACATCGCCGTGTTAGCGGCGTATTTGCAACACTTTGCTAACAGGCGATGTGAAATCCGGCTATAGATGGTGAGAATGAGCATTAGCGTGCGAAATCCCAGATAAGGGAACAGCGCTAATGAAAATGTAGATAATAGGGAGATGTGGACTTAACCTTGCGATCCACCTCCCATTATACAGATAGCTAAGTCAGAAAAAAAGGAGACGTTAGATACCAGCGATAACCACGGTTAGCGTGGCTTTTATTATCGCTTCGCTTGTCCGGGGCCGGCTTGCAAATACTGCGATGTCTGGTTATCGAGTTTTTCCCTGTTGTTTCTGGGAAGCAACGCCTACTTCGCATCTCATTAGCGATGCGGGCCGAGGCGTTAATGTAACGGCTGCTAACATGCGCTAATGCATGTTAGCGGCGCTTTGATGATAATGAGTTAAAATAATCGCCGCTTTTCCGGCGCTATGTGCCGGAAAAGCGGCGTTATGTCTCTTGTTGATATGCCCCTTAGATTGTTTATGAAGTCCCAATACTTTGATCTTTTAGTTTGGATATATGGAATACAATTTGCCATTGATGTTCGGAGTGCTTCCTTTTCTCTTCCCACAATTACTTCCTATATTCTTTTTTCAGCCTATCTAATTGTGAACCAATGAAAGATTTGCCAGCCTTTTTAAAATAATTAAGATTCAGCTTTCTAATCGCCAATCTTAAATGTTTCAGTTCTAATGTGAACTAGGGACTCCTGTGAAACAGGACCTTATTGTTCATGCCTAGAATTGTAATGCAATGGGGCATTCTATCCTAAAGAGATTTTATTTCATTTGGCCATATTGATAGTACATAAAGCCATGTGGTTGTTTGTAGCAGGTTCTTTAATTTCTGGCTTTTATGGTTATTGTGCCATTGTTTACATTTTTCAGAGGTCGGTACATTCCATGTAATTTTCTTCGGTTGTATTAACCCGGCAATGTTCTCTATTGATGGAAGTTGTTTGTTACGGGTTAGTGGAAGACTGAGTATAATGACTGCAGGATGGTGATGTCAGACCTTTCTATAATTGAAAGGTTGGAACACAGGGATAAACTTGAGTGTGTATAGTCCAATATGTATAGTCCAATATGGGCCATCTACAGTGAGAACAGTGAGTGATCTTTCTTGCTGAGCTAAATTTGCCGCACTGAATGAGTGGAACTATCCGGATGCTGCTAAAATAATCATCTAGTAATTTTCCCAGTGAGTCTTGCTCTGCCAACTGGAAACCTGTTTTAGCCTGATATGGTGGTATTTGTAACACATTATGGACAGCGCCTCTTAGAAGCAGGTTAAAGACCCATGTGATAATCAAATCGTAAAAATGTAAATAAATATGGATCAACCATTTTCCTCACCACTACATACAGGGTCAAGCTCCGTTCCTGCGCTGGCTTCTTTGGATAAAACGCCTCAGGTGATGGATCTTTGCCGCCGTATTTTGAGTCAGGAGCTATTTCATCATAACAAGTCAAATCGCACTGACAGTTTTTAGTTCAGTCAATGATGAGAGTTTAAAATAGTTTTTAAAGTATTATTTCTCATAAAGAGATAAGTGAGTATATTTTATTATCTTTATTCAAATTAGTCAATAAAAGCAAGTAAGTTTACAGAAAGCTCATCAAAAAGAATGGTTAGAACAAATAATCAAATAATGTATTAAGAACGTTCGATAAAGGACCGAAATCCATATCCTAAAGAACAGGATCAGAATTTTAAATTTGTAGAACTCATGAAGAGTTCAAGTTCAATGGAAAAGAGTGAGAAATGAGAGAGCATAAAGCTGAAAATCAAATTAAAGCAGCAGAACTTCACATAAGAGTAGTTCATGAAACTCAGCCGAGTCTCAGTAATTCGAGGTTTAGAAATGGGGTCTCTCGTTGGCAGTGGTCTGCAACCTGTCCAAGTAGGGACCCTCACTCTAGTCACGGTAAGGGAGTCACACAGCTAAGATAACCCCTGCTCAACCCCTTTATATCTTGGTACTAGCAGTTAGGCTTATCTCAGAGGCAAGGTGTAAAGCATTTTTACATACACACACAGTAACACAGTGAAAACACTACAAAAGGAGTCCAAGCTAATTTAGAAAAATACCCAATATTTATCTGAATAAAACAAGACCAAAACGACAAAAATCTAACATACACAAGCAAAGATATCACTTAACAAGCATTGGCATAACCAATAGGTCTCGCCTTTGGGACCTTATAAGTGTTTAGCCATGCAACAGTTGCGTAACTAAATACTTATAAGGTCCCAAAAGCGAGACCTATTGGCTACACCATTATAATCGCGGCACCCGCGTTTTACTCTTAACATTAAAAGTAAAGCGCTTTAACATTAAAAGTAAAGCGCGGGTGCCGCGATTATAGCAAAAGTAAAGAAATAGAAAAATAATCTATTTCTTTACTTTTGCTATAATCGCGGCACCCGCGCTTTACTTTTAATGTTAAAAGTAAAGCGCCGGTGCCGCGATTATAGCAAAGTAAAGAAATAGATTATTTTTCTATTTCTTTACTTTTGCTATAATCGCGACACTTGCGCTTAAAGTAAAGCGCGGGTGCCGCGATTATAGCAAAAGTAAAGAAATAGAAAAATAATCTATTTCTTTACTTCAAAGCCGGGAAAGTGAAAGTGATCGCGATGCACTTAATGACCCGTGACGCGCGTGCACGCTCACGTGAACGCAAGCTGGTCGCCAGTGCTGTTTGCACTTCCAAAACCCGTTTACTAAAACTCTCGCCAGAGCAGCGCATGCGCTGGCTCAGGCGAGACCTAAAAATGGCTCAATAAGTCTTAATCAATAGAAATCAATGGATGCGGGTGTTTTAGCACAAAGTACCTGAGATGCGTCAAAAACAAATACGATGCAGGCCGCAGTGGAGGTGAGGTGCGGGAAAACACAGTGATGCATCAGTTCCTTACTGCTAGGCAGGGGAGGTGATGCGTCAATTCCTTGCTGACAGGGGGGATGATGCATGATTCCTTGCTGAGAGGGAAGGTGATGCGTTGATTCCTTGCTGGTAGGGGCGGTACCTCATCGGAGTACGGACACGCACCCTCGGTTCCTTACTGGGGTGTCAATAAAGAATCGCCGCACAGGGACGATGTATCGAAAATACGAACATGCTGCATCCCTGCGGCAGCAGCGAAGCAGGCACTGCGTCATTTCCACTGTTGCAAACAGGGGATGTGTCAGAGTGGGTGCCACAGATGTCGGTGGCACAGGGCTCAGGACTCACGCTGCTGTGATTTTTCTGATGCACTGCGATGGCAAGCTGGGACCTATGGGGAATCCGAGGGCAATGCGCCGATCGGGAACCACACTTCGGGGCAGGCAGCGGCGGTGCATCGATCTTGGGCTGGGGTGCGTCGATAAAATAGGCTCTGGGGGCCGATGCGTGGATTTTCTTCTTAGATCACCAGATTCTTCTTTAAAGGGCCCAGGAACTGGATTTGGCCCCACTTGGCAAGTCAAGACTCTCAGCAGAAGAGCCAAGGCACTAGTAGGTGAAATCTTTGAAGGCCCTGAGACTTCTTAACAGGAGGCAAGCACACACAAGCCCTTGGAGAACCTTGTAAAGCTGGATACAGAAAGCAAAGTCCAGTCCTTTCACTCCCAGGACAGAAGCAGCAAGCAGCAGACACAGTGGCAGTTTCCTCCTACATAATCCAGCTCTTCTTCCTGGCAGAATGTCCTCAGTCCAGAAGTGTTCTGAAGTTTTGATGTATTTGTATTTGTATTTGTAAAGCGCGTCATTCATCCAGAGGATGTCACAGTCCAGTACTTATACCAGTTTCTGCCTTTGAAGCAGGCAAACTTCAAACAAAAGTCTTTGTAGTGCACAAGACACTGTCTTTCCTTGACCTGGCTCCAGGCACACTACAGTGGGGTGGAGACAGCTTTGTGTAAGGACAGGCACAGCCCTATTCAGGTGCCAGTGACAACTCCTGCCACACTCTAGCTCAGGAAGGCCCATCAGCCTGGTGATGGCCCATCAGGATATGCAAGGCACACTGCAGCTCCCTTTGTGTGACTGTCTAGGGTGAATACACAAGAGCCCAACTGTCATCCTAACTCGGATGTGAATTCTACAGACAGGCAGAGTCACAGAATGGATAAGCAAAAAAACGCCCACTTTCTAAAAGAGGCATTTTCCAACACACAATTTATAAACCAACTTCATCAAAAGATGCATTTTTAAATTGTGAGTTCAGATACCCCAAACTCCAAATCTCTATCTGCTCCCAATGGGAAATTACACTTAAAATGTATTTCAAGGTAATCCCCATGTTACCCTGTGGCAGAGATAGTCCTTGCAATAGTGAAAACTGGCATTAGTTGTATCTCACTATGAGGACATGTAAAACACGACAGCACATGTCCTACCTTTTAAATACACTGCACCCTGCCCATGGCATTGCCTTGGGCCTATCTTAGAGGTGACTTACATGCAGTAAAAGGAAGGTTTGGGTCTGGCAAGTGGGTGCACTTGCCAGGTCGAAATGACTGCTTAAAACTGCACTCACAGACACTGCAGTGGCAGGTCTAAGACATGCTACTCATCTGGGTGGCACAATCAGTGCTGCAGGCCCACCTGTAGAATTTGATTTACAGACCCTGGGCACACCTGGTACACCTTACTAGGGACTTACTAGTAATCCCATATATATGCCAATCATGGATAAACCAATCACCAATACAATTTACACAGGGAGAACTTGCCCTTTAGCACTGGTCAGTAGTGGTAAAGTGTGCAGAGTCCTAAAACCAGCAAAAACAAAATGCAGCACACAGTTAAAAACAGGAGGTCAGAATCAATAAGACAGGGGATTCACACCAAAAGATACCAGGTCTAACACCGAGCAAATAAGCATACAGTGGCCCTCTGTCAAAATCGAGTATCAATAGTAAGGCAAAGGATGAACAGCAGCAGTGGTAGCCGCAGCTGTCAAAGGAATGGATCTTGGATAAAGGTGTGCAGAGAAGCTTTGAGAGCCTTAGAAACTAACTGGGAACACGCACTACGATAAAAAGGCAAAAGGTATTGTTGCAAATTGTGTAGCAGATTTCTCCTCTTCAGATCTAATCAGGCAGCAGCATTCTTCTGAGAGCAAGTTCAGCTCTTCCTTTCCCATGAAATAACATGCAGCTCGCAAAGTTTTATCACAAAGTTTGTCATAGACATCTTACGTATGTGGCTTCTTGATTCATAAGCCTCCGTTCCCATAGGCATCGAACACAGTTTAACCTTCTAATGGTAAATGTTTTATTGCATTAACAATGAACTATGCTAAAGATGAGAAATATCAGCTTGCAAAATACTGTTTAGTAATGCATTTCATTTACACTAACAACTATTACTGTTTTAAAATGTACAACTATTCTAGCATTGTGTGAAACATGGTGAGAATAGGAAGTTTACTCGTTACAAATAATACGTTGCTTCGTTAAATAATACATTTATTAAAACCAGAAAATTCTGCAGTTATGACGAACATTTCTAAGCATGTCACATTAAGGTCAAGTTTCCAAATTGCATTGTGTATATTTCAGCAATATCGAGTTCACTTATGGGTAAAAGAAAACTTGTGTTTAAGCATTTCTGCAGCCTCTACTAATAACTATGGCTGCCTAGTGCAGCTTGCACATGTAAAATGTGTGTCATTTCATCTTTAAATTGTACGTTAATCATTGCACATATAGCTGTTCGTTTTTGAAAATTGCACCTTAATTAATTAGCTTTTTAATTACGGATATCGCCTATTAGAATCAGGTCAAAGTCCCTTGTGAAGATCAAATCGTACCCTGTTAAAGAAAACATTCGTTTTTCAAGCGTTCAATTAGTTTTTTTAAAAACTTTTTAAAAGCTTTATTGTATTCTTGTAAATCATACAACAAACATTACAGGCTTGCAATAACATTCTCTGCATCTTTGCAAGTTACATCCATGATAGGTATAAATGATACAATACAACATATTTTCCTTTGTATCTACAAACAGAGTACAATACATTACACAGTGGGAGGTGTTAGTACATTTGGATGGGTTGCAGGTATTCCGTTAGGGGTGTCCAGTGATCCCTGGGCTTAGATTTTGTTGGGAGTTCCTCTTCGTAAGTCTTCAGAGTGTCTCTGCAGTATGCCATATCGTGGAGCCAGTGTTTACTACTAGGGTATTTTTTGCTATCCCAATGCATTGATACCCTCCTTTTCGCCAATAGTAATGCTATTGTACAGAGTTTACGTTTGACAGATCGTAGATTTGCCACAAGCCCCAGCAGACACACACGGATTGTGCAGTCTATTTTGGTTCCTAACACAGCGCCCAGTATTTCAGTAATGGCTTCCCAGTACTCTCGAATATGAGGGCACTGCCATGCCAAGTGTATAAAGTCAGCCCCGTACGTCCCACACCTTCGGCAACATGCATCGGGCCGGAGCCCGCACTTTTGTAGTTTAAACGGTGTATGATATGTTTGGTGCAGGTATTTATAATGTATTATGCGTAGGTTACCATTCGGGGTGAGCATGTCAGTCAGGGCGCAGCAAGTAGTCCAGTCTTCTACAGTGAGATGCGAGTCTAGGACGGCGTTTCACCTGTCTTGTGCTTTTTATGTAGTCCCTGCTATGTCTTCCTGCAATAGCAAGTATAGCTTTGTTACAAGGTGTATGTTATGAGAGTTAGTGATAATCATTTGTAGTGCCTTTAGCATTGGTGGTTCATTGGGAAATGTCGGGTATAAGGTCTTAATGGCACTTTTCATGATATGTAAATTTGAATAGGAGTGTTTGATTGCTGATGTAATTAAGATCATCAGTGTCAATAAATATGCCGTCTACATATAGGTCCCCCATCACATCTATACCGACCTGTTGCAGCAGCTCCATACCGACTTTTTCTTGAGTTACCGATAGGGATGGGTGTTGCTGCAGTGGCAGTGCTGGCGCATATAGCGGTAGCTTATGTGCTAATTTTTCCATTCGTTGCCATGCTAAGTTTGTGGTGCGTATGGTATTTATTTAGTGCTTTGCTACATGTGTGCGCTGTTGGGAGAGTATATGGCGGAGCGATATTGGATGCGCATCTCCGTCTTCAACCGCTAGATGCGGCAAGTAACGAATCGGGTGGAACCAATAGTGTGCATATTGTGCTTGAGCGCACAGATAATAAAGTAGGAAGTCTGGCATTTTGAAACCCCCTTTTGAATAGGGTAGTGTTAATGCACGTAGCTCAATGCGTGCCTGTTTACCTGCCAATATAAGACGAGTTACGCTGGTTGTCAGTCTTTGGAAGACAGATGCTGGCGGGGTAATTGGGACATTAGTGAATAAGTAAAGGAATTTGGGAAGGATGACCATTTTTACAATTGCCATTCTATCTGCCAGGGATAATGGCAAGTGGATCCATCTCTCCACTTTCTCTTCAAGTTTATGTATTGCAGTCCCATAATTTGTACGTATGACTATTTCAGGGTCTCTATGATACCAAATTCCTAGGTATTTGACAGGGTCTAGCTGCCATTCAAGCGGAAACTCTGCCGGTTGTGGCGTAGTAATTTCTGTCAGTGGGATGATTGAGGATTTACTCCAATTGATTTGGAGGCCTGAGTGTCTTCCGAATTTAATATATTCTCGTAGCAAGGGGGACAAATTTACTTTGGGTTCTCGGACATACAGCACCATATCGTCCGCATATAGGGAAATATTTATGGGGCGTTGCGGGAATTGCAGTGCCGTGGCCTTGTGATGCTGTCTTATCTTGCACGCCAGCGGTTCCAGTGCGATTGCGAACAATAGGGGTGATAAGGGACACCCCTGTCGTGTTCCACATGTGATTTGTATCGTGTCCGATACGTACTGGTTCACTTTGATGCGCACTACAGGCGCAGTGTATAAGAGGTTAATCCATTGCAGGAGACTCGGGGGCATTCCCATTTTTTGCAATACTGTAAAGAGGTACGTCCACTCTACAGAATCAAATGCTTTGGTAGCGTCCAATAAGACCGCTGCCGCTTCGAGGTTCGGATTGAGTTGGTGGGATAGTGCAAATATGGTGCGAATATTATGAGCTGTGGAGCGATTGGGTATAAACCCCGATTGATCTGGCAGAATAATATTGGACATGAGTGGCTGTAGTCGTTTGGCAATGAGCTTAGCTAATATTTTAGTGTCTGTGTTAATTAATGAGAGTGGTCGGTACGATTCACAGCTATCTGGATAATTGTCCGGTTTTAAGAGGGCTATGATTAGAGCTTCTCTTAACGTGGGCGGAAGGAGTTGTTTACTGTGGGCGTCATCATACATTTCCACGAGGTGGGGAGCTAGTAGTTCTACATATTCTTTATAAAATTCACCTGTAAACCCATCTGGGCCAGGGGCTTTTCCATTGGGTAATGTTTTTATTGCATCGGTAACTTCTTCAATTGTGATGGGTTGTGCCAGGTAGTCCCTCTGGTTATCTGAGAGCCAGGCAATTGCAATATCTTCTAAGTATGCTAGTATTTCGTGTGGGGTGGTTGTGGTACGTGATGCTTATAGTTTACCGTAGGTGCTCATAAATGCTTTCAATATGCCTTCTGTGTCATAGCGTGGTGTACCGTGTGTGTCTTTGACTTTAATTACTGCATGTATTGTATGTTCCTGACATATTTTATGTGCCAGCACTCTCCCTGTTCTGCCACCTTCTCCATACGCTCTTGCTACGTGCCTCCTCGAGATATATTTAAGCTCACTGTCTGCGAACTCCTGATATTCCGATATTGTTTCTCTAATGGCACCCAGTGTAGCAGCGTTTTGGGTGTGTTCGTATTCCTGTTCTAGGGTTCTGAGTTTGTTTTCGCATCTGGTGAGTTGATTACGTATGTCTCGTAGAATCCCCGCGTTTGTACTGATGCAGACACCACGTATGGTGGCTTTGAAGGCTTCCCATAGTAGACTAGCATCATCAACAGATTGTTGATTCAGCTGAAAGTATTCCTCAATGGCTTGTCTGATAGTAGTGTTATATGGTGAGTCTAGTAGTGCCTTAGCATTAAAGCACCATATATAAGGCGGTGGTATATAGTTGGGGAGTTCTATAGACAGTAGAACTGGTTTATGGTCCGACAATGTCTTCGGCAGATGTTGGATTTCACACGTCCATGTGCTTGCTACTTCTGTTGTGATCCAGTAATCTATGAGTGACCAGCTGTTATGGGCTGTGGAGCTGTGTGTGGCCTCTGTGTGCTGTGGATTGCGTAGTCTCCACCCATTTAGCATTTGGAATTCCGTCATAATATCCTTTACAACTTGTACTGCCCGTTTGTGTGGTTCTTTTGTTACTCCTGATCTGTCTAGTTCGTCGTTTAATAATAGATTTAGGTCCCCGCCTGTGAGAAGTTGGCCTGGTATATGCTGTCCACTAATTAAAGTGGGCACCTTGCACCAGTCCAAACGACCCTTATTGATGATTAGGTTAAAGACAACCTTTATTGAAAGCTATCCTAGTGGTAGCTATGGAGAGCAGCCTTCAGGCTAAGTCTCGAAGGAATGTAAAGCAGCTTGTTTTACCAGTATATAACCTCCTGAATGACCAAATGAAAGGAGAACCACACCAGGTGTATATAAAATATATGTATTTATTACTAAATACTCTCTACTAGCCTCTTTATGAGATTAGAGAACAAGACACACAATATTAAATCACTAGAACGACAGTAAATAGCATAATACACAGCAGGCTCCAGGGGGAGACCGAACCATATACTAAGAAAGTGGTATAAGAACCACGACTTGACTAGACACAGTGCCTAGAGCACGTAGAATCACTGGGACCCCAAGGAACCACCCAAGGTAGTGACACAGGGGACCCACGGAGGACGGGTGCAGTGTGGGAACACAGACGCGAGCTCCGTACAACTCTATGGGAAAGTCGCGGTTGGAAATTTAAAGGTTAAGGACACTTAGGAGAGGACTTTAAGCAAACCCAGCTAAACATAGAAGGTTCTAAGGCCAGCACCCTTGAGAGTACCGAGGTACCCGTGTTACCTATCCCAGAGGAGACGGGTGCATAGGGGTCAAGTGGTGTTGGAAACCCTCGTCGTTTTCAATGGCGTGATGCGAAAAAGTACCGCTGCCGTGGAGAAGAAAAGTGTCCGGTGTGATCCAAGCCTGGATCGGAGATGAGAAGAACCTGAAAGCAGAGGGGACAAAGTCTGGGTCACTTCACTTGACCAGGAGCAGAGCAATCGAATGCCCACCGATGTCGGATGCTTCAGGTGAGATGATTTGAAGCTTGACTCTGCAGCCACGGGGACCAGGAGATGTCTGCGACAACCACAGTCTGGATTCAAGCTGTCCCATGAAGGATGTCGAGTGCTGGCAGGTCAGCGTCCGGATTGAACACCAACAAGCCTTGGCAACTGCAACCCATGCGGTCAGAGGAAAGATGCTTCTGCGAGGACCAGCAAGGTCCTGGGGACTCCCCAAGCAATGGAGAGTCAGGGCACATCTGGAGCAACCAGGGAAGCCCACTGAAAGTTAAAGTTGCCTTCTCAGGGACCCACAGGCCAATGGACCAGGGATCGCAAAGGGACCTCAAGCTGAATCACTAAATACCAGCCCACGGAACACTCGTGGAGTGTAGGCCGGAAATCTTCAGTGAAATTACTGCTCTGGGTCAGGACTACAAGTAGCCTAAAGCACAGCTTCAGGGATTGCCGAAAAGCATATGCTGCTGCAAATGTACACGGTGCCCAGGGGGATGGGTTTCACGGTCCCCACGAGGGATACGGGCCTCAGAATTACTGAGAGCGCAGATCAACCTCGGAGACTTTGGGAACCCACCTCCTGTGTTGCAGAAATCTTTGGAGTCCTTCGGGAGCTTCATAGATGCAAACCAGTCAGATGCGTTTAGGTGCCTGCTCAGCAGGGGAGTAACTCCTTTACTCCAAGGGAGATTCTTCAGTTGTCCAGCAAAGCGTAGATCGTCGAAGGATACTTGGTTTCTGTAGCAGAGTTTAGTCCAGGTAATATCTAAAGTCCTGTAGTCAGGGGTTCCTACTTTATATCCAAGGAAGGGGTGGGACAAACTCTGGGGACCCACCTATGGGAGGGTCAGGACATAGGGGTGGCTACACCCATGTCCTTTGTCCAGTTTCGCGCCAGAGCAGGAGCAAATGGCTCCTGCAACCGGTTTGAGATGGTCTATGCACAGGGACACCAAATGTGCCCCCAGTGCAGACATCAAAGCACTCTGAGAGTGCACCCACCCAGCCCCAATCCACTAAAGCCTGTCTGGGAGGTGGTCACACCTCCCTGTGACAGGAAACCTATTGTCAAGCCTTCCCCTGGCAGAGTTTTGTCCAGCAGCAGGAGGGCAGACTCGTGTCTGTGGCTGGCAGCATCCATTTTGTGATGCCAGGGTTCTGTGAAACTGGTACCGGGTGTACCGGTGTTGTCATATTTCTCCCTCTGGGAGGGTGGAATCATACCTACCACACCAGTTACTGCTGTGAAGGTATGATTCCAAGGTGTTTGACACCAAACACGACATGTTTCCATGCAGCCATTTTAAAGTTAGCATTTACCGCGAGGTTATAATGCACTTAAGTATATATGGTTGGCTGCATCACAAAGAACCCCGGAGAATAGGTTCCGAAGGCTGCAGAGGGACTCTGCTCATGCATGGGCACCCTCTCACATAAAACCCAGCACCCTGCCTTCAGGATTGATAAGGCCTGCCATAGGGGTGACTGATAGCTTTATATGTGCAGTGATTAGGATAGATATAGTGAACCTATATCTAAATAAGGGGTGCATGCACCACCTTACACAGGCTGCAGTAGCAGACCTGTGGTGTCATTTTAAATGGTCTCTCAGGGGTGGCATAATACATGCTGCAGTCCCTGGGAGGCCTCTGGGGTACCTATGCCCTGGGTACATAGTATACCATATACTAGGGACTTATAAGGGTACCCCAGAATCCAATCTGGAGTGTACCTAAAGTACATGAACAACCAATTTAGGGAGTAAGCAGATAAACTGGGGTCCTGATTAGCAGGATCCCAGTCAGACTAGTCAAAAACCAGCAAAACACCAGAAAAAAAGTGGGGGTAACCATGCAGTCAGATTCCACCTTCCTACACCGCCCCACAGTATTTCCAGCTCAGGTAGGTCCCTTAGTTTCTGCCATATATCCTTGTAAAATTCAGGATCATCTATATTCCCCTGAGGTGGCCTGTAACAATGATATAGCGACCATATTCGTCCGCTATTGTGTGGTTGACAATAAATTGTACCCCTTTCTTCACTAGGATTACGACTCCTCTCGAGTATGTTGAATACGATGATACTATTGTGGTCTCAGCCTATTTACCACCCAACGTGCATTTGGTCGCTTTCGCTAAATGGGATTCTTGCAAGAGAGCGATTTCAATACGATGTCTATCTAGGTATGCAAATACCTGCCGTATTTATTTAGGGTTGTTTAAGCCCCGGTTCCAACCTGATCTGCGATGATCTTACTTTACCTTCCATTCCATTGTATAGGTTATGTACTTAATTAAGATCTCTGTAGCCCACGTGTGTTTATACTCTACAGTTTGTTGTAAGTATTGTAATATTCGCATAAGTCTATTATTATCATGGCATGTAGTAGAGTGCTGTCTTTGCAATTGCCTGAAAAACGTAACAAACATTCCCCTAATCCCCCCACCCACTTTAGCATCCCAATCATGCCAAAGACATACCCAATCACACAACATTAACATTATGCCAACTCTTATGGGGAGCACCCTCAGGGGGGCCGCCAAGTGCACACAATTGCATCCGCGAGAGCGGATGTGGCCGGGTGTTACATGGTTAACATGGTACAGTTCATAGAAAAAATAATAGTCTCGGAAAAACACTTAAGGAGAGTCCTATCAATAGATACCTAGTGCCGGTTCGTTTGGGTATCATATTACAATGTGCTTTGCATAGTTCTCATGGCAGCCTTCTACCGGTGTGTCAGGCGGGTAGGTATCATTAGTTATATTGTTATGCATCAAATTAACACAATCCTATTACCTCGCAGGGAGCCTCCCTGTTACCAGATACTTGTTCCACGTTTTTACATTTGACTGTATATAAAGTCTTTACGTCCTTGCACCTGGTATCTCACATCTGTAGAGTACAGTTTCTATCACAATGTAAAAACGCTTATGGAGAGTCTTATCAATAGATACCTATTGTCAATTCGTTTGGGTATCATATTACAATGTGTTTGTATAGTTCTCATTTCAGCCTACCACCGACATGACATGTGGGTAGATATCATTAGTTACATTGCTATGCATCAAATTAACACAATGCTATTACCTCGCAGGGAGCCTCCCTATTACCAGATACTTGTTCCACATTTTTACATTTGACTGCATATAAAGTCTTTACGTCCTTGTACCTGGTATCTCCCATCTGTAGTGTACAGTTTCTATCACAATGTAGGTCATGCAGAAGAATTTTGTATCTAAGTCTATACCCTTACATAGTGCATCTTGATAATATAGTTTGTGATATACATTACCACAGCTTCTTGCCTCTTCAGTCCGAGTCTGGTGCAGTGGTTGCTCAGTCTGGCGTTTTTCGTTTAGTGTATGTCTGTTTAATGTAGTCCCGTGCTGCCATTGGTGTGGTTAGTATTTTCGTGTGTCCGTCGTGAGCTATCCGCAGTCTCGCCGGGTATAACATTGCATAGTCAATGCCCATCTCTCGTAGTTTCTTTTTCACCGGTGCGAAGTCTTTATGCGCTGCCTGTACTGACTGTGTGAAGTCAGGATAGAACGATATTGTGTTGCCCTTGTAGTTTATTTGCTGTTTCTGCCTTGCCAGACGTAGCATCGTATCTCTATCTCTGTAGTTAAGGACACAGGAAATGATAGGTCTCGGTGGGGCTCCCGGAGGTTGTTTGGGTGCTTGCGACGTGTGAGCCCATTCTATGATGAGCATGGGGGATAAAGCTTCCGCGCCGAATACATTGCGCAACATATCTTCAACAAAGTTTTCTAGACGCCCGTGTTTGTACTCTCCAGAATTCCCATGATTCTGACATTATTCCGGCGGGACCTCACTTCTAGGTCTTCATTCTTGTTTTTTATGACCTCTAGTATTTTCTCTATCTCCTTGCATTTTTTGGTTGTGGTGACAGCCTCGTCTTCGACCGCAGAAATGCGCAATTCCGCAGCGTCTAGTCTTACGCCTTGTTTATCCAGTTTGGCAGCCATATTGTCAACTCGTAGGGTGAGCGTATCAATCTTGCCAGCTTTATCCTGTAGGCTTTGTTGAATAGCCCGCAAGGTAACTTCCATGGTGGAGCTTTTAGCTTGTTCTGTGTCCAGCTCGTTGTCGGAGTGCATCACTAGTGTTCTAGGCGTTTGGCGGGCGTCGAATGACAACTTCGGTTGTTGTTTATCTGTTTTTCCCATGGTGCTGGCGATATCCAACTGGAGTTAAGTTGTCGGTTAGTGTCTGTGTGATTGTGTCACCGTTTATCGTGTAATCCGCCAATTGTCATGATGGAGGTCGTAATTATATTTGCTAGTGCCCACAAGAGCAGTGGCAGTGTGGTCCACCAGATTTCTGGGATATAGATATAGCGTTTAATTGTACTTTGCGACAGCCACTTGTCGCGCTGCGATAGGGCCACTGCTTCACGTGCACATATCTCTGTTATTGGTCCCCAGTTCGTAATCTGTTCACTTTGGTGATGTTGACTCCCTGTTTATTTTTGCTCCGTTTCTGCGTACTTATTGCGTCTATCCGAGGTAATTGCTGCAAAATTACGTGCCTGTGTTTTTGACAGAGGAGTTTTAGGCGTATGGCGAATAGACCGCAATTGATACAGTGCCCAACTGCCCCCCGTGGGACTGCACACGATGGCTTCAAGCACTCGCAACAGGGCCCGTTTTACAGTCTCATGTGCTAGGCCTTTTATGGAGATGTCCTGTGGCGTTGATATCTGGAGTGCGCTGCAGCCGTTTAGTTGGGACACTGGAGACTGCCTCAGTGGTACCGTGCGCGGCTCGCTATCATATTAAATTTAATAGAGTTGTACGCAGGTCAGCGGACTGCTCTCCACCACGCGCGCGGCCGTACAATCACGCCAGGTGTGCGCCAGATATTTGATAATGTCCTGATCTGGTTGTAGTCGCTTAAGCGGCACTCGCCTGCATACAACCGCCACCGCACCCGTTGAATCAAGCAGCCACTCTCGTCTAGTGTAGGTTTTCCGCCGTGAGACTGTGGCTCGACTACAAAGGGGTGTGAGTACTCTCCGACACTGGCATTTCCGTAGCGGACACACTCCGCGTTATGGCGCCATTTGCAATTGGCCTCGCCGCCACCGTTCCAGGCATCAGTGTACAATATAGCAAGGTACGGGCAGTTATTCTGTGAGGTCCCACAGTGCACAGTATAACCTATTAATGTTTGTTGGAGCTGCAGTGTGTCTGGCAGTTATTTGATCACAGAGTCATTGAGTTTTGAGCGCTTTCACTCCAGCAGATCGTTCGCCGTACCGCGCCGCCATTTTGTGTTGGCCGGATGTCCCGGCGTACGAATATTTCGAGGCTGTTTTTCTGGTCGAAGGCTCGATATCCCACCTTCACATTGTCATTTCTGTGTAGTGCTGTTGTTCCGATACCGCATTCCGTGCTTTACGCTTGGCTGGAGGTGCCAAACACGCTGGTTTTTGCAGGATAATTTCCCCGACCTGCGGAGCGGCACTAGTGTGCAGCCATTCCGCAGTGAGCCCTCTAGCGCCCCCGCCGTTCAATTAGTTTTTTAATTGTTGCTTTATGATATTTGTTATGTATGTTTAAGTAAATGTTAATTAATAGGATTCTGTGCTTTGTGATTTTAATGCTTAAGTTATCAACAGTGACAGCTTGTATATGATTGTTGTGTGAATTTATTAGTGTGATTCTGACTTTCAAGGTAGTTTTCACTTTTATAGCTAGACCACTTGATGGTGTGCCAAAGGTGCTGCTTAAAATGGTAAGCTTTGGGAATTCCTGATAAAAGTTTAAATAAACTGGTTCTTTGTTCCAAGTTTCTTGGAGGCAAATTATGCCTCAATGTGTTAGAAATGCGAGGCTGTCTGGGTTCTTTAACAATCAATGCAGTCCTGCAACATTCCAGGATAGTATGGTGACATCCTTTGAGGCCGAAGAAGGTCTTCTCATTGTGAGGTTAGTATGACTGTTATGGGCACTGGCTGTTAAGCTTAGGGCTTGTGGTAGCCAACCCCAGTTTGCCCCATTCTCAGGATTTACTATGTTATGGATCTGACAATGACGGCCTGAATCTTTCCTTAAGATTATCTGAATGTCCCCACTAGTATTATAGGAAGGAGCCGAACCTCCTAAGCTGCCTTTTAAAATGTATTGTTGCAGGGAACTTGAGTGGCCACATTGTTTATTCGGGGGTCAAGATATTTGGATTTGTTTCTCTTTCATTTTTACTGATCCTATTTCCCCAGTTCTCATATTTGTTGAAAGCATTATGTGCCTTTTCTGCAATTGTAAGTGATCTTCCGAAGAGATGTGTTGCCTCAATCTTGGGGGAAGTAACTTGTGGAAGAAAGTGAATGCTAATAATATCTTGTGTGGTTACCATCAATAAGTAAGGAATGTTTGCAAGAAGGGACAATATGTTGCTTCTATTAAAGAAATTGTGCCTTTTCCTTGACTTGTATTCTGGTAGGAAGGTTAAAAAAGAAGCGTCAGATTTAAGGTCCCCTCTAGTTTATGCTTTAAAATTTTGCTCTATCTTGTGTTGGAATTGCCAAACCTCTACGTATGGAGAAGCTATATTTGAACTCTGGTTCGCTTGTTCTGTTACATTATTATTAGATAATACTCTTGAAGATGACGACACTCAGCTATTGGATATTAACATCTACAAAGAAAAAGCAGTAAGCCTGACTAACAGACTAGCACAACGTGGCTATTCTACATCAACTTTGGGGAAAACAGCTGAGGAATATGGAAAAATACCACGCACTACCCTATTACAACCCAAAGACCCGGCCAAGTTAGAAAAAAACAAGCACAACCAGATTCTTGACGGATTTTCACAATGGACACTATCACATTCGGAAAATCCTAAAAAAACATTGGTATCTACTAACCAACAATATGTCTCTAACTGATCAAATTAATAAAACTCCACAAATGGGTTTTAGAAGAGCAAAAAATCTGAAGCAAATCCTATGTAGGTCAGAATTTATTGACAAACGGAAAGAACAGAAATCCAACTTTCTGACCAAACCCAGTGGTTTTTACACCTGCCATGACTGTAATGCGTGTAAACTGGGACTGAACAAACAACTTTAATTTTCACCCAATATGCAGAATACCATCAACATCAAGGACTGGATTAATTGCAACTCAACGTACTTAATCTCCATCATCATTTGCCCATCCAACAAACTTTATGTGGGAAGCACCATTAGACCGCTTAAGATTAGGATTTTGGAACACTACCGGAATATCAATAAAACTGAAATGGGACCCCCTCTCACTGAACATTTCCAGGAATACCATCCCCACCAAAAGAACTTAAAGTTTTTCGGACTGGAACATGTGAAACCGCTACGGAGAGTTGGAAACCGGGCATTGCACATGAGACGGAGGGAGAGTGAATACATTCTCCGTATGGATACAGTGAAGAAAGGACTAAATAAAGATGCAGAAATGCATTATTTGCTTTATTAATGAAAACTAGATCAATGTCCTCACCACTCACTATTAACATCTCACTATCTCCAGTAATACCACTATTACTTAGGAAGGTTTTTCGGTTTGTTGGTCTGTTGCTGCTAAATGTCACTACCATATACTAATATCTCATTTGATCAGCAAAATTTTCTCCCTATTTTATTTTATACTTTGGGCACACCATTTTCCTGCCCCCTTTTCACTTATTTTAGCACCGTCAGATATTCAGAGAAGATTCCATCAATAAGATAAGTATGAACAAGAGGATTGGAGTTGTGCACCTTCTTTCTTCTTCCCTCCCCCCGCCCCCCTCCCCCACCCATGCTAATTTGCATATTTGGCTTTGAACACCAGGATAGAGTGTCTTCTATTATATGATTTGACCATGTACCACTTCAGGCTGTTTTTCTCTTTCTTAGAGTGCCTTTTGCCTTTTAATATGTATAACAGACTAATCATAGCAACTCGTCTATGCTTCTCCTTCTCTTTCAGGGTTCTCTGCAGTAACTATTTACGGTTGGACATACTGTTTTTGTTAATGGACAATTTAATTTGGCGCTTTCAGGCCTCATAGTAACTCATCTCTCTTTATCTTCAGTCAACCTTCGGGGTTTTTCTGCATTATTCTGCTTATGTTTGTTCAAACAGCGGTGTCATTTGGGCATGTCTGGTTTATTTACTTTGAACAATTAGTTTACATGACCTCAGACAAGATTTGGTAAGTGTGGCTTCCCCCATTTTCATGTTTTATTAACCATCATCCTTAACATTGCACTTTGATTTCAAGTATGGTTCTCAAATTGCTATTTGCTTTAACACATGTAAATGTCTCTTGCTCTATTAGGTACAATTTCAGGTACTGAAAACGTTATGATGGATGAATCTCGTTTATTCACGACATATGAATGTGGTTATCTCTCCTATCACCATGAAGAATGTCATTGGCCATTCTCTATTTCCCTTACAATGTTTGTATTAACACAATGTGTATAATATTTGATTAGTTCGATATATCAGATTACCTTGATATAATTTTCTTGCTTTAGGACACGAATGCTGCTTCTACCTTCCTTAGTAATTCTTGTCACTAATGGAATATTATTTTATCTCGTTCTTTCTACTCTTCTTCCTCTTCCTTCATAACTTACTTTATTTAACTCCATTCCATTGTATTTAATTTTTTATATTCACACTGTACACCGGTGCACTTAACTTTCCCACTCTTTCTAACTCGACGATGCTTTAATGCTCCAGTTTTTCTGATACAATTTTCTGATATATGATTTGATGTCACCTTTTCACAATATGTCTCACTTTATACAACAGCCTTGTAAAAGCCTTGGACTGCTGGCCTTTGGGCGAAACACAAGTCGGCTGTAGCTTTTGAATTATATCAATGAATACAGCACACAATGCTTTAAAAAAAAGTTCATTGGATCTCTGGAATTACTATCCTGGATATTGATTTAGACCAATTAAGGCACAGATATCTCTCTCTAACCTCATTCACCTTTACATTTCCAGTGGCTCTTGGGTGTAGCCATTTAGGAGAGACGTGCTATCTAAAGCACTGGGTCTTGTCTTCTTGGGGTGTTGATGGAGCAAGGACTCACAATGAGACTTGCTCGTAAACAATCTTCTCACAGAATTAATCTGTACTAAACCTTGTAATGTCATTATTAATAATATGCAAACACTACATCTTATCCGAGAGACGCTTGGCTATGTGTTTTCAGTAATAAGTAATCCTTGTCTAATGCAAAATGACCGCTAACACGCGGGAACTCTACTGCGCATGTGTCAACCATGTCACATGGTATGACGTCTTTCTTTGCTTGCAGGTAATCTTTGCTTCTGCGCAGTGTATTCTAAAATGGCTCCTTTATGTTCTCACATGCTAAAGCCTTCGCGTTGCTGAAATTAATAATGTGGTATTCTAACGCTACTAATGCGGGATAGATTTTATAATTAAATGGGAATAGAGTAGAAGTAGGGGGTATACAGTGAAAACATTTATTTTTGATTTTAATATGTTTCTTCTTTGAATTCTATTAGTTCGTAAATTGGGCCTGGGTTAACTGAACAGCAGCTCAAGAGCCATGGAACCTGCGCATGCGCTCTGAAACTAACAAGACAAAGCGATGAAGTCAACTTGGAAGATATCCAAGGACATGACCCGTTGGTCACCTTCACCGTACATCTGAGATGTCCTAAATTTGATACATATTGTATACACTTTGTATTGAAAATTGTCGTGAGACGGGTGGGAAATAAAGCAAATGTATTAATTGTGAGGGGCGGTACTTTAAAACAATGGGCTTAAAGAAATTGAACTAAATTGTCATGGTGTGAGGATCAACCCCCTGTCCCTGTCCAATCAGAAGTAGTGGGCCCATAATTTTGAAACATTAATGGGAGGTACCTGGGTGTAGAAGGGTATAATAGATATAGAATTAGCTAATTAGTTAGAACAGGCTTTGGGTGCTCAACGAGCTGATCAATTGCAGAGTGAACCGCTGTCCAGAGAGGTCCTGAGGTGGGGGCGGCGGATTCCATTAGAAAGAAGACACGGAAGAATCGAGGAGGAAATGAAGTGTCAGAGAGGGGAACGACGCAGGCGTCGTTGGTAGAGAGGTCATCTATCCTGTCTTGAACCTGGTCCGGAGGTCTTGGTCTTCATCCTTTCTTGGGGACCCTCTTCCAACTCCTTGGCCAAGGGGTTTGGTTTTCACACCTTTAGGTAACTATAAATGCGTAATCTAGTTTGTACTGCTGTCTCTATCTTCTGTTTTCTGAGGGACCGTCATTGATGCTTAATAGGTGATATTATAGTATATTTCCTCCTTGATATGCGATTAAGTATTAAGTGCATTGTAATTTACTCTGCTAAAGAATTTAGATAAACATTTTAAAAACTTTCTGAGTCAGTGGTTATTTCAGGTGGTTAATGAAAATTATGTTTTGTACATTCTCATTTTATCCCCAATTATCAAAGGTCCATTGGTAAGTCATTACTCTTCAATCAGGAAAGGTAATTGGTAGCAGGGACTTTGATAAAGAGTACAACTGATTCCCCCCAGCGGTGATTGCTAGTTAGTGTGAATGAATGGGCCCAGGTGAGTATTCAGTGTATGAATGCTTGTTGCTAGTAACCCGCTGTATGAGTTTTCTGGTTATCAGAGGATGGTTTTACTTTGTTAATTGGGTAATGGGAATTTTATTTTTATGAACTAACATCTGTTTGTTTAAAGTTTTGTTTTATGTTGTCTAGAATCCCCGGGGAATTTGAATAGCGGATGGTAAGTGGAAGCCATACTGCAGTGAGGTTATCTGTCAGGCAGAAATAGTACTGAAAAGTTAAGCAGGGCTATCAGTACTTGTTAGGGACTCTGTGCGTGTGAGTGACAGCAAAGGAATCCGCTGGTGAAAATTTGATGTTATATCACCTAGAAAGGGTAACACTGAAGGAGTAGCAGGTATTTCCGAAGCTTATATGAAGAGTAAACGGAAGGGTTTTACTCGTAGTGTATGTTAGTAAACGGAAGGGTTTTACTAAGAAGTGAGAGAAATCTATCTTTTCCAATTTAGAGAAACTGGCACGATAGCGAATGTTTTATGTCGTTACTGAATTTTAATAAGAAGCGTTGAAAGTTTTGCGTATGATTTTTGTAAAGGGAGGGTCAGCTGTCGGAGTAAAAGCTGACATCAAAAACGCTGCGCTGGGATTGGTCGACACAACGGACGTGGAGCGAGCTTGTAAAGGAGGGGTCGGTAGACAGGAGTAATACTGACGTCACATGTGCCGCGCTGGGATTGGTTGAATTAGCGAGGGACAAAGAAGCGCATATTGTAAAGGAGGGGTCGTCAGACAAACGTCACAGAAAAGCCGCGCTAGGATTGGCCCCGAGACAAATGTTAGCTGAAATTTGATTGGTTGTCAGCATAGAAGTCGAAATTTAGTGGACAGTGTAGATTATATGTGGAAACGCGATCCGACGTTAATAGGAACACGTCCAGACAGGAGATTCCTAGGTTTTGCCGAATATAATTCAATAAATAGATATTTACCCAAAATGTACGGAGAAAAGAGAAAAATGTCATTTTTACAAAAGATTAAAAACTATTTTAAGAAGGATAAGCCAATCAAAACTAGGGAAGGAATTATCATTCCACCAGCAAAAACGCCTGCCTCATTCATGATGATGGAAAGGGGTTATTATACTTGCGTATGGTTAGAAAATTGGATAGAATATACAAAAGATGACGGAATATTAGCTTTCCCAGAGAATGGTACTTTCAATGGGAGAGTACTTCAAAATTTAAGAATAAGAATGAATGAATTAGAACCAAGACCAAGATTAACGCAATACGAAGCCCTAGAAGAATGGGAAACAGAGGCATTTGAACGTGATAGACCCAGAAGCAATAGGGGTTATAGGGGATTTTCCCCTAGACACCAAAATGAGACATGAGAAAGTCAGATGAAACAGTGGAGACGAGCGATGCTTACCGTGGGTTTGTATCCAGTATTCATGGCAGATGAGCCATTAGGGAGCAAATGCAAAGAAAAGACAAAACACATGACAGGGTTTGGAGAATCCGAAGATGAATTTATGGAAGAAATATTAAAGAACCCTCCACCATATCAAGAAGGGTTGGGTGGTTGTTCCCCAAGTGCATCAATTATGAGAACCCCATTGGTACCTCAAGTACTGCATAATCAACCAGTTAATAGGGTACTTCAGGATAAGGAAAGAGAGGCTGTAGACAGAAACAGAGCAGAATTGATACAGAAGATAACACAGTTGAATGTACATCCTGATTCTCTGACCATACCTGTAACCATTGGTCCTGTGGTCCCTTTATATGGTGACAAACTAAATTGTCCGAAACCTCTAGTTATGCCTACACCTGTGGACATTCCTAAACATGAAGCTGTAATAATTGATGATCATATCAGTGATTGTGAATCTATGATTTCACTAATAGATTTACCTATTCGAGACTCTGTAAATAGCACCCCCAGAAGAGTCACACCTGGTTGCTCAAAGGATGTGAATATAATAACATCATCAGGAACTAAAAGTGCAACAGTAGTAACTCCAGAAGACATAGAAAGATGGGCACAAGGAATAGACAGACAAAGTTCACCCCCAAAGATTTTGGACATTTATAAATTAAAAGTCGAGTTAGAAGAAATGATAGCAGGCAATGTAGGAGTAGATCGATTAAATACCTACAGTGAAGAAGAACTATTGTTCGTATGTAGGAGCATAACAAGAAATGTAAAGATATTCCATGAAAAGTTAACGGATTTGGCCTCAGAAATGGGAATTGAAATAAGAAAGTCAAAAGTACTACAGAAACCATATAGAGCAGATTTTACTGACAAAGATTTAGAAAATATGAATGCATCTGGTAGGAAATTACAAGTGAAAGAATTAATGTCAGTATTACAGAAATGGGAGAACTGGATAAATGGAAAACTAGGTGGACAAAGAAATAGGAAGAGGCACGGTTCAATAGAACGAATTCCGAATATTTACTGAAGGAAACAGGAAAAGTAGAACAGATGTACCCGATGCGGGAGGTTCCAGGAGGGGGTTATGTTCATTAGGCCTGGGCGGTAAATTCCATTCCGCTCGCGGAATTTGGGTAATTTTGCGTTCCGCGGAGAACGTGAAATTGCCAAAAATTCCGCGATTCGCGGATTTTTTTGCTTGTTCGCGCTTTCAAAATGCGTGTTCACGAGATAATTCTCCCCGAGCACGCAAACAGCGTTCGCGAACAGGAAAAAAGCATTGCGAACGGGCGGAACAAGCAATTCCGCGTGTTCGCTGAACTTTTGCGTGCTCGCGGAGATTTTTTACCGTTTCGCGGAGCTTTGCGTAGCGCGACTACGCAAATTCCACCCACCCCTATCATGGAGCAGGCAAGACATTTTGTCATTTACAAATGATTTTCCAAAATTGAGAGAGAAAACCAATTGAATGGAACAAGCAGGTTGAGAGGTTTGTGAAGGTTTCAAAGGTTTTGTTAAAGGACCTGGATGGTTTGTTTGACATAGTAGTACCTGCCGATTTATGGACAGACTGTAAAATTACAATCGACTGGCCTAGTGAGGAGTATCCTAGAGATGCAAAGACAGGTGCTCCATCAAATGATGTGATGAAAAAGTATCACCAGGTAATAACTTATTTGAAAGGGATAATACCACCAAAAGAAACAGATTGGGTAAAAATAGACAGGACTACTCAAGAGGCAAATGAATCGGTACACGCCTACTACGAACGTTTATTACAGGTGTTTAAGCAGTACAGTGGTTTTGAAGATATTGGAGACAAAAATATGAGTCAGTTTGTCTATCGATTTGTTTATGGTCTAAAACCAGAGATTTGTCAGATGATTAATAACCCTGGGCGTAGTTCGCGTAGTAGCGCTACGCGTAGCTACGCAAAGTGCACTTCGCACTACGCGAGCTACACGTAGCTACGCGAACTGCGTAGTGCACTGTGCAAAATGCTGTTCGCACTGATTGCACAGTGCCGGATGCTTGTCCGCACTGTGCAATCAGTGCAAACCGCTTCTTGCACAGTGCAAGCGGTCGTTTTCTGCCGCTCGAGTAGATTTCTACTCGAGCGGCAGCTTTCTGAACGCGGACTGGTAGTTTCTCATCGCGAACGGTCGCGAGCATACGCGACCACTCGCAATGAGAAACCTGACCTCCCCGCGTTGAGAATCTCGCCGGGAGGTTTATTTTCCACGCTCGCGATCAGCAACTTGATGTTGCTGATCGCGAACGAGGAAAAAGTTTCACCGGGATGTCATTTTGCTTGCTCGCGGTCGCTAACTTGACGTTGAGGACCGCGAGCAAGCAAAAAATTACCGCTACGCTACGCGTGTTTGCACTGTGCTACGTGCAATTCGCTTAGTGCGAAGTAGCGCAAACTTCGCAAACTACGCGAGCGTAGCGTAGTACCTCGCCCAGGGTTAATGATTAAGCAACACATGTTATGTTGGCAGGGAAAGCCTATTGATGAAATTTTGAAATATGCTAAATATTGTGGAGATGACATTGAAGACAGGCACAAGAAACTACAAGAAAAAGTGATGTGGGCTCAAGTGAAAATGGCTGAGCGACAGGGAATTAATTTGGATAATTCAACAGAAAGTCAGGGAAAAGAATCTGGAACGAATGGTGACACAGGGAATGGTGGAAAAGTGAGACGACGAATGAGTAGAGAAGAGGCTAAAAGAAATTTCCTTGTCATGGATGTGGAAAGTTGGGACATTGGAAGAACGAATGTAAAAAGATTCAAAATAATAATGGTCCAAATCATAATTTAAATCCACAGATGCAGAATGACTCACAGCAGGGTGTAAATCCTCAGAGTCAGTTGCCACCTGCCCCTATACAGGGTAATGTAAGCAGAGCAAAGCACGGTACAGACGTCGGATATCAAGGAGGAAGTGGTAAGAATGAATATGTAACTTCACAATTTCTTTTACAGGTTGATTTTAATCCATATAATTATCAATGACGGTGCCTGGGAGAGGGGGAGAAGGAGTGCGTACTTGGCGCATCCTTGCCGGTAGATCAGTCAGGTCCATATGTTGAAGGGAAAGTAAAAGGTAATGATATCACTTTTCTTTTGGACACTGGTGCTACCCATTCTACTGTGAGAACAGCAGACATCCCAGACCTCCCTCTCTCTGGAGAAGCTATCCAAGTTGTAGGTGTAGCAAATCAAAAGATCAGAACATCTCTTACTGAGCCCATGGAGGTAAGAATAGGGAATTTCTGAGAAATGCACCAATTTGTGGTATGTGATTCCAGTCCAGTAAATTTACTGGGCAGAGATTTACTAGTGCAAAATGAATTGCACTATTTTTTGCACACCGGATGGTGTTGCAATACAGACCCCGGATGAAGATCATGTATACAAATTCATGATATCCAAGCAAGGTACGGAAGTAGATGAGATGTTCTCCTTAATAACCAAAGATGAGTTACCAGAAGAGTTAAGAACTACAGTGAACTCTAAGGTATGGGATTTTACTGGGAAAGAAGTAGGTCTTATGGCAAAAATAGACCCAGTGGAGATCACTGTAAAAGAAGGCTCAATTTTCCCAAATACCAGACAGTACAAAATGAGTGCAGAAGTAAAAGCAGGAGTTACTGAAGAAATTTGCAGAATGGTGAAACAAGGTATATTAAAAGAAGTTCTGAATAGCCCTTGTAGTTCGCCAATTATGGGTTTGAAAAAGCCTAGTGGAAAATATAGGATCGTTCAGGATTTGCGGAAAATTAATAAAATTGTAGAACCTTTTTGTCCTATAGTACCAAATCCTGCAGTGATCCTGTACCAGATACCATCGGATGCAGAATGATTCACCGTGATTGATCTGTGCCAAGCATTTTTCTCAATACCATTGCATCCAGATAGCCAGTTTCTGTTTTCGTTTAAATTCGAAAACCATGTTTATGTGTGGAATCGTGTTCCTCAAGGGTACACAGAAAGTCCCTCTATTTTTAATCAAATACTGAAAAAGTGTCTAGAAAAATTAGTACTGCCCAGGAGCTCAGTCCTGGTGCAGTACATAGACGACTTATTGGTGGCGTCAAGATCTCATGATGATTGTGTCGCAGATTCAATTGCGTTACTCAACCATTTGGCTGAGGAAGGACACAAAGTGTCACCTGAGAAGTTACAATTTTGTACAACAGCAGTTAAATATTTGGGACACCAAATTGAAAGAGGAAAAGAAGAATAACGTCTGAAAGAATACAAATAATTAAGCAAATGAAAATGCCAGTAACACAAAGAGAAGTGAGAATGTTTCTTGGAATAGTAGGATACTGTCGACAAAGGATTATAGGGTTTTCACTACTAGCAAAGCCTTTAATTCAGTTAACCAAAAAGAAAGCAAAAGATCAGTTGAATGGGATGATGAAAGTGCCAGTGCATTTGTAAAATTAAGAAATGCTTTGTGTGAGGCACCTGCCCTGGGCATGCCTGACTATACAAAAGAATTCACACTGTTTTGCTATGAAAGCGAAAATTGTGCACTTTCAGTGCTAACCCAAAGACATGGACTAGACAGGCGTCCTGTAGCATATTTTTCTGCTACATTGGACCCAGTGGCTGCAGCATTGCCAGGTTGTCTAAAATCAGTTGCTGCTACTTGTATGAGCATTGAACAAAGTGAGTCAATAGTGATGGGATATCCTGTTACAGTGTTTGTCCCACATGCAGTTGTGATCCTGTTGACAAGAACTAGAACTCAGCATCTCACACTTAGTCGGATGACAAGATATGAGCGAATAATTCTAGGAGCTGAAAATGTGACCATAGCTAGGTGCACAGTTGTAAATCCTGCTACATTATTGCCAGATCCATATTGTGAAGAAGTTAAGGACGATCCAGAACATGACTGTTTACAGGTCACAGAGTTGTGTACCAAACCACGTCCTGACATACAGGAAATGCCCCTGAAAAACCCAGACAGGGAGCTGTTTGTGGACGGCTCATGCCTAAGACATGAGGATGGCAAATTGAGTGCAGCCTATGCTGTATGTGAACTTTCTGGAATAGTCGAAGCATCCTATTTACCAGGAGTCAAATCTGCACAAGTAGCTGAATTAATTGCTTTGATCAAAGCCTCCAAAATTGGGAAAAATCTAAAGGTAACCATATTTACGGACAGTCAATATGGGTACGGGGTTAATGCATGATTTTGGCCAACTGTGGATGCAGAGGGATTTCATGACTTCTTCAGGATCCCCAATCAAAAATGGGCAGTTTGTAAAGGAATTATTGGAGGCAATACAATCACCAAAAGAATTGGCAGTGGTGAAATGTGCCGCACACCAGTCAGGAGATGATTGGGTGGTAGCCGGTAACAGATACGCAGACCTAATTGCTCAACATTGTACCAGAAACAGATTGGCAGTAAACAGAAAAGTCGAAAGGATGGGAATCAGCTGCCAACTTATGCTATGTTCAACACCTGAAACATGGAATGATGTGAAACGATTGCAGGATGATGCTGAAGAGAGTGAAAGAGATGTTTGGATAAAAATAGGGTGTAGACGAAGAACAGATGATGACGTGTGGGTTTATTCAGATGGCAGACCAGTCATGCCTGATTGCCTGATTTCACAAATGGCCAAAATGTACCACGGAGACACACATGCAGGGAGAGATGCCATGATTAGACTTTTCAGACAGAGTTGGTACAATCCAAAGTTTAGGGCTGCAGCAGAGAGTCTTTGCCAGAGGTGTTTAACTTGCCAAATGAATAATCCAGGAAGGAGAACAGTAATTGGTTTGGGAAAAATTGGAAAGGCCGAGGGTCCATTTGTGAGATTGCAGTTAGATTTCATTCAGTTACCACCATGTAAAGGACTGAAATATGTACTTGTCATAGTGTGTCTGTTTTCAAGGTGGGTGGATGCTTACCCTACTAGGAGGAATGACAGCATTACAGTTGCAAAACTGTTGTTACGAGAACTCATTCCACGGTTTGGTTTCCCAGTAACTTTGGAATCAGATAGAGGGAGTCACTTCAATAACGATGTAATTCGAATAATCTGTGAAGCATTTAAAATTGAACAAAAATTGCACTGTGCGTACCGCCCAGAGGCTTCTGGAGTGGTTGAACAGATGAATGGCACCATAAAATCAAGATTGTCAAAGATGTGTGCCTCTACATCATTAGATTGGTCAGATGCATTGCCTCTTGTCTTAATGGGACTCAGAAGCATTCCTGATAGAAATACAGGATTGAGTCCACATGAAATCATCATGGGAAGAGCAATGAGACAAGCACATGTACCTGGAAATAAACTGCTGAACATAACTGATGATATGGTTCTAGATTATTGCAAGGCATTGGCTGACCTTGTGCGTTCTGTCTCTCACCAGGTTGGAGAAGACGCAGTTTCCAGGCAGCCTGAACAAGAGCATGATCTGAACCCCGGAGACTGGGTGGTAGTGAAGCATCACACCAGAGAAACCTGTTTATCACCCAGGTGGGGCGAACCTTGTCAGGTTATATTAGTTACAAACACAGCAGTGAAATGTGCAGGATTACCTAATTGGATTCATGTAAGCCACACCAAAAGGGTGCCAGCTCCTGAAGGAAAAGATCCTCAGTCAGCATCAATAGCTGAGGAAGCTGAAGGTTGGCCAGCTGAAGAATCCCAAGTGAGAAATTCGGGAGAAGCTGAAGAAGAACAACCGAGCACAAGTCAGGACTGGATTCCAGTGGTTGATATACCAGAAGTTTTCATCAAAACAAGAAGTAGAGCTAGATTTGAAGAAATTAGTGAGGAACAGATAGGTGTAGAAGAAGCAGCTCAGGATAGGGAGAATGAAACAATAAGAGAACCTGAGCAGGACCAGATAGGGAAAGGAAATTGGGCTCAAATTGACAACGAAACAACAAAGTTTGAGCAAGGACAGACAGGTTCAGAAGAACGCGGTCAGGCTGCAGAAGTACACAGTGCAATAAGCCCTGATCAGAACCAGTTAGAACAAGAAAAACATGTTCAGGGAGAAGAAACCCAAGAAAACATCGAGCAAGAAAGCATCAAGCACGAAAACGTCAATCCTGAACAGGGTCAGTTAGTAGAAACTCACACTCAGGCAACTGAAGAAACAACAATAAGACCTGAACAAGAGCAGATAGAAGAGAAAACCGAAATTGAAGAAAATCAACCTATGCCACACCTTGAAAATAAAAGACTTTTCGGAAAAGACTAGGAAACTGGAGATACAGTGCAAACAAAGAAAGTCAGAAATGGTGATAATTGGCCTAGTGTCATTAAAAGAGTAAAATACCATATAGAAACACGAAGTGAAGATCCAGAACAAGTAAATGAAGTAACAAGCTTATCTGGACAAACAAGTGGGACTGAAAAACGAAAAAGCAAAAGATTGAAACTTGTGAACAATAAGTTTAAAGGTCCTGATTGGACTTATATAATACTTGAAGACTACGAGAGTTCAGAGTCAAGTGAAAGTGTGATGAAAGAACAAGTGCGGGACTGACTTTTGAAAAAGAAGTGAAACCACCTTGATAAATTAAAGTCTTGAAAGAAAAAGAAAAGAAGAAAAGTCTTCTTTTGTCAAAATGGCTGACGACAGAGTTTCTGGGAGACCGAAACGGAATTGTTGTAAAAGATGCTGTGCTATATGCATATGTAGTCTGGTAATGGTGCTTATAGTGTGGCTAGTTGTGATAGTAGCAATTCCTTACCTTATGATAATGGACAAAAAGATTACCAACGAAACAAAGGGAAGGATAGATAACTTGAAAGGTGGTAGAGTAAAAATAGAAGCAGAAGATGAACCAGAGTTTTATCACGTAGTGATAGATAATGATACTAGTTTAAATGTTTTTACTAAATTATTGTTTCAGTACGTAGATACAATGGAAATTAGCGACTGTTATGTCTGTATGAAGTTACCTGAATCAGTAGCAGAAGGTTTAACATATCATCATTTGCCTTTAACTTATGGCATATCATGTAGAGTTGCGTGCTCCAAATTCCTTTTACCACCGTATTAAGAAAATAGGATTTTGGAAGTGTTATGTGTGACAAGAACATTTGTGTGCATTTATTGTGTGGCATTTGATTGTGGTTATGATGTGCTATCTTGTTTTTAGGTCTCGCCTGAGCCAGCGCATGTGCTGCTCTGGCGAGACATTTAGTAAGTGGGCTTTTAAAAGTCCGACCACACGCTTTTGCTGGCCTCAAGCTTGCGGTTACGCGCGCGTGCACGCGCACAGCCGCCATCTGCTCGTCATGGCTCATTAACTCTCTTGTCATGCACACACACAACCCGCCCCCCCCTCTCTTCCTCATTAAGCATGAGATCACTTTCACTTTCGCGGCCGCGTCACTTTCACGGCCGCGCGGCCAATGCTTGTTTTTTTTAACTTGCAACGCGAGGCGCGCGCGCTTGTTAAACATGGCTGTTACCTGCCTTTCTTTTCTGTGTTTAACAAGCGTGCGTCATTCCATCAGGATTACCTTGTGCGCGCTGAACCCCTGTATTCCACATCATAAGTCCTTGTGTGAGCGCTGAACCCCTGTATTCCACATCATAAGTCCTTGTGTGAGCGCTGAACCCCTTTCTTCCACGTCATGTTTAAGTCCTTCTGTTTTCTGAGCAGATGTCTTGAAAACAATAGTGACGGCCGTGGCCTGCCGTAAGCTGGTCCATGTCACACCAACGCCATCTTACAGCAGCCCCCCCTCCACATCCCAGTCACTGCTGTACCCCTCTTGATCTCCCAACTGTGCCGCGTTTGTACCCCACCTTCAGGGCGCTTTCACCTCCCCTCAAATGGTGGCTACCTTTTTTTACTTTAAATATGCATAAATATCTATTCTCTTCCTGTCCACTTTCTGCCCCCCCCCGATCCTTACTGCCTTCAGACTTAACGTCCGACCCCTCCACCAGGTCTTTCGGGGCCACATCTGCGGGGCGGTTGGCCCCTGCACATTTTGTCCCTTCGGTTTGAGGTCCCCTGCCGTCGGGGGAGTTGCTGGCCCCATGGAGGTGTCCTCCGTTGAAGGCTCCCCACGGGAGACTCCCTGCTGGAGCACCCCATCCTTTCCTTGTCCAGCTGTGATTAATGCTCCAAGCACAACTCTGCCATTCAAGGGCTGTAAGACCAGCGCCAAGACACCTCCAGCTAGGTAGTGAGCGCTACACATCCGTCATCATGATTCATTCATTCCTCTGACCTTCCTGCAGTCAGGAGAAGCTGAAAGAGAAAACAATATACTGCTGGGCGCTGCAGCTTACTTCAGGGAAAGTTAGTAGTATCTAAAATTAACTTTTTCTCTTATACCCTCCCTCCCCCGAATAAAATTAAATAAATCACTCGTCCCCTTTTTACGGTAATTGTCATTTTAAATTTCGTTCTTAAAATAAGCCGCTGTGTAAACATTTGTAATAGGTTTGGCAAGGTTAAACAAGATGGAGGAACAGATATTACCACGTCCATGGCGTTACCCCCCCACCAACCTCCAAATGGGACTCTACGGTTTTTATAAAGCCAGCAGGGTTTTCCGCTTCTGCTTCTTGGATTGTTTTTGAATATTTTTGTTCCTTTCTTAAAGACCTGTGCATCGGAAGGGTTCGGTAAGGGGGCCCTGGCAGGTAGGGTCCTGCTTCTGTGGGTGAGTGGGAGGCGGCTCAGTGGATATTCCAAGCCTTGCTGGTGATGTCATGCGCCGCCCCTTCCGAACAGTATCATGTCCCGCTGTTTTGTGCGCCTGTCCTTTTTACATGGACATGTGAACCTGCGTGTGTCGCCCTATGACAGTTTAAAGCATGTTCTCTTGTGTTTGGCATAGAGTATACGGTTGGTCGAGCACCCAAGATCACACACCGTGGCAAGGAGCGGAGCCGGGACTGAGCCGTCATAACCTGAAAACAAGCATTGGCATAGCCAATAGGTCTCGCCTTTGGGACCTTATAAGTGTTTAGTTATCCAGCACAATATCCTTGGTGCAACAACATCAACTGTTGCATGGCTAAACACTTATAAGGTCCCAAAGGCGAGACCTATTGGCTATGCCAATGCTTGTTTTTTCTGCTGCTGTGTTTTTGTACTGCATTATTTCAATGTGATTTCAATGTGACTCTGTAGGGTTGTACAGCAGTTGTAGTGTTGTGTTTTCTTTTCACTGTTGTTTTAAATGTGTTTTATGTCACTTTATGTCTGTTGTTCCGTTTTGTTATGTTTTTTTACTTTAGATATCTTAACAAATGCTGCTACATTTACAGCCAAACCCGGCACATGCTGTGAAGGCTCCTGTGATAAGCAACCATTTACTGCTCTGTAAAGTGGTAAAATAGCAGAGCTCCATCTCTTCAACTACTTAGGACATCATTATTCCACCAGGCATTTCCACGTAGGCCGGGTTTTAGGGCAGGGGGCCTCTCCTGGTGCCTCTGTCACTATCCTGCTCCCTAAAGTTAATTGCAGCAGGCACAGGAAGGGTTCAAGAGACAGAGAAAAACAGGGAGGGAGGGAGAAGGCAGAGAAAGTGATTAGAGAGGTAGGAGAAAGAGAGGAGAGAAGGAGAGAGAGAGAAATGGATGGGAATAGAGAGATTGGGGAGGAGCTGGAGGGAGTGGGGCTGGTTTGAAAAAATTTTCCAGGGCCGCTTTGGTTTTCACAATCCGGCCCTGGACACCAGTCAGCCCAAAACTGTGGCAGAGACTGAGTCTTAACGTATCGCTCCCAGTGCTTGCTTTATGTGATGTGGCCCCTGGCCTGTACTTGCCTCACAAGTGCTGTTACTTCTTGGTTAGAGTGTTGTGGCTCCTGTCTGGTCCACATACTTTGTGCCTTTGTCTTTGCTGCAGTGTCCTTGTATGCATAGTGCTCATGCATACAAGGACACTGCATACAAATTGTTCAGGAGGGTGGGGTTAGTGCAAACCCCTTTCTCTGTTATGGTGGGGGTAGTCTGCACAGCTGCTGCACGTAGTATTTGCAGTGCTTAATTTGAGCCGGTGCTTTCCAGTGCTCAGCACTGGCACTTAATTAGTTTCCGGTGCTCGGCACCGGCATCTAATTGTCAACACCATACTTGGAACAGTCCACCACATGGTGGTGCTGCGCATCTAATTTAGAGATGAGCAGAACAACGGTAGTTTAAGACTACAATATACATTAAAATTGCTAATACCTGCCTCCCCAACCATTCCTTTAGCTTTGGGGACCTGGAATAATCTGAACTGTCGCATTTACATACGAGAGAGATGGTTAGTAGTTGTTTTGGTAGCGATGACAATGGTGATGGGTGGTGCAAGCTGCAGTGGCCTCCTGGTCAGAGCCCTGGCGCTTAGGGGCATATTTACAAGCCCCTTGCGCCACTTTTGCGCCGCCGTTGCGTCACGCATGTGACGCAGCGGCGACGTAAACCATGCGCCGCGTTGCGCTATATTTACAACGTGACGCATCTAGGGAGATGCGTCACGTAGTAAACTCCTGCGCCACATGAAACCTGCGTCAGGTTTCATGTGGGCGTACCGGCGCAGGGGGCGTTCCGGCGCAGGAACGCCTCAGAAGAGTGACGTAGTGAAATCTACAAGATTTCACGCAGTCACTTTTCCGGCGCTGGTGCGTCAAATCCTTACGCCTGCTTCAAGCAGGCGTAAGGATTGACGCACCATGTTAGGGATAGGGAAGGTTGGAACAGTGCTGGAGTTGCGTCGCGCTTGCGACACAACTTCAGCACTGCGCCAACCTTCCGCCGGCAGATGCGTCACGCATCTGCTTATCCTTGCGCCACGATGCGCTGCATTGTAAATGCGGCGCATCGGACGTGGCGCAAGGGTAAACTTGTGTGACGCATTTTCCCTGGCGCATCCCTGCTGATATGCAGGGATGCGCCAGGGAACGTAAATATGCCCCCCTGTTTGTTAAATGCTGCAGCCTGACTTTCGCCTTTTAACTTTCAGGTGGAGCAGAGAGTGCAATAAAACATCCGATGAGGGGCTCCGTGTGAGGGGTGTACTGCTCCCCTGTACTCCAGGGATGGACTGGGACAGAAAATAGGCACCAAATTAAAAGTGGTCCCTATCAGGAATCAGATAGCTAAAAAAATGTGGCCCACATTTGCAAATTGGGGCAGTTTAAAACTAATATAGACAACAGGCTCGATTCACAAAGGTAAGCTTACACTTTTGTGTAAGTTTACTACTTTTCGGTATTCACAAACGTAAACTTAGAACAAAAATCTAACTTTACTACTTTTCGGTATTCACAAAGGTAAGTTACTACTAGTAAAGTTAGACTTTTGATCTAAGTTTACCTTTGTGAATATCGAAACGTAGTAAAGTTAGGGCCCGATTCACAAATGTAAAGTGAGACGAAAGTCGACCTTTATGACTTTCCATATTCACAAAGGGCATTTACTACTTTGAAATGCCCTTTGTGAATACCGAAACTCGAACTTTACGACTTTCAGTTTTCACAAAGGGCATTTACAAGTAGTAAATGCCCTTTGTGAATACAGAAAGTCGTAAAGTTCGACTTTCGTCTCACTTTACCTTTGGAAATCGGGCCCTTAGACTTTTGGTCTAACTTTACCTTTGTGAATACCAAAAAGTAGCAATTTAGACTTTTGGTCGAAGTTTACCTTTGTGAATACCAAAAAGTAGTAAACTTGCCCAAAAGTGTAAGTTTATCTTTGTGAATAGGGCCCTAGTTGTATAGGTGTCTTGCAAGGTATGGCAGACTGCATGCATTTGTAACAAGCATTGGCAAATCCATAGGTCTCGCCTTTGAGACCTATTAGCTTTATTGCTTTTAGCCATGTTGAACAGCATTGCAGCTGCTGTGCACCAGGGTAAACAAGCATTGGCATAGCCAATAGGTCTCGCCTTTGGGACCTTATAAGTGTATAGCCATGCAGCACATTATCCTGGGTGCTGCGCCGCCAGGGATTGAAGAGCTATACAATTACTACACACTGGGTCATGCAGTCTGATTCAGGAATAAATGCTTGCCTCAGAAAACATTTATAGGAGCGGCAGGTCTGAGAGACAGAGGTGGGTGAAAAAGGTGGGACAGTAAGAGGGATGAGTTTGGGGAGACCAAAAGGTGAGAGAACAAGCATTTGCAATGCAATATGTCTCGCATTTATGCGAGTTTGAGCTATTGACATTGTAAATAACAATGCCTTTTATTTTTGTTTTCGTTTTAAAAACATAAATAAAAGGCATTGTCATTTACAATTCCAATAGCTTAAACTCGGGTAACCGCGAGACCTATTGCATTGCAAATGCTTGTTTTTATAGAAGGGCAGAAGTGCCTTAGCATGCTATTTTAATACTCTTTGTAAGGGAGTCATGAGGAGACTTGGCACAAGAGTTAAGGAAAAGTCTGAATCATTTCTGTATTCTTCACATAAAAGGTTTCATATTCAGTATATTTACAGGATTTGTAAGAGGTACAATGTAAACCAACTCCCCTCTATGGGCAATTTGACAGATAATAAATAAATGGAGGACGCATCAACAAAGGTGTCTTGAAATGTCAGCAAAGGCATTGACCTAGCTCAGAGGATGAAAGGAAGACCCATCTTGGCAGTGTTCAATGATTCAATAATGTGTAGCTGTGATTGACCAAGGGAACCATTCACATGGGTAACTGAACAGACATTGGAGCTGCATCTGGGCTCTGTAATGTAAGGCAGCGATGCTTGCTATGCTGGACCTATGTTCCTTCAGGACAAAGGCCACTGGCTTGTGTAAAATCTCTTAAAGGTTGGCTCCCCTGTGCTGCAGACTCTGCAAAGTGTAGATAGACACTGTTCAGCTAGCGGGCGCTTTCGTACACCAGGATTTATTTGCATAAGCGTAGAGGTGGATACAAGAAATGTCCAGTGAGGAACAGGAGCTACCTGTGTTCAGATAGCAAAAAAACCAACAATAAAGTGGGGTGCTCAATGGACGCAGTAGGAAGTGGGTGGAGATGTCCATTGTATTCTTAGTTGTCACACGTTTTACTTGCCAAGGCAGATCTTAATACTTTCACCAGACGGGTGCCCAAAAGAGAAGGATAGACAAGGCCTGCCCACAGCAGTGAAATGACAACATCTTGCTTTCTTTAATTACCAAACAATTATCCTTTCCATTCATCAAAATCCAATTTGCAACTTATGTTTGCAGAAAAGGAAAGACCTTAAAAGAACAACATGAACTGTGAAAGAGAATTAGTAACTAAACCAAATATCAAAGTCTTATTTTACTAAAGATCCGGCAATGCGGTACAACATGCTTGGGTCACAACCTCAATTTTTTAGTACTGATCTGTTTCCACCAAGCACTGTGCTGCACCACCCAGTAAGAATTCCAGACCTACTTCTTGGGACTTGCAGGTCATAGATGTTAGCAACAAGTCCTGAACTAACAGCCATTCTACATGAATTCAAACTAAAACGGTCAGTCATTAACAAGAAACTGTATTTAAACTCTACAATAACAATGCAGCCAGTATATACCATTTGACCAATGTAGCTACCATCAGACCAATGTAAATTCACATGTCACTAACCCATAATAATGTTCTGTCCAGCACAAAATCTACAAACATGTTATTTGGATGTACGTTTAGAGAAAATCTGACAGATTGCTAAGCAATGAAAAACAAAGACTGCAGAGAACCTATCTATTTCAGTGTATAAAAGTTTCACTGTTTCTCTTAAAGGCAAGGTTATAAACAGACTACTGCAGATTAACTTTACCATTTCTCACATTCACATTAAGACCTGGCATCAAAGAATGCTGGATAGGAAAGAACAAGCTGGCACACGACATAATTCATGCGCTTCCCAGTGAGTCACCGACTGACAGCTAATAACAGGCACAAAAAATAATTGCTAGACCTGCATAAAAACAAGCTTGCGAGAAAAAGAGACGCTGTGTGGTGCGTGTGCACATCTGCTGTCTGGCCACAAGCTGACATCGCCAGAGAAGAGACGGCGTGCGCGTGCACATCGCCTGTCCGGGCGCGCACATGTTTTGTCTCCCTTCGCGCACCAAACCGACAACAATAGTCTCGCCAAGGCGAAGCAGCGCATGCGCTGCGTTCGCTAGGCGAGACCTAAAAATGGTCGCAGTGGTGTAACGGAGGCGCCTACAACACCTGCATGGGGGGGCCAAAGGGTGGAAAACATTCGGTCCCTAAAACAGTTTAGCCTAGGGCCTAATAAATCTCCAAGATACATGAGTCTTGGGGGCCCTCGCCACACTCTTCAGGTAACCCATCATTTTGCATGACACCACTGCAGAGGGGTTATGGGGAGAGGTGGGACAGAATGCTGGGGGAGGGAAGTGGGAGAAGTTTATAATGGAGAGAGGCAGGTGGGCGAGCTAGAAAAAAAAAGAGAGAGAGAGGATATGTGTGGGAGGGTCAAGGGTGGGAGAGCAGAAAAGAGACTTACGAAAGTTAAGGAAACAAGTGGTGAGACAGAAGGAGAGAGAGGGAAGAGAAGTCAGAGGGAGAAGTGGGAGCGAGAGAAATATGGAAAAGGGCAACAGAATAATTAGAGGGAGAAAAAAGCCGACTGAGGAAGAAAGCTTGGAGCGAGGGGAAGAGAAGCTTTGGAGGGTGCTGCACAGCGACCAATAAAAGTAGGTGTGATAGAGTCGGTGATATGGTGGAGAGAAAGCTGTAAGCGAGAAGGGAGGCAGGTGGTTCGATCACACACATTATAAAGAATGAGAGAGGCAGGTGTACAACGCATCTAAGCCAAGATACAGAAATTCAGGAATCCAGGTATCTTGCCAACAGCGCATGCTGGGACTTGCAAGCCACAGTAATAATGCGAAAAGTAAAAAAACAAGTCTCAGAAAAAGAAAACAGATGGCCTGGCCACTCTCATCATGATAGTGGGCATATTGGAAACGCAAGTGGTCGTAGGGGAACAAAGTGAGACACAGACTGGTGGGAGAAAATCCAGTGAGAGAGAAAGAGAGTCAATTAACGGGAAGGGGAAGACAGAGGAAGAGAGAAAGGTAGAGGAAAATGGAAAGGAAGAGAGAGAGTTTGTGGGAGAAGGAAAGTGTCAGGTGGGAGAGATGAGATGACAAGGTAATAAGTGACCCATAATATGTGTAACAACACCAACCAGGCCTGACTTTCACCAAACTCCCCTTTGCATTCTGGGATTTGTAGTCCCAGAATTACACAGGGAGGCTTGCAACTACAAGCCAGTCAATAAAAAATGACGGGGAATTTAAAAAAAAAAAAGATTGGGTCAGGAGTAACGCATGACATGAAGCCCTTGGCAGCCCTGAAGAAAGAGTTGGCAGGTTGTCTTATTTATGGGTGCCCTTTTTGTATTTTCACTTTGATCTTTGGCTTGGCTAATTAGACAGTGACTGCAGCTGCCCTTTGCCTGGACTCACGCCAAAGCCATCTCAAGCTTCTGCCAGACAGCCTGTGTACGCCGAGGGGGTACAGTTACGACTATACCAGGGTCCACTCTCACCAAGCATAATAAATACAAACTAAACATATTTAAACTTAAGCTCATACCAGAACTCTGCTTTCAGCCCATTAACCCCCCCAGAGCTCTGCTTTCAGCCCATTAACCCACCGAGAGCTCTGCTTTCAGCATATTAACCCCATGCCTTGAAATACTTTACTGGAGCAGGCCCACGTGAGTTGCAAGTTTCACGAAGATTTCTGCATCGGGCACTTTAACCCCCCTTAGCCACGTTACAGGGAGTGCGCCCTTCAGCAGGAAACTTACATAAACATACATGCCAGTGTTTCACAAAAGGAAAGTGGTATATTTAATTAAAAAAATCAGGGCCACAGATTTTCCCCCATGGACTTCTTTCTTTTGAAGCAGAGGCGATTTCAGGCTGGGGAGAGCTAAAACAAAGCCGGTTTTGCTTACGAATATCGTAAGTTATCTGCCTAAATCAGTCTAGTGGCATATATACACAAGGAACAGACATGTGCACAGAAACTGTTCTGGAGATAATTAGCAGCAAACAAAACAAGCAATGACTAGGGAGGGGAGGAGTGGTGGACACAGGGGAGGATGGGTGAAGCAGCAGCGAGAGACAGCATGGGTGTGTAAACAGCATTGGGAAAGCGAAACGGGACAGGGCAGCCATTGCGGTACTGGACTGCAATTAAAGTCCCTGAAATTGCTTGGGAGAGAAGCAGGCGTGTTGCAGCCCGAGCCAGCACACTGGCTGTGAGGGGGGGTGTGGGGGGGGGGTGACAAAAGCATGAAAGGCAGCAACGAGCGGTAAGTGGTTAGGGACGGCGAGGGAGCTGAAGCAAAACAATGACAATGCCTTTTATTTATGTTTTAAAAACGAAAACAAAAATAAAAGGCATTGTTATTTGCAATGTCAATAGGTCAAACTCGCGTAAATGCGAGACCTATTGCATTGCAAATGCTTGTTTTGTAAGGAGTTTGATGAGGAAAGAAGGCTTAGCCAGCAAACAATGAGTGTGTCTTAATGGTGGCATTTTCAACTACGTGTTAACGATTGCCATATACGAGCGCACACAAAGCGGGCGCACAAAGAGGTGGTTACAGATACGAAACAACTGGATTTCCTAGTATTTTAATTGCGCTGTGGAAATCCATCTGAAAATGCCGACAAAAACCAAGAGGCTGCATCGCAAATAAATAAAAATAGAGAACTTAAAGTGCTCGTTACCAGCTGGAGAAGGCATTTGAGCTTCCACCTCGTTCTAGATTTTGTCCGCCAGTTTCTCTTTCCAGCTTGTGAAAGGAGTCCTTGGCAGGTATATTCTAAAGGAATGTTGACTCGAAAGGTGTATTACAATCTTGAAAACGGACACTTTTTTCCGACTATATTCACTGTCGTTTCCTGAAAGTTGCCCTTGAGTGAGTGAATCAGCTAGGAGCGACCAGAGACATGCGGCCGGTAGGTGGCGCTGTTACACGACTAGTTGTCCAAAGAAGAATAAATAAGGAGGCACTGCTCGCTCCCGCAGGCAAAATGCCATGGGATGCGCGGAATGCAGCTGACACCTGCGCGCCCCTGCTCGCTCCCGACAGCAAAACGCTGTGGGAGTGACCAGTAAACAAAGAGGTGGGACATGCGCCAGCCTTTGGCCATTTGTGTGCTTTCATTATTGAAAGCCACACGCAAAGGCCAATCCAATATGTGGGAGGAGTCAGACCCACAAGAAGAAGTTAAGAGTGATTACAAGAAGCCTCCCCATAGAGCAGCGCATGCGCACTGCGCTAGGCTCGACCTAAAAATAGACCTAATGTCGCAACAGTCACGCCATTTTGTAGGCACATGCATGTGTTCAACATACATGCATGCACTTACAAAGGGCGAAAAAGCGCAGTTCTAAATGGAGCTCAAAGCTCTTTTTTAATAAATATATAAATAATGGATGAGCTGGTTGCAGGAGTCGGTGGGGGTGAAGCAACACGTAAGGTGTGGAGAAGCAACAAGTGGGAGTGAACATGGGTGAAGAAGAGCGTTGGGGCAGAAGCACACAGTGAAAGAAAGCAAAGTGGACGTCGGGGGCAGAAGCACCTGGGCACGAAAGCAACACAAGTGTGGTGGTGTGAGAGAAGCACATGGACAGAGAGAGCGCAAAGCACACAAGGGAAACATCAGGAAATCACATGTACCCTCATGGAGTGCTTCAACAAAAATAGAAATGGTTGTTCCCTAAAAGCGTGCAGAGGACGCACAGAAGCCAGCCAATCAAAGAAATGACTAAACAAGCTTGACTTCGTGGCAGGCAAAAACGCAAGACTAACAAAACAGATCTAATAAGAAGCAGGCAAATGAGAATGACAGAAACTAATGTTAAGCAATTGGTGGGATCCTGCATGTACATGTTAAGCCCACAATGTGTCTTTTGCAGTCAGATAATGTGCTGTCTGGAAGGCTAAAAGTAGAAACTAAAACCAGTGCTTTAAATGGGCCGGTACTGAGTACCGGCACTTTTTTATTTTGAGAGGGAGAGTACCAGCACTTTTCAAGAGTGACGTAATACATTTAATTGGAGAGTATCAGCACTTCTCAGAAACAAGCAGGTACTCTTGTTCAAAGTACCGGCACTTCTATTTTTCCATTTCAAGCCCTGAATAAACACATCTCTGGCCACGTTTATATTCATCTTAACCAGCATAAAACAGTCACTCACTGTTTTAATAAAACATGTACAGCTTTTTATGTGATGTGACTGTTCCCTTAGGAGTTCTTGCAGATGACGATAGTGGACTATCTTAATTTTCTCCAGGACAAATCTTGAAGCCCTGCTCGCCAAACCCACGTCATGGGTTCAATATATTTTTTAATTGGCAGATTATCATTTATATATTTCCCAATATTTTTCTATTTTGTCTCCATCTCAATAGATCCCAAATAAATTCATCTTATGTGTGCGAGTGCATGTGTGTGTGTGTGTATATATATGTATATATATATATATATATATACATTATACCTTCTATATTACATTATACATTATAGATATATATAGATATAGTTCAATTAACAAAAATAAAAAATGAATAAGAAATATAACAATTGTTAAAGAAAGATCTCCGTTCAAATTAAAAAACGAGGGCTATTAACGGAGTATGCATTTATGGGCTCAATACATCACAAAAAACATTATTTGTATCTTGATGTCTTGTGACTATGGGCCAGATGTATCAACATTGCATTTTGCGATTCCATAATAGCGAATTTTACCGATTCGCTATTATGAAATCACAAAATGCAATGTATGTAGGTTTCGCTAAAAAATTTGCGAATCCTACATATTCCTTAATAGCGAATCACAAATTGCGATTCGCTATTAAGAAATCCCTTCCCATTCATTCCTATGGGCCTAGAGGCCCATAGGAATGAATGAGAAGACATTCTCAATTTGCGATTACCAAATTGGTAATCGCAAATTGCGAATGCAATTTCAAGGGTGATAGGGGGCCAAAAAGCCACCCTGCTGCACCCCCAAAAAATGTAAGTGTAGCACATGTGGCGCACATACATGCCCTAAGGGCATGTATGTGCGCCACATGGTGTAGTGTAGCTCCTATTTCCCTAATAGGCTCTGCGCATTGGAATAATATATCCTATAGGTTTGACATAGGACGGAGGTCGGTATGTCCCTATCAAGTATATTAAACTTAATTACTTGTGCCAGCTAGCTCAGAGGCCACTAGAAACTCCTTGGTAAACAAGAAGGGAGTAGTTTCTGGCAGCCGCAAAACATGACCACTTTGTTTCCCTTTATAATCAGAACGTGTCCCAGAGTCGTGGAAACAATAGATAACTATTTTACTCAGCTCAATCGTGCATACTTAGTTTTCCTCAAAGTTACACAGAAAGAATAGACGGGCGTTTCAATAAAAGATTTATTGAACAGTCTTGTTTCTCGTGTAAGTTAAATGTGCTGTTACGATCACAAGACAGTATGCAAGATAAATAATGTACAGCGTAAGCAGTAGAAATAAATAATACTGCGCTAGCATGATCTTTAGCAGATATTCATTTACATAAATAACACAGACTAAAAATGCGAGTACTCATACGATGCGTTTCTAAGGTAGTTCTACCCCAATGTACCTAACCTAACCTAGGTGTAGGGAGAGGTATGAAGTAGGTGAAGTATTCCTTACTATGGTATACTAAGAGTATGTTACGCCTAGCATGCCTAGTATGCCAAGAGTCCCTCTAGGTTCTAGTCAGCTCCATACCTTAAGAATGAGAGAGGTAGGAATCTCTTGCCAGACTCGAACTCCAACACCCCGCGAGGGAAGTCAGATCACTGGAAGCTGGACTCTCTGCGTGCAGGGATGACAGCATCTTCTCAGTGCGTCAGGCCGGGAAACGGGCTCCTCTGAAGTCGAGGTCTCCTCTAGTTTACAAGGGCTAGGGAAGGTATATTTATACCTGAGAGGTACCTCACAATGTTAGCATTGACGTGAATCGGACAGCGGAAGACGTCATGAATGAACCCCTAAGGTATAACGGTTCATGCATAATAGATGAGTCCTTGAAGAAATCAATAGTCCTGTGCTAGGGAAACTCCCGAAGCCTAAGGGTCTGTTCCTCAAGAACTCGTTGTGACGTTAGGGTGGACGGATGTCGGAGACCATGCCTGTATTTGGAGTGCACGGTTTCAGGCCTAAATAAGGACTGGGATTCTATGCCTATATAAGGGCAGGGCGAATTGTGCCTATATAAGGACATGATACAGGAAAACCTATATACGGACACCCTAAGAGGAATACAACACCCACTCCACTTTCGTGTGTACGATAATACTAAAATGCTAAACATTTAAAATGCTAAACATTAAATGGAGTACCGCATATTTAAAAAATATTTCTTAAAAGCAGTAAAAAACATATTAAAAATGCAAAAGGTACTCTACATATTAAGCATTGCTTTTCATTTCAGGCATATATTTGGAAAGTAAATGCAATTTAAATGAAAATAAGCAGTAATATTTACATTTGACAGAAAATGATCGATAAGTTGTGCAAAAATCAAAGTCATTTCATGTCATGAAATGAATTATTGTTATTAGACAAATAAGATGACGAAGTGTCTGAGGAAGTACCGCGAAGTCTGTACTATAAGGCTAGTTCTACTTCAAGCAGACTGAATTGCCATTTTAGTTCGAAAAAATGGAAAAAAGTTCACTTTGGGAAGAGTTCCAAGTTTTTGAAAATATGAAGGCCAAATTTTACCGCGTCTCTGGTACACTGTTGGTGAAATCAGATTCAGTGTACGGGTCTGGTGAAAACATGAGATCATCTATTTCTGTAGACAAAATATCGTCCACTGAAGTTGGCGTCAGTTGGAACACCTCGTGGAGGAGATTAATTGCACAGCGATGGGAAGGATCACTCTCAGCATAGAACGCCGCAGCAATGTTCGCGTCCGTTGTTACCTGTGTGCCTGTAGATCCATCTCGTACCTCAGCAGCAGCCGGAAGCGTCTGTGAGATCTCAATGAATGCTGTCATCAGGATGGGTAGCCTCTGGGGACAACACAGAGCATGGGCCGTTATCGGGACCAGCAGAGTATCGACATCCGTTGGCGTTGCTGATGGAAATGTTAGACAGGTGTCTAACACGCATTCTTCACCGCATAGCAGGCATCGTAGAACAGGTAAGATGCAATCTTGCCAGATTGGTCTGAATGACAGGAACCACGTGGTATTCAGGTCCCGTAGACGAGTCATGCCCAAAAGCTGTACTATTCGCTCACGGCACTTTTGTTCAAGGAGAGCTTTCTCCATTTCGCTCGGAGTGATGTCTGCGAATAGGATGGCCATAGCGTAATAGCAGGAAGAGAAATAGAATTCCGGCAACAAGTGCTAGAATTAATGGTATGCCACCAAACACCGAATGTGCCAAGTTCGGGATGATTCCGAGTATTACCTGGAAAGGTGCTAACAGACCGGAACAGATGCTCTTAAATACATGTACAATTCCGCTTGTATCAGACATGTTAAAGATACGTCCTATCATTTCCACGAAATGTATAGGGCAATTTGTACGTATTAAAGTCTGTATCTCAGCCGAAGTCCTTGCTACTTGTAGATCATAGGTTTCTTTGGCCGAGGTCAAAGGCACTGTTTGCTGTAAAAGCATGGCTTTCATTCTGCTTAAAGTATCAAATCTTATAAAAGAGACGATCAGCGAAGGCCACAAAGGTGACTCCCTGACTGTGTCTATTGGGGCAAACAATACTTGCATACAGCAAGTGACCCTGGAGTTGACCGTTACTAGATATGGGATGCCTGGCAACATGCCGCAGCAACTTTGATCATTCAACATGAGGTAACTCCCATTAGAAAGTTGTCCAAACGTTGGATTAATCACAGCAGCTGGTGTACCCTGCTGATGGCAAGACAAATTTGCCACAGAACCATTGCAAGCCCCGTGTAAAGAAATGTCCTGACATATAAGTGAACCGCTCAGTGCACTTTTACAGTGTGTACCGCTCAAAAACACTTCACGATCCCCACTCCAACATCTATATGTATACAGTAAATTCCAAGATGTCTTAATGTATTCCTTACCCAACCTTTCATATTTGCCTGCTTGCATCTGTCTGAGGCAATACTGAAACTGAAAAGTAGTCACCGGTAGTGTTATTTTTCCATGAATGAGCCATTCTGTAGTTGGTTTTTCTGCCACTGTGAATGGTAACTTTTCCAGTTTTTCAATGCTCAGCACTGTATACTTTGCTCCTCTTTGTGCCAGTTCGATCTGTTTATCAGTTAGATTGTTTTCTGCAAACAAAGCTGAGGTGTTGATAAACGCCAAGGCACATAGCCCGCACGCAAAGATTGCAGCGTCCAGCTTAATAACACAATAGAACGTAATTGTGATTGGCCTTGCTGTAACATCGCCAAATCTTGTTCCAGTATGTCGATAGCAGAGGATACAATGCCATCCAATGAATATATTCTGGAGGACAAAGTTGTTAACCCATTGTCGACCACAGTGAGTGTTTTCTCTAAATTAATACGATCAAGTTCACGTATTCGTTCTGCGGCCTCCATCTGTGACACTTTCCATGCTTCATTATAAGCAGCATAGATGCCGGCATATATGAAATGTTTTTGACGCGGTTTTCTTAGTCCAAGCAAGAATTCCCTAAGGTCTGCGTCTTCTTTAAGTAAGGATAAGTGTTGTTTCACATCCTGTAGTGTAGATTTCTGCAGCCAATCGAGGCATAATTTTCCTACACTGTATGTTGTTACTACCCCCGGATGCTGTCTTTGGACGTATCTTGGGTCTGGCCTATGAATAGTAAAGCCCTGAGTTTTATTCAGGAATCTTTCCTGACAGTTGTTCGTGTCTGTGGGCCAGATCAACCATTTTCTCCAATCAGGATTAGATCTGTTGAGTTGTAGTATATTGTCAACTGTCACCGCTGCCTGTGTATTGTTATCACTTGCAGGTGTTGGTACAGAAGGTGTTTTCATCTCTTTGATCTTGGCTAGTCCAAGACAAGATGTTTGTTGGACAGTTTCATTCAAAAACATTATTTGTTCAGGGATGATACAGGCTCTAAATAAAGCTTCTATCCCCTGCACTTGCCAATCTTTAGTACCCCAGACAGTTTTTGTGTCTAGACAGTTTGGCAATAAATGTTGCAGAGTAAATCTGTTTTGTATTTGTTAACATAATTTTCAGTCCTGTCTTGTTTATATTTTTATAGTAAAACGTTTCTGGATCAGATGTATTGTAACCTGAAAAATATTGAAACTTGCTAGCAAATGTTTTTGAACTACCTTGTGGTGGTGTAGGACAATGCTCCCATTGGTTAAACATAAACACATTTCTAGGGTATGCAGATTTATGCAAATAATGATGACCATAGTGGTTATAGCAATACAGCTGTTCATATTCTGATGAACCCTCTAAATATTCATTTTTAGAAAATGCAGCAGATTTTTCTAGGTCAAACATTATGTCGTTTACAGTCTCAAAGTCCCAATCATCAGAATAGGTACTGGACGAAATTAGATCACTTAGTGAAATTTTAAACAAATGTGGAATGTTCAATTGTTGCGTCGGGCCGAAGATATCAAAATCTGTTTTGTCCCACACTATACCATCCTGTATAGGAACAGCTGTGATGTTCACTGTTGACAAGTCTCTTGCTTCACGATGAGAAGATTGATGTGGTTTCAAAAGTACGTTCACATCTTTTCCTTCAGTGTTCATATGGATGTATCTGCCACTTATAAGCAAGTTCACAGTTGTAACCAAAGCTAGCCAAAGCAGGAAAACAAATAGTCCAGATATAATCCAGAGCTCAATCCATGGGGAAACCAGATAAGTTTTTTTCAGAAAGTGAAGAAAGTCTTGTACTTGCTGCTTGAGTTTTAATGATGCTGGCGTCGTTTCAGGTTCACTTGGATCTTCTGAGAACGTATCAAAGTTAATGAAATAGCCAGAAGCAGTTCTGTCAATTGTTGGAGTTGCATCAGGATTTGTAGAAATCGCTGGAACCAGTCGATCACTTGCTACATTGGTGTAGACAGGTGTATTTGGACGAACTGTTACTTGATTTTCAAGAGGGATGAGTTCCATTGCATTGTTACCTAGTCCTTCATCTGTTACAGCCGAATTCTCAATTGTTATCAGTCTTTCAGTCTGAACCTCTTGGATAGTAGCAAGAGGAGTGCGTCTGCTACTAGGTCGGAGTCCACGAACCTACTATTTAGTATTGGCCACATACTGTGGTTTGATGAGGTCGATTGACACAAATCTTTTCTCCTTTCTTCCAGCAAGGGGCGGCAGAAGTACTGTTCTTGTTCCTTGAACTGCTAGGACAGGTACTGGTTGTCTGTAAGAAGGTCCAAATTCCTTCTTGTCCGCAATTTTTTCTCTGACTAGATCCCCAACTTTTGGAATCCAGACAGGCCTTGCTGTGACCGCCGGTTTTTCCCCAGTGGTGGTTGGCTGTAGGAATACGTTGCTTTGTTTTGATCTCAGTTCATTGATTTCCTGTAAAACAGCCAAACGATCTTTGATATCAAACGGTTTATTTTCCACCACTGTGCCTACGTGATCGAGGTCTGGTACCCACATTCTTGTCCCAAATAGGATCTCATATGGAGTGACCCCCCTAGAGAACTTCTTGGCAGGTTATTTAATGAGCGTTGGACCCCATAAAGATGTTTGACCCACCCATCACCCGAACCTAATACCCTAGCTGATATAGACTGCTTTATGTCCCTGTTTTTCCTTTCCACAACCGAATTTCCCTCAGGATGGAATGGAGAAGAGTACCGCAATGCAACGCCTAGACTGACCATGGCTTCTTTGTAAGCCCGAGAGCTAAACGCAGGGCCCTAGTCAGAATGTAGCGTGCCTATTGCGTATGTGCCGATAAAGACTCGCAAATCTTTTATAACAGTTCGAGCGTCAGCCGAGCGCTGAGGCCATATCCAGAGGAACCTAGAGCATGAATCCACTGCAACCATCATATACTTATAGTTACCGTCCCTTTGCAAGGGACCGCAGTGGTCCAGGTAAACACAAGCTAATGGTTTGTCTGAAATTAACAGGGGTGTCTGCGCAGGGCGTTTCACTGTGGAGACTTTCATCTGTTGGCATATATCACATTCTAAAACATAGTTCTTTGTTTGTTTTCTAATGCCAGGCCACCAATATCTTTGCTTGAGTAAAGATACTGTCGCAGAAACACCTGCATGGGCAGAAGCTATCCCTTCGTGTGCTGCTAGGATTAGTCCTAATCTACGTTCCTTGTTTGGAATTACCCTATCCCCCACTTCAGGGATTCGAGCAAAAGGAACGTTGTTCGCATCAATTACATAAGAGTACTTGAGTGGAAATTTTTTTGGTAAAGCTGCACCACTGCCTTTGCTTGTAGCATTGACAGCCAACATTATCTCACTGTCTATTTTTGTTTTTGAACGAGTGATCGCAGCTACGGAAGCTGTCTGAACAGCCCCCTTTGCGGCTTCGTCAGCCAATGAATTCCCTGCAACGTGAACGCCATCACGTTGATGACTCAGTGTGTGGATCACGTGAGCCTTTGGTAGTTCGTTTTTTAACTAAACTACTTGTTCCCAAAGCGTTTTATGCTTTATTGTGCCACCTTTCGCATCTTTGAATACATTTTCAAGCCAGTTTTGTATATATTCATTATACGACTGAACACAGTAAAAGGAATCGCACACTATTAGTGTGGGGAATTCTCGATCTGTACTTTCAAGTGCCAGTTTGAATGCTTGTAGTTCAGCTCGCTGAGCTGTACAATCTCCTAGAGATTGAGTTTTTGTGACCATAGGTCTGAAGATGCCATCTCGCATGCGACCTTTAACGATTGCACATGCTGCACTGTAATCTTGCATATTCCCTGTTGCGGGTTGTGCGGATCCGTCAGTGTAAATTATGAATTCGTACTGATCGAGAGGCAGAATTTCAGTGGGCAGAGGACATTCTTGTTCATATTGCAGGAATGCTTGTGTTTTTAAATCGGGATCAAAAACATATTCAACATCTGTTGCAGCAAGAGAATTAACCCATTGTATCCGTCTTGGATGTAATGCTTTAGCATTTGGAATGCTTGCTTTTGTGACCGCTTCTAAAGCCGGTACTGGGGTTACGACAATAATGCGTTTCCCTTGGGCTAAGGCTCTTTCTTTTGCTACAGCGCTTTGAACTGCTGTCAGAATTTTTTCAGTTGAAGTGAAGCGCATTTCCGCTTGTGTGTACAAATGAGATTTGTATGCGATTGGTATTTTCTCACCCTCATTGAAGGTTAAGTAGGTGAATCCGCATTGACCCGAAATTATTCGGATCACCAAATTGCGTTGACTTACGCGTGTTTGTAAGTGATTTGTTGCTAACATGTTAGCCTGTAGTGAACGCAAGATTTCTGTGTGTTCTTGTGTCCAATTCTTGATTGAAAAATCAGGTTTGATTAATGCGTAGAGAGGTTTAACCCTTTCTGCGTAATTTAGAATGTATGTTCTTCCAAAATTTAGGAAACCCAGGATGGATTGTAAGTTTTTTTGCGTTTTTGGAGGTTGTGGCAGCGCACATTTTTCTAGAAAGTTAGCTGCCAAGCTCTTGCCTTCACTTGAAAGCTCATATCCTAGAAATAGGACATTGAGATGGGCAATTCTGGACTTTTTGAAGTTGAATTTGTAGCCCTCCGAGGCGAATCCCAGTATAATGGTGCTCACCCTGTTCAAGTGTTTGTCCAGGTCATCGTCTGTCAGATAGATGTCATCGACATAGGACAATGCCTCGTTGTCATAAATTTGTAGTAACTCCGTTACCCTCGCTGAGAATAAACCTGGGCTGTTCTTGAACCCTTGTGGGAGTCGCCAAATTGACGCTGGGTCCCCATTATTGAGAAAGCTGTTAAGTACCTGCTTTCAGGTGCTATGTTTTGACAAAAGAAACCATTTGAGATATCTAATGTGGTTTTATATTTTTTACGCACAATGTTATTCATTAATGCTGTGCTATGTGCATTTTGCACTGCAAAAGTTTTAGAACAATTGTTTAAGTGTCTGTAATCCAAAACTAGACGATAGGTGTTGTCTGGTTTGGAGACAGGAAACAAAGGATTGTTCATTGAGGAGGTGCATGTTTCAATCACCCCTTGGTATTCAAGTTGATCTAAGATCTCCCTGACCTGTTTTTTAGCTTCTTGCTTTATTGGATACTGCCTTTGTGCAGTGGGTTTATGCTTCAGATGTATTTTATGGTGAGGTGAGTCCTCATCCCATCCTACATGATTTTAATATAATGCTGGGGCCTGGGCTACTGCCCATTTCCTGGCATATGTATATTTTAGATGAATTGGAATATGGTTGGAGAAAGCAGGCATAATAATGTCCTCGCCGTGTGGGCATTCCCTGACAAATTGTGGTGGCCAGTCTTTTTCCGCTAGAAGTATGTCATAGCCCCTTGAAAGTTTTTCCCAAAAGAGTGCTTTCACCTGTCTAGGTATGTCTCCCTCCATCCGGAGTGTTATTTCATATAACTTTTGCGGAGTACTAACCCTGGTGTCTACAGTCTCGACTGTAATGTTCTCATTCAAGTCCACTATCTCCAGAAGTTCCTTCAGGTTCTGGCGAGCTATTGGGACTTCTGCTGCACTGTCCAGCATTGTCTGCGCCCATTCTCCGTTCTTGAGTTGTGTTCTCAGTATTCTCGGCATGTCTGATCTTCAGACCTGCTACTTTCTTTTTGGAGAATTGAGGTTTTGTTTTATTTTTTGGAGCGTGCTTTTCTTCCTTGGATTTCACACGTTCTTCTCTGTGTTCTGATCGTCCTCTTCTTTCCGAAGTCTGTGACGAGATCTGAAAGGTACGAGAGGAACGTGTATCTGTATCTTGATACCTGTCAGGTTTTCTCAAATTATCCCTATTCCTGAGGTTATACCTCCTTTCAGAGGGTTCCTTTTGAGGAGACCTACCTCGGGATTGAGAACGTTTCTCGTTTGAATTTTGTTTATTAGTCTCCCACTTCTTTTTAGAAGATGTAGGAGTTTGTTTAATAGAGTCCTTCTCAGGACTTTCAGATAGTTTCGGCTTCACTGGTCTTCCACCCAAACTATCTCTGCCTAATTCTGCATAAGATTGTTCTATAATTCTGGGTAGCTCTGTTTGATGTTCTGTAACATCAAATTCCCTTAATTTTTGGCGGATCGCCACTGCTGCTGCCTCCCCTTTAATATTAGACAATATTATTGTTGAGACCTGGTCGAAATTTTTCAGTAATTTCATACCTAAATTCAGAGCAGGCTCTGCCCCGTATTCATTTTGAATTTGTTTCAGGACATCGGGAATTACCGCAATTGATGGAATACCATGTGTTTTAGTATAGATGGCAGCAAAGACTGAGCCCCAAGTGGTGCAGTCTTCCAGTTGTGGTGTGAGCCCCATCGGTAAACTGATTGTTAGTATTCTGTGTTTCTCATACGGGCTAGTATTTGGAAATACTGCTTCGATTTGAGTAATTTTTTGAGCTATCCAAAATGGAATTTGCTCACGTTTTGTGGGCATTTTACCCAAGACTGCGTATAGGGTCTGTGGTGTAATTTTTAGTGTACTCCCCGATTGAGGGGTCTGATTTGGAATGGTTAATGGTGGTTGGACTGTGAAAGTCCGCATGACATATTGGACCAATTGTCTGTAGATTTTTATTAACTCTGTGAGTTGAGTAAGTAATTCCTCGTCTGACATCTCTTCAATGTCAGGATGAGGTGTGTAGCCGGCTAGAATCGGCCATGTTGCTCCTGGTCTACCTAGTGGACCGAGCCTGGTAATGTTTTTGTGATGTTTTAGGGCGCCTTTAAACCAGAGCTGATGCGCCTGGTATGTTAGTGGAATTTCAATATCCTCAAAAGGAATATATTCCTCTGGTGGATCATCTTCTTTGTAGAAGTGAAACATGTGTGTTACTGGATTGGATTCAGGAAATATTACCCATGAATAGAATACCTCTGTCTGAAAGGATTCGTGTGCCTCTATCACGAAAACTGCTCTACCGCCTCTTGGTGGTAGGCCATGTTTTATGAGTTTTAGAGTGATGGCTCTTCTTAAGTTTTGAGGGATGTCTATAACACCCTCCTCGGTTTCAATAAAACCTGTGATGTTATAAGCTGTTACAGCTGGGTGACCCGCAACTTCACCGTTTCCGGTCTCAGTGTCGGAGTCAGGCATTTTGTTTTTTGAAAAAATGTAGAACAAGTTTCAAGGAAACAAAGATAAGGTGCACAATATTTTGGAACACTGTATCCTTCAACGTTGAGCAAACCAAACAGCTAGTATATAGGGTGTTACCCTATGTAGCCGTGGTGGATACACCTTTCCCCACTATGATGGACAGCTTAATCAAAGGGCCCCGATGCTTTCGGAGCGGTGGCAAAGCTACAGACACACAGGGTAGAAAACAAAGGCTCCACGAACGGACAGCGGACAGCTACGCCGCCCACAAGAGCGCCACCCGCAGTCACCATCACCTCATCAGATCCGCCAAAAGGGCCTCACTCAAAGACCGCCTAGACAACAACGCACACAACAGCAAAGAGCTCTTCAACATCGTGAAGGAACTCTCCAACCCCAGCTCCAACACCAACGACATCCAGCCGTCGCGAGACCTATGCGACTCACTGGCCACCTTCTTCCACCGCAAAATCGCCGACATCCACGACAGCTTCAACACCACGACCGCCCCGGCAACCACCGAGACCACTGCCCCCACAACCACCAACCGCCTGCTCTCCTGGACCAACATCAACGACGAGGACACCAGCGAGATCATGAACACCATCCACTCCGGTTCACCGCTAGACCCGTGCCCTCACCACATCTTCAACAAAGCCAGTACAGCCATCGCGCCCCATCTCCAGAAAATAATCAACATCTCCTTCGAGACAGCAACCTTCCCGGAAAGCTGGAAGCACGCCGAGATCACCGCCTTACTCAAGAAACCCAAGGCAGACCCCAAGGACCTCAAGAACTTACGACCCATCTCTCTGCTCCCGTTCCCCGCGAAGGTCACCGAGAAAATCGTCAACAAACAACTGACCCGCTACCTCGAGGAGAACAACATCCTGGACCCTTCCCAGTCCGGCTTCCGCAGCAACCACAGCACCGAAACCGCCCTCATCGCCGCCACCGATGACATCAGGACCCTGCTAGACAACGGAGAAACAGCAGCCCTCATCCTCCTGGACCTATCAGCCGCCTTCGACACGGTCTGCCACCACACACTACGAACACGCCTTCACGGCGCCGGGATCCAAGAGAAGGCCCTGGACTGGACCACATCCTTCCTTTCCGGCAGAACACAAAGCGTCCGCCTCGCCCCCTTCCGATCCAAGGCCACCAAGATCATCTGCGGCGTACCCCAAGGCTCCTCCCTCAGCCCAACGCTGTTCAACATCTACATGGCACCCCTCGCCCACGTCGCCCGACAGCACAACCTCAACATCATCTCCTACGCCGATGACACCCAGCTGATCCTCTCCCTCACCAAAGACCCTCACACTGCCAAAGCCCACCTCCACGAAGGAATGAAGGCCGTCGCCGAATGGATGAGGACCAGCCGCCTGAAGCTGAACTCGGACAAGACGGAGGTCTTCATCCTTGGTTCCAACCCTTCAGCCTGGGACGACTCCTGGTGGCCAACATCACTGGGAACAGCCCCGCCACCCACCGACCACGTACGCAACCTAGGGGTCATCCTCGACCCCACCCTCTCCATGACTAAGCAGGTCAACGCCGTTTCCTCATCCTGCTTCAACATCCTCCGAATGCTCCGCAGGATCTTCAAGTGGATCCCCACCGAAACAAGAAAAACAGTCACCCAGGCCCTCGTCACCAGCAGGCTGGACTACGGAAACGCCCTCTACGCAGGAACGATGGCTAAGCTCCTGAGACGGCTGCAACGCATCCAGAACGCCTCTGCACGTCTTATCCTCGACATCCCCCGACACAGCCACATCACACCCCACCTGAGAGACCTGCACTGGCTCCCTGTCAACAAGAGGATAACCTTCAAGCTCCTCACCCACGCACACAAAGCACTCCACAACTCCGGACCAGCCTACCTCAACAGACGACTAAGCTTCTACACCCCCACCCGCCAGCTCCGCTCGACCAGCCTCGCCCTCGCCACAGTCCCCCGCATCCGGAAAATGACCGCCGGCGGCAGATCCTTCTCCCACCTCGCCGCCAAGACCTGGAACACCCTCCCCACCAACCTCCGACAGACCCAAGACCTACTGGCCTTCAGAAGACTCCTCAAGACCTGGCTCTTCGATCAGTAGCAGCACCACCCCCCTATTCCCCCAGCGCCTTGAGACCCTCGCGGGTATGTAGTGCGCTTTATAAGTGACATGATTGATTGATTGATTGATCCTGCCCACTCCAGATGTCTTTTGGAGTATATGGGTAGGGGTCTCTGAGAGAAAAAGCACAGCTGAGTTACTCAGTATCTAGCGTTGAATTACCGCCTTACCAAACGTTGGGCGCCATGTAGTGTAGCTCCTATTTCCCTAATAGGCTCTGCGCATTGGAATAATATATCCTATAGGTTTGACATAGGACTGAGGTCGGTATGTCTGTATCGAGTATATTAAACTTAATTACTAGTGCCAGCTCGCTCAGAGGCCACTAGAAACTCCTTGGTAAACAAGAAGGGAGTAGTTTCTGGCAGCCGCAAAACATGACCACTTTGTTTCCCTTTAGAATCAGAAAGTGTCCCAGAGTCGTGGAAACAATAGATAACTATTTCACTCAGCTCAATCGTGCATACTTAGTTTTCCTCAAAGTTACACAGAAAGAATAGACAGGCGTTTCAATAAAAGATTTATTGAACAGTCTTGTTTCTCGTGTAAGTTAAATGTGCTGTTACGATCACAAGACAGTATGCAAGATAAATAATGTACAGCGTAAGCAGTAGAAATAAATAATACTGCGCTAGCATGATCTATAGCAGATATTCATTTACATAAATAACACAGACTAAAAATGCGAGTACTCATACGATGCGTTTCTAAGCTAGTTCTACCCCAATGTACCTAACCTAACCTAGGTGTAGGGAGAGGTATGAAGTAGGTGAAGTATTCCTTACTATGGTATACTAAGAGTATGTTACGCCTAGTATGCCTAGTATGCCAAGAGTCCCTCTAGGTTCTAGTCAGCTCCATACCTTAAGAATGAGAGAGGTAGGAATCTCTTGCCAGACTCGAACTCCAACACCCCGCGAGGGAAGTCAGATCACTGGAAGCTGGACTCTCTGCGTGCAGGGATGACAGCGTCTTCTCAGTGCGTCAGGCCGGGAAACGGGCTCCTCTGAAGTTGAGGTCTCCTCTAGTTTACAAGGGCTAGGGAAGGTATATTAATACCTGAGAGGTACCTCACAATGTTAGCATTGACGTGAATCGGACAGCGGAAGACGTCATGAATGAACCCCTAAGGTATAACGGTTCATGCATAATAGATGAGTCCTTGAAGAAATCAATAGTCCTGTGCTAGGGAAACTCCCGAAGCCTAAGGGTCTGTTCCTCAAGAACTCGTTGCGACGTTAGGGTGGACGGATGTCGGAGACCATGCCTGTATTTGGAGTGCACGGTTTCATGCCTATATAAGGACATGATACAGGAAAACCTATATACGGACACCCTAAGAGGAATACAACAATGGAACTTAGAAAAATGCAAAAAAGTGAATTTTTCTAGGAATTTGCAAACTACCACCAACTTGAAGTTGGTGGTAATTTGCAATTCCTTAAAGCAAGGTCGCAATTTTCACCTGCTTTCTAAATTGCATTTAGGGAATCGCAAATTGTGATTCCCTAAATGCATTTGCAAATAGGTAATCGCAAAATTGCGATTCCCTATTTTGCAATTGCCTTTGGGATGATACATCCCAAAAGGCTTTACTGTTCGCAGAACGGGACGATTCTGCGAATCGGCCCGTTTGCGACCGGTAAAAGACTTGATACATCTGGCCCAATGACTACATAATATGCTCAAGGCTGCAAATCTGTGGCAGACAAATGTCATTCTAAAAGCAATAATGAATGGGAAACAGCTTTTACCACGCAGTCTTTACCACATAATTCTTTTACCATGCATGCCTTTCCCACGCAAGATAAGTATATTTAAGGTAAGTATATATATATATATATATATATTATATTTATTCACTGAAAAAAACAAAGGTTACAAGGACGTTATAGTTAGGCTCAGATTTCACTCTTACGAAACCAGTGAAATTCCGCATTCATAGTTACCTGAGCTAATTTTAACTTACGTCTCTGTACTGCACTGCTTATGACCTCACATATTAAATAACTCATGACATGGTCAGTAACATGACTGATGACATCACTGCTACCATCTCAAATAACATCACTGATGACATCAGTCACTTAGTGTAAGAGTTTTGAAAATGTTTCTGAGACTTAAAGATATATACTAAGCTACTGCATAAGTTACATTAATATTTTTTCTGTACTCCTAATGAGTGATACTATTTCTAACATATGTCATCTGAGTGGGGGTGTGAGTCTCTTTATCTGTGTGTGAGTGGCTGAGTGCCTGTATGGGTGTGTGAGTGGTCATGCGAGGGCTATATAGGTGAATAAGTGGGTGATTGAGAACCTGTATGGGCGAGTGAGTGGCTGCATGGGTGGTTGAATGTGTGTGTGAGTGGCTGTATCAGTGACTGAATGGCTGTGTGAGTGGCTCTATGGAGGGGTGAGTGGGTGTATGAGTGGCTGCATTGGGTGAGTGGGTGTATGACTGGCTGTATGGGTAAGTGAGTGGCTGTTTGAGTTGTTTGGTTAAGTGAGTTGGTGTGTGAGTGGCTGTTTTGGAGAGTGAGTGTCTGTGGGAGTGGCTGTATGGGTGAGTGAGCAAGTGTATAAGTGGTTCTATGTATGTGTGAATGGGTATGTAATTGGTTGTGTGAGTGGGTGTGTTAGTAGTTGTATGGGTGAGTGACTGGCTACATGAGTAGGTGTATTGTTGAATAAGTGGGTGTGTGAGCAGCTGTACGGGTAAGTACTTGTATGAGTCTGTGAATGGGTATGTGAGTGGTATTGTGGGTGTGTGAGTGGATGTATGAGTGGGTCTGTTGATGATGCCATCAGTGATATCATCAGTGATGTCACTGACCATCGCAAGAGTGATGTAATATGTGAGGTCATAAGCAGTGCATTGTGGGGGCATAAGTTATAGTTAGCTCAGGTAACTATAATTGCTGAATTTAACTGGTTTTGTACGAGTGAAATTTGAGCCTAACTGTGGGAAGCTAGCCTGGTATATGATGCACATTTATGCAAGTGGGCACCCTGCACCAATCCAGACAGCCAGTATGGTGATTTTAGTTGTCTTAGACAACCTTAGAAAGCTCTCTAAGTGGTAGCTGTGGAGAGCAGCCTTCAGGCTTAGTCCAGAAGGAGTGTTAAGCAGCTTGTTTCACCAGAACATAATCTTATAGGTATAGATTAAGTGAAAAATAACCACACAGTGTATTTATAAAAATATGTATTTATTATAAGACACTCACTAACACATACAGATATCTCCTAGCCAGAGATATATACAATGCACACCGTACTCTTCAATAGAAACAGGTAAGTAGCATGAAATACACAGTGGTCACCAGGGGGAGACCAAACCATATACTAAAATAGTGGTATGCGAACCACGACTCGAGTCAAGAGACTATACCCAGAAGAGGTAGAAGTGCCGGGGGCCCAAGGAACCACCCGAGGTAAGTAACCAGGAGCCCCATGGAGGCTGTGTGCAGAGTGGAAACACGACAGCGGGATCAATGCAAGTCAATGGGTAAGTCGCGGTTGTAATTTTAAAGAAGAAGGACCCTTCCCAGTGGACCCTGAAGCAGTCGTGGCCGAGTGGTGGAGCGGTGGGGCTGGGTGGGGGGATTTCAACAGACGATGGCGAGGGAAATTAAATAAATAATTAATTTTCCCTCGTCATCGTCCATCGAAATCCCCCCTCACCCGGCCCCACCTCTCTTACCTGCATGGGCCGCAGCTGCCCTGAAGAAACCCCATGGAAGACAGAAGGTTGGAGAGCCACCCCACCTATGGATACCCTAGGAACCAGGATACCTACACCAGGGAAGCCGGGTGCATAGGTGTGAAGTGGCGTCGGAAACTGCTGTCGAACTCAATGGAGGACTTCAGGAAGAAGCCGCTGCTGGAGAAGGTGAAAGTGTCCGGTGGAACCCAAAGGTTGATTCAATTCGAGAAGTACCTGCAAGCAGAGGGGACAGAGTCTATGCCACTTGAAAGTGACTAGGAGGCCCGGAAGATGAATGCCCACCGAAGTCGAGTGTTGCAGGAGAGCTGACGGTGACCTGGAAACTGCAGTTGTGCGGACCAGGTGATGCTGTGCAAGACCAGGAGCCATGCTCGAGCTGTCCCACATCGGATGTCAAGAGTTGAGGGCTCGGTGTCAGTCAGGAGCACCAACAAGCTTTTGCAACTGCAACCAACGAGGATGGTGAAGAAGGTACGGTGTCGGGACCAACAAGGTCCAGGTGACTCACCACAAGCAGGGGAGTCAGGGCAGGCCCTGAGCAATCAGGGGAGCTCACATAAATAAAAGGAGACCCTCAGGAGGACCCACAGGCTGGAGGCACTGGAGTCGCAAGAGGACCCCAAGCAGCTCACCAAAGATGCAGGCCCACGGTGCAAGTGATGTAGGGAGGATGAAGATTTTGGTCACAGGAGAAGCTTGAGGTTGGGGCTACTTGGAGCCCGAAGATCTTGGTAGAAGGAAGCCACCAAGCCTTTGCAAGTGCAAGTCAATGCGGAGCACAGGGGTTCGGTTCCTGCAGCTCCAACGAGGGATACTGACCTCAAATTTGGTGAGAGGACAGGGCAGGCCTCAAGAGATGTGAAAAATTACCACCTGTGTTGCTGAGCCTTTCGAAGTCTGTGGAAGCTCAGAATCAGCAGTTGGGTCAGCTTAGTAGCGATGCCTGCAGATGCAAGGAAGTGACTCCTTCCCTTCAAGGGAGATTCCTTCAGGTGTCTCGGATGCCCACAGGCCTTGGAGCGTTCCTGTATGGAGCACAGGCATAGACATTACAGCAGACGGGCAGGGCGACGAGATCAGGAGCAGCAGGACTCTTCCCAGTTGTAACCTTGATTCCCAGAGCGAAGTCCAGTGAAGTCCAGAGTGCCCAGATGGTCAAAGTAGAAGTGGTGTCTTGAAATTAATCTTGTCCCACGACGAATCTAGGGACCCACCTTCAGGTAAGCCCTTAAGTACCCTATGGAAAGGGTTGGGACGATTCAGGGTTACCTCCCAGGGGAGGGGTCGGACAGTGGAGAGGATACTCCCATGTCCTTTGTCCAGTTTTGCACCAGAGCGGTAGCCAATGGCTCCCTGAGCTGGTTTGAACTGGACTATGCAAGGAGGGCACCAAATGTGCCCAACAAGCAGACTGAGTGGCGCTGGCAAGCGCTTCCACCCGGCCCCAATACACTAAACCCTGTCTGTGAGGTGGTCACACCTCCTTGTGACAGGATACCTATTGTTCTGCCTTCCCCTGCTCGAGCTTGGCTCAGCAGCATGAGGGCAGAATCGTGTCTCTGGTCGGCAGCAGCCATGCTGTGCTGTCCGGGTCTAGAAGACTGGTACCGGGAGCACTGAGAGCCTCCCGGAGGAGCTTTACAGTGCATGGAATCATACCTCCCACCCCTTATACGGTGTGGAGTATGATTCCAACATGTTTGATACCAAACATGATATGGTTCGTTACAGCCAGTTTAGAGATGGTCATCGCGTAATGACGCATGGCCACTCTATGTATCGTAAAGGCTGATGCACTTACAACTCAGGAGAATGGACTCCCAAGGTTGTAGGGGTGTCCTGTTCATGAAGGGGCACCCTCACACTTAGAACCAAGCACCCTGCCTTCAGGATTGAAAGGCCTGCTTTATGGTTGACATAGATTTTATGTGCAGTGACCTTAGATAAAGGGAAACCTAGATCTTTCGTAAGTGGGGCTAGCACCAGGTTACACAGGTTGCAATGGCAGGCCTGTAGTTACAGTTTGAGTGGTCCCCCATGGGTGGCATAATGCATGCTTCAGCCATTGGGAGACCCCTGGTGTACCTATGCTCTGGGTACCTCAGTACCATATACTAGGGACTGATAAGGGCCCACCAGTGTCCAATCTGGGATGTACCATACTAATTTAGGGGAGAAAGCACAGAGACTGGGGTCCTGATTAGCAGGATCCCAGTCAGACTAGTCAGAAACAGCATATCACCAGGCAAAAAGTGGGGGTAACCATGAAAGCAGATCCTACTTTCCTACACTAACTATAACATCCCTGTAACCTTTGTTTTTTTCAGTGAATTTCTAAGGTTTTTTTATTCTGTTTCCTAACTATAACGTCCCTGTAACCTTTGGTTTGTTCTGTGAATTTCTAAGGTTTATTTTAATGTTGTTTCTTAACTATAACATCCCTGTAACCTTTGGTGTTTTAAGTGAATTTCTAAGGTTTTTTACAATGTATTTCCTAACTGTAACTTATAACCTTTGAGAGTGAGTGTGCGAGTGAGTACATGAGTGTCTCAGTGGGTGTGTGAGGGAGTGTGCGAGTGTCTCAATGGGTGTGTGAGTGGGTGTGTAGTTGTCTGAGTGGGTCTGTGAGTAGGTGTGAGAGTGTCTGAGTGGGTCTGTGAGTGCCTCCATGAGTGTGTGAGTCAGTCTGTGAGTGAGTGCATGAGTGCGTGAGTGGGTCTGTGAGTGGGTACATTGGTCTCTGAGTGAGTCTGTGAGTGGGTGTGTGAGACTCTGAGTGGGTCTGTGAGTGGCTGTGTAAGTGGATGTATGGGTCTGTGAGTAGATGCATGAGTACCTGAGTGGGTCTGTGAGTGGGTGTATGTGTCTGAATGGGTCTGTGAGTAGCTGTGAGGGTCTGTGAGTGGGAGCATGAGTGTCTGAGTGAGTGTCTGAGTGCATCTGCCAATGAGTGTGTGAGTGTGAGTGCCTGAGTGGGTGTCTAAGTATCTGTGTCGGTGTGTCAGTAGCTGTGTGAGTGCCACAAAGGAACCACACCTGCCCTTTTATCCAACAAGAGTCCACAGTTTTGCACTAATTATCTACCCAAGTGGATATTTTTCTACTGGTTAATTACTAAGTTCTACCTCCTTGGGTAAATGTCCAGTACGTATTCTACACTATAGCTGCATAATGGAGCACGAGCAAATGTCACCCGTGACCTTGTGTGCGTTTTGGCAATGTGATTGTTCCTGGTGTGTCTTTATTCAGAAATATGTGATAACATAAATCCTCCTATAGAGAAGATGGCAAGACTACAAAGAGGTAAATCTCCACCAAACAAAGGTCCTTCCTCTTAACTATATGAAGTAAGTGCTTCTTTGCTTGTTGTTGATGTCCTCATATTCATCGGCATCAAGAACTCCTCACCAAAATTGGTGGAAAATGCGCTGGGGGTGTGCATGTTAAGCTGTCCATCATTCTGGCAAAAGGCAGGAAGACCTTTGGAAACTACTGAGGTGGATGGGGCCAAATGGGGAAGCATGCAACTGATTTCCACATTTGTATACTGCTAGCAATTTAAAAGGAGAACAATGGACTCTGCTCTCATCGGGAGAAGACAAGAAAGAAATCACTCATCACAATCACATATGATGGCGTCACCTCCACAAAGGATTTCAGATCGTTTTTCAATATGGAATTGCAGAGAAAACACCATTGATTTGCCTTCACCAAGCTCAGGAGTAAGGATCATATGTCCTTTATAGAAGTACAGCTTCAACAGGGGCACCTGCTATGTTTATATGTGTAAGTGCTCACTGTTGAGGTTTAATTTTTGTGAAATGAACATCAGGGCCAGAGCGGCCCCGGGGACCACATCCCCCGGGGCTTGCCATGACTTAATTGGGGGAGGGAGGCTGCGGGCCCCCCTCCCCAGGCCAATTTCGGCTCTGGGGACCCCATCCCCTGGGACCAGGCCAAGATTTAATGGGGGAGGAGGCCAAGAAGCCCCCCTTGCCAGGCCAATTTTGGCCCGGGTACCCCATCCCCCGGGGTTCAGTCACAAATCAATGGAGGATGGGGGCCAAGCGGCCTTGTCCCTGGTCCGATTTTGTCCCCAAGTACCTCATCCCCCGGGACCTGGACCTAATTGAATGGGAGAGGGGGGCCATGCACCCCCTCCCTCCCCGGCCCAATTTTGGCCCCAGGACCCCATCCTCCAGGGCCAGGCCATGTGTCCCTAGGTGCCCTGGAACCTCCCAGGCCACCCAGCATGGTTTGATGGGGACTGCGGGGAAGCCTCAAGGTCCCCGCAGTCCCAGCCAGCTTCCCGCTTCCTGCAGGAGCCAGAATTGCTCTGACATTCAGGGAGCTGTTGGAAATGCACGCAGGGAGCTGTTGGAAATGCAGCTTCATTGAAAAGAGCAATTCTTGCATCTCTTCTCCTGCCCCCATATCTGCGAGCAGGAAAAGAGATGAAACCTCAGCTTACAGGAAGCAGGAGCATTTTGGCAGCACCCACTTGCTGGAAGAGGAGTGTTTGCTTTTGCTTGGCAGGAGCTGTGACAGATCTCACCAAGCAAAAGCAAACAGCTATGTCCCTGGGGTGAGCACCCCGGGACATAGGAGAAGCTGGCCCTGGTGGTGCAGTCCCCAGGGTCATTAATGGCTACAGGAGGGAGTCCTTGCGGCCCCCTCATTCTGTTTGCATGGGCCGGCCCCAGGGAGGTGGTGCTCCCCGTAGCCGTATATGGCCCGGGAGGGGGGCCAACAACAGTTACATAATTAGAACTTTACCTTACTGCAGTAGTAATCTGCTAAGGCATTGGGTCTTCCTGAAGTCACATCGGGTGCCCCTTGCTTTTCAGATGACCCTTGAAAATTGTGAAATTGAAAGAAGTTTTGGATTACAGAACAGTGTATTTTGCCTTTCCTCAGATTCATTTTGCACATGCCAGCTTAAAAGTGGATTGTTTTATGAATTCCTTATCTACAGCAACTCTAGCCTGTGGCTACTCCATTTTTCACTTCTTCTGACCCTTATGTATCAAACTACTCTGCTTTTGTGAAGACTATCAAAAAGATGTTTGAACGGCCAGACTCAAAGTGTTTTCTATTGAAGAACCTGTGTGTGATATGAAACAAGGTAATTCTGATGTACTTTCTTATGCTATCCATGTTTGTCAACATGCCGCAGAAACCACATGGATAGGAAGGACTCAAATAACCTTATTTTGCTGGGATTTGAAGCAAGAAATCAAAAATAAGGTGATGAGTTCTGCCAGACTTGCTTCTCTCACTGACTTAATCAATTTGGCGCTCTTAATTGAATATTGCCTGTATGGAAGAAGACTTTAGAAGAGAAGGACTCAAACTACTGTGCCAGGAATAGCTGTGGAAACGTTCTCTTTGTGAAAGATTGAGAACATTCCTGCTGAATGTCTAATTTCTCAAGACCAGACTACTTAAATTGGAGCAACAAGAGGCCCTTTGTCCCAATCTGCGAAGATGTAGTCTCTCTATGTATTGTTGTGAGCCTGGATATCTAATTCAAGTTTGTTCTCTAAGACCCAAAAGACTCTGGGTAAAAGCCATGCCCCACCTTTTTAAGAAGGAGAAACAGGTGTACAAAAGTCCTTTTAGAGTGCCTTCTTCGAAAACTTCTGAAACCCATCTTTGTCTCCTACACATAATTATCTGCATGAAAATAGAGTTGTTTTCCATGGTTCAGCTCTTTTGGATTCATGAGTGATTGGAATATATGTGGATTCAGACTGTGCTGAGAAGAATTACATCCCAAAAATGTCCAAGTAGTAACCTGGGCACATCCAAAATGTTGTTGGTGCTCAACTTTCTTCTGAACCAATGAGTTAACAATTCTCTTCTCTGTGATATTTGATGATTACAAGGAAATTTCATCCTTTGACATTTTATGCTACCCCTACCTATTATGTTATGCTTTGGCCTAGAATGCATAATCCTTAGTTGGGAAACTCAAACAATATCACTCTCCTATCAGTCCTGTCCTGACCATTGATTTTCTTTTAGTAGCTATTGGTCTCCAAATATGAAATCAGGCAAGATTCAGTCAAAGAAGTGGTGATTTTCCAAGCCATTATGATACCTTCCTGGATGTCATTGAGAAGCCTAAAGTCTAGCCATGTGCTTTCTGGGGAGTATGATTGTGCAATTCCAGTTAGACCTGGTTCCACTGTACCTATGGCCTCATCTATTCTCCATTAGAGTTGGAAAACTAAACAAAATTATTTGCAAGAATTCTAAAGTATGGATTGAAAATCAAGTCTTCATCTCCTGCTGGTGCAGCTTTATTCTTTGTTGCCAAGAAATCTCAGGAACTAAGATCATATGTGGACTATTAAATTCTAAATAAGTTTATCATTAAAGATCATTACCCTCTACCAATAAATAAAAGGCATTTTTGAGACGGTTCCAATATTGCTCCCTAAATTGTACCTTTGAGGGGCTTACCATCTTTTACTAATTCAGCCGGGTTATGAATAAAAGACAGCCTTTCATACTTCATTTGGTTACTATGAATATTGTATTATGCCCTTTGAGCTGTGTCTAACACCAGTTATCTTTCAGAGGTTTCTGTTGATGTCCTCAACCAATTTGTGGTCAAATATCTGGACACCATCTTGATTTACTTAACAGAACCCGCAGAATATAAAGGAACATGTTGTCAGTTTAGTATTGAGATTATGTTAACATCATTTTTTCAGTAAACCGGAGAAATGCAAGTTTGAGAACCCAGAAGTGGAATATCTTGGTTATCGACATAGGGCTAGATGTACGAATGATTTGGGACTCGAAAATAGGTTAGCAACCAAAAAAGTGGCGTTTTGTTGTGTACGAACTCCATTCGCTAACCACAAATACTGATGCAACCGATTTGCGAATCGCAAATTTTTGTGACCGATATTTGCGAGTCGCTAATACAGAATCCGAATTTATGACTTGTAATGCTTATGCTCGAGGCTGATGCACGTAGCAACTGGTAGCAAAACTGCTCGTTTGCACATGCAATTTTGCACTGATTTGTTTCAGGTGGTTACTGTGTGCAAGCTATAACATTGTAGTGGGCGGTGCTCGCACCCCTGCCCCAATGCTGTGGATGCACGTTGCGCATTGGCATGCACAAGGTGACAGGCACCGCGCGGTGCCTGCCACCTTGTCCACGCCAATGTAGGGGGGTACCACAGGTACCCCCCATGTGCACCCCCCACCCCACCAACACTCTGGGGGCCCGCAACGGGCCCCCAACAGCAAAGACCGTATGCCTTTCCATGGCGGCAACGCTGCCATGGAAAGGCTGATCACCGCCTGCATCACAATATGGATGGCGGTGTCTTGCAGACACGGCCACTATATTGTGCCTGTTTTCCGCCCGGTCGACGAGTCGACCGGCGGAAAAGCGACGGACGGTCTTGCCGTCCGCCGCGGACCCCCCAGCCATCCTAATATGGTGGGGGGTCAATCAGGCGTGGATGGCGGGCGGATCGCCCCTGCCGGCCCGGCGGTGGCTACCGGCGGCCCGGCGGGGGCGAACTGCCCGCCATCCTAATGGGCCCCTTAGTTTTTAAAAGAACCCTCACTCACCAACCTAGTTGGTGACATGCTTCATAATAGGGTCCCCACCCGAGCGGCCGAATGCCTCTCGGGTGTGCTACGACGCCTGATTACAGCGGAGCGGGTTTTTGTGAAGTGCAGGGTGAGTGATCAGTGACAAGGTGATATAAAATTGCCTTTACTTGTCCTTTAAATTTTATGCTGGAATAGTAAGGCAAGATTAAAAGCAAGAGGGGATGTCCTGTCTGGTTAAACTACGGTTCTTCGCTGGATTACAAATGTATCGCCACCACGCTGAGAGGTTAACCGTAAGTTTGGGGTTATATTGCCATAGGGAAGCGTGCACCTTAGCGAGTGCACACCCTTGTGGCACCACTGGTCCTGAAGAAAGCCTCGCAATTTTGCACGCGGAGGCTGAAACATATAGACCTGCCCTTGTCACTTAATACACTCGTGGATGTCAATGGTCAATTTAACTCCTTTTGCCTCGTTCAATGTAGTAACTTGGAATTACTCCTTCTTTTATTGATAATACTAGAATGCATCATACCATAAGTATTTGTTAAGCGCACGTTCACCCAAGGGTATCTTGGTGCTGAATAACAGATGTTTATTCTTACCCAACTCACTGGAACTCATTTTATTGACCTCAAAACAATGACAGGCTGAGTAGACCTGCCAGGATTTGAACCTGTGAACATGAGAGCAAGGACAGGCCCCTACAGTGGATACATTAGTCCACTAAGCCACCAGACCCGGCATCAAGGGTTTCTACAATGACTGCATTGTATGTGATTTTGAGGAGGATGCGACTAATGGCTGCTCAGCAGAGGAAGAGGAGGAGGAGACAGGAGAGGATCGTTAGAACCAAGCTTACCATTGTCCAACAGACAGAGGAGAAAATCTTTGAAAAATAAAGGGCCAAGTAGTGCAGTGATTTTAGATTCGATTGAATTGCTGAAACCACATCTTGAAGCACTACGGTCCATCTCCACTCATGTGCAGGTGTTGTGCTCACTGAACCTTTGGGCCTCAGGCAGCTACCAGGGCATGATTGCTGTTGATGGTGGGGTGTCACTGTTGCTTTTTTTGCTGAACTTCTTAAATGCCATGGTGCTAAACATCAACAGCTAAACATACCTACTCAGGAATGCTGAGGAAATCCAAAGCACAAAATTAAAGTTTTACAGGGTGGCCAAATTCCCCCATGTCTTAGGGTGTGCAGTTGGAACACATGTTCCTGTGTGTTCTCCAGTCTTTAAGGAATACATGTTTCAGAATAGGAAACATACACTTGCCCTCAATATCCAAGGTGTATGTGATGCAGATAATGTAGTCACATATACAGCGGCAAAATACTCATACATCTTCAGGCACAGTGGAATACACCAAAGACTGGGCAGAGGGGATTTGAGGATGGCTATGTATTAGGTAATGTGATGCCGCATCATAACACATATGAATGTGACAGTCAAATCTCAGGTTCTGCCATGCTTACACTTATGTTTTTTGTTCCAGGTGACAGTGCATTTGTGTTAAGGCCTTGAATACTGACCTAGCCCCAGCAAACCAAAACGAAAGGCGTTACAAAACTGCTCGTCGATGCACCAGAGCGGTAATTGAATGAACATTTGGCATGCTGAAATCATGATTTCGGTGCCTTCCCAAGAGTGGAGTTTCACAACAGTATGCTCCTCAGACAGCCTACTAAATTGTGGCAACATGTGCCATGTTGCACAACACAGCGGCCAGGTGCAGACTACCCATCACTTTGGAGGACATTCATTCTGAAGATGAGGATCCTGCACCACCTCTTCAGCTGACTGGAGACCAGAATACATCAGTTGAGGGGAGACACAGATGGGATCCCATTGCAACAAATTACTTCTCCAGGTAAGTTCTCTGAGACATTACACTCAAAGAAATGATGAAATCAGTATTGATGTAGCAAACTAAAGCAGCCTTTAATGTCAGGCTACTAAATCCATAGTATAAGTTGTAAACTGTATGATAACTAAGTGGTCAGTAAAGTACAAACAAATGTTGGTTACATCACCAAAATAACTACTATCAAGCCAATATGACCTAACAATATGAGGTGTCCATCACTGCTTTTTGCAGCTTCACCCAACTTGTTCTCCAGCAGGAGTACGGCTGCTGCTGCATGGCAGGGCACGTGCATCACTGGCAGAGATGCTGCTAACACATGAGATGTTCTCACCATCCTGAGGGGCATCTCCAACACCTCCTGCTATCTGTGCATTTTGTAGCACTTCAACTGCAGACACAATCTTTCCTAGGCCCCTGGCAATGTCACCACTAAAGTGTCCCATTTCCACCTGTAGGTTAACTATTCTCCTTGATAGGGTGAAAGTGGCAGTGCCCAAACGACCAATGGAATGGGTTAGACCGTCCATTCTAGCCTCAGCGCTATGATCTCAATGTCTTTGATAGCCACGGTCAGCCCCCAGGTGTTGGCCTAATTCTTGTATGACGGTGATGGGGTTGGCCACATTGGTGTTCATGGTTGGCAATTATGTCCCAATGTTCTCAAATCCAAATGTAAGGCCTTGCTGCATGTTCTGCATCTTCCTGTTCATGAGTTTCTTCTGCTTGTGTATAAGATGCTGAATTTGAATTATGACCGCCTCAAAGCCTCCAAATAACTGTGCATTCACTTCAGGATCTACAGTGAGATGTGCCTCAAGGCGGCGACTGCGCACTCGCCCTGGAACACACTGCTGTCATTGCCTCATACACAGGCTCAGGATAGGACTGGTTGACAGAGTGACTTAGTCGACCTCCATTAATGCTGCCTGTGGTGACAATGAGGCAGTGCTACATTGGGCTATTGTTGTGCTTGAGTGACTGGCAATGGGGATGGGTTCCTCATCTGCCATATTTGCTTCCTCCACTCTCTCCACATTGGTATAATCTCTATGTACCTCAGAGAGATCTTTGGGAAATAATGAGATTCTGTTTATTCACTGATATGATGAAATATCAATGTGCATGTTTTGATAACAGTACCCCAAAGAATGTATACATGTGACTCCTGTGCTGACTTATTGACTACATGTCCCATAATGCACTATAACAGTACTTTTGTTTTTTACTAACTTGAGGAACAACCGTCAAATGTATGCTACAGTTCTATGTGGATTTGGACATAGATGTGAGGTCTGAGATGTGACACCTGAGGTCATACCACCTCCTATGGGCTCAAGTATTGAGGGGACTCCAATGGCATTTATTTTTTGTTGCATTTCCTGCCAGAACATTTTCTTTTGAGAGTCTGGGACTGTCATAGATGCCCTTCCAAATAGAACCTCATGGTTCTCACAGCACTCTTCAGTCAGGATCTCCATCTCTTTTTCTGAGAATTTCAATTTTCGGTTTCTGCCTCATGCATCCTTTTCTCCCCTTTGGCTGGCCATTGGTGCAGATGGACCTTCTTTGGGGTTTGGATAGCTGTGCTGGAAATGGCACCTGCACTCCACATCCAGATTAATACCCATGACCAGGAAGTGGTTTATGGTCGTGTTCAATTTGCAACTCCAGCTGCAGTTTTGAAAATGGCTAATAGCACTTTCCAAAATTGCGATGCGACTTAGTAGCGACTAGCAAGTTGTGGCCTTAAATTGTACGTACATAAAGATTTGTGATTACCTAATTACGATTCACAGAGATTCACAACTAGGAAATCACAATTCTTTACATTCGTACATCTAGCCCTTAGATTCCAAAGTTTATCAGCATATCTCAATAAGATCTCTGTGCTATTGGATTTTCTTTTGTCGTGAACCTCCCTGCCCCCAAAACAAATCCGAGGCACACCCAGAAAGTTTTTCTTAGCCTCAAGGAGTGTTTATTTATTGCCCCACTCGAAGGAAAACAGACAGGAATCTCTCTCACTCTTCTCTATAATTAGTTGGGCTCATCTAGAGTGTTACGAGTCAGACAACCTGGTAAGAGATGCTCTCATTTGCAGAAGTTAATTCTAGTTACACAAACCCTCACCCTGTTCCCTTAAAGTAGTAGACACACACAGCAATTGGTGTTTATAATGATTAGTTATTTATTATGTACAATCAGAGAATAAACTTGGTGTATCAGGTTAATGAGAACTTGTATTGTTATTTCAGCAGCCATTGTATTCACACAGAATATCGAGTTGGAAATATCGACTTACACAAATATTGAGTTCGAAATATTGTGACGCAGAAATATCGACAGCAAGAATATCGTGGTCAAGAATATCGAATTTAAGGTAAGAAGTATCGTTTTTAAAAATATAGAAGTCCTTAATATCGTTTGCAAAAATATAGTTGTTTAAAATATCGAGTTTTTAAATTAGTGTTATGTATTTTAGTTTATATTTTAAATGTATGTGATGTATGTTTTTTTGTATAAGTATTGTTTATGTTTTTTAATATATGTGTTAAATTTTTAGTAGTTATCAATTTTATTTAATTAAATGTTGCATTTTTTAGTTCCGCAGCGGGTTGTGGGTTTATAGGGGAATAGGGAGGGAAGTAATTTAATTATAATAAATGAATGATTATTTTTTATTTATTAATATTTATTTAATTGAGATTTTATAGTGGTAATCGTGGGAAGTAATTTATTTGTAATTAATTATTAATTGTTTGTTAATTAATAATAATTAATTAATTGTTATTTAATTATACTAATTGTGCAATTTATTTTAGGTGTGAGTTGTGGGGTTTATAGGGGTAAAGGGAGGGAAGTAATTTATTTTTGACTAATTAATAATTAGTTGTTAATTTATGTTAATTAATTGATTGAAAATGAATCATGAAAATTGTGTACTTAATTTTAGGTGCGGGGTGTGGGGTTTATAGGGGTAAAGGGTGGGAAGTAATTTATGTTTAATTAATTAATAATTTGTTGTTAATTTATATTAATTAATTGATTGTGAATTAATTCTGGAAATTGTGTAAATAATTTTAGGTGTGGGTTGTGGGGTTTATATGGATAAAGGGTGGGAAGTAATTTATGTTTAATTAATTAATAATTAGTTGATCATTAATATTAAATAATTAATTGATATTTAATTAGGGTAATTGTTTATATTTTTGTGTGTGGGTTTTACTTTTATAGGGGTAAAGGGTGGGGAGTAAATTAATTTTACTTACTTTATAATTAGTTGTTAGATACCATTAGTTTTTTAATTGAAAATAAGTTTTAATTGTGTACTTAATTTTTTTACACTTAAATTTTAGCTGTGGGTTGTGGGGATTGTAGGAGTAAAGTGTGGGAAGTTTATTAATTTTTATGAGTTTTAATTTGTTTTTTAATTTAAAATATTTCTTGAATTGGTAATTAATTATGTTAATTATGGAAGTACATTTTTTATTTTAATTTAGATGTGGGTTGTGAATTGTGTAGTGTTATGGGTAGGAAATATAAAAAAGTAAATTTATGTAATAATTAATGTTTTTGTTTCTAAATAATTTCGAATTAAAAATAATTATTTGTTTGAGAATTATTTTTTATTTTATTTAATATAATATTTATAGGTATTTGACATATGTATTTAACATTATAATATGTTTTTCGATTTTTTTAAAATATTAAATATATTTGTATTTAAATTTTTAACATATTTATATATTTTTTTATTTATTTTGTTTTTTAAATATTTTTGTTGTTAATATTTTTATTTTTTTTATTTTGAACTGACTGGAGTGAGAATATTAATTGTTACCCCTCCGCAATCCAACAGTTTCCCTACAGTTGCCCTGATTGGAATGGGAATAGTACATTTTATCCCGCTACTATCCAACACTTTCCCTACTGTTGCACTCACTGGAATGGGAATAGTAATTTGTACCCGTCCGCTATCCAACACTTTCCCTACTGTTGCACTCATTGGAGTGGGAATAGTAATTTTTACCCCTCCGCTATCCAACACTTTCCCTACTGTTACACTTATTGGAGTGGGAATAGTAATTTTTACCCCTACACTATCCAACACTTTCCCTACTGTTGCACTGACTGGAGTGGGAATAGTAAATTTTATCCCTCTGTTATCCAACACTTTCCCTACTGTTGCACTCACTGGAGTGGGAATAGTAATTTTTACTCCTCTGCTATCCAACACTTTCCCTATTGTTGCACTCACTGGAGTGGGAATAGTTACTGTTACCCCTCCGCTATCTAACACTTTCCCTACTGTTGCACTGACTGGAGTGGGCATAGTACATTTTTTCCCTCCGCTATCCAACGCTTTCCCTATTGTTGCACTCACTGGAGTGGGAATAGTAATTTTTACCCTCCTCTATCCAACACTTTTCCTACTGATGCACTGACTGGAGAGGTAAATTTAAGTTTCAAGATTTTTAAATAGTGTATTGTTTTAATTTATAACAGAATGTTTTTTTTTAAAATAGGTTTTATGTTTTTGTGAATTGTGTGGTGTTATAGGGTAGGAAATATAAAAAGTAAATTTATGTAATAATTAATGTGTTTGTTTCTAAATAATTTCAAATTAAAAATATTTATTTGTTTGAGAATTATTTTTTATTTTATTTAATATAATATTTGTAGGTATTTGACATATGTATTTAACATTATAATATGTTTTTTCATTTTTTTATATTAAATATATTTGTATTAAAATTTTTAACACATATATTTTTTTATTTATTTTGTTTTTTAAATATTTTTGTTGTTGTTAATATTTTATTATTTTTATTTTGAACTGACTAGAGTGAGAATATTAATTGTTACCCCTCCGCAATCCAACAGTTTCCCTACTGTTGCACTGATTGTTGTGGTAATAGTATATTTTATCCCACTACTATCCAACACTTTCCCTACTGTTGCACTCACTGGAATGGGAACAGTAATTTTTACTCATCCGCTATCCAACACTTCCCCTATTGTTGCACTCATTGGAGTGGTAACTGTAATTTTTACCCCTCCGCTATCCAACACTTCCCTACTGTTACAATTATTGGAGTGGGATTAGTAAATTGTATCCCTCCGCAATCCAACAATTTCCCAACTGTTGCACTGACTGGAGTGGGAATAGCAATTTGTACCCCACTGCTATCCAACACTTTACCTACTGTTACACTTATTGGAGTGGGAATAGTAATTTTTACCCCTACGCTATCCAACACTTTCCCTACTGTTGCACTGACTGGAGTGGGAATAGTAAATTTTATCCCTCCGCTATCCAACACTTTCCCTACTGTTGCACTGACTGGAGTGGGAATAGTAACTTTTTTCCCTCCGCTATCCAACACTTTCCCTATTGTTGTACTCTCTGGAGTGGGAATAGTAATTTTTACCCCTCCGCTATCCAACACTTCTCCTACTGTTGCACTGACTGGAGCGGTAAATTTAAGTTTCAAGATTTTTAAATAGTGTAATGTTTTAATTTATAATAAAATGTTTTTTTAAATAGATTTTATGTTATTGGTATATATATATATATATATATATATATATATATATATATATATATATATATTCACTGAAAAAACCATAGGTTTCAGATATGTTATAGTTACAAATTAGCATTTAAAAAACCTTTGAAATTCACTGAAAAAACCATAGGTTTTAGGGACAGTTATAGTTAGTTGGACATTTCACTCGTACAAAACCCGTGAAATTCCCCCGTTATAGTTAGTTCAGCTAACTATAACTCGCGCCCCGCAATGCACTGCTGATGACGTCACATATTACATCACTCATGACATGGTCAGTGACATCACTGATGACATCACTGATGACATCTCAAATGACATCACTGATGACATCATCCAGTGACTGTGTGTTTCTGTAAAGTTTAAATATTTTTAATATATATAGGAAAAGACGTATTGAAGAATGAGTGGGTGTGTAAGTGTCTGTATGGATGATTTAGTAGGTGCGTGACTGACTCTATAAGTGAGTGATTTAACGTATCTTACTGAATGCATGGGTTAGTGACTAAACTGGGTGAATGTCTGTATCCGTCTGTCTGTTGCTGTGTAAGTGGCTGCATGGGTTTGTGAATAGCTACATGAGTGTCTATATGAGTTATTGATTGGTTGTCTGAGTATCTGTATGGGTGCCTGAGTGTTTGTGTGGGTGGGGTGTGTGCGACTCTGTGCATAGATGTGTGAGTGGGTGATTCACTGGGTGGATGGTTTCAAGAGTGCATCTGTGATAGACTGTATGGGTGGGTAAGTGTGTGTAAGAGTGTGTTAGTGAGTGAATGTATGTCCCAGTGGTACATGTGTGAGTAACTACATATGTGAAAGCCAGTATATATGTGTGTTGGAGTATATAAATAGCTATAAGCGAGAGTGAGTGATTGTGATAGTGGCTGTATGGATGAGTGTGTGCTTGTATCAGTGATTGTATAAGAGCGTAACAATGTGCTAGTATTTGTATGATTAAGTGAGCTGGTGTGTGTATAACTGTATAGGTGAGTAAATGGCAGTGTGTTTAATTATTTGCATGACTGACTAGGTGTGTGAGTACCTCTATGGATGAGTGGCGGTGTTTGAGTGTCTATATAGGAGTAAGAGTGCATATGATAGTCCTGTACTGAGTGACCATAAGTATGAGTGACTGTACGGGTGAGTGAGTGGATGTGTGTGTGTAGACCTAAGAATCAGTGAGTGGGTATGTAGTTATTGGTGTTGGAGTGTCTATAGTTTTGCGAATGGCAGTCTGTAATTTAGATTGGGTGTATCAAAGGTTATATTAGGGTGTGAGGAGCTGCATCAGATTATCACGTGGATGATGTCATCAGTGATGTCATTTGAGATGTCATCAGTGATGTCATCAGTGATGTCACTGACCATGTCATGAGTGATGTAATATGTGACGTCATCAGCAGTGCATTGCGGGGCGCGAGTTATAGTTAGCTGAACTAACTATAACAGGGGAATTTCACGGGTTTTGTACGAGTGAAATGTCCAACTAACTATAACTGTCCCTAAAACCTATGGTTTTTTCAGTGAATTTCAAAGGTTTTTTAAATGCTAATTTGTAACTATAACATATCTGAAACCTATGGTTTTTTCAGTGAATTTCAAAGGTTTTTAAATGCTAATTTGTAACTATAACTGTCCCTAAAACCTATGGTTTTTTCAGTGAATTTCAAAGGTTTTTTAAATGCTAATTTCTAACTATAACGTGTCTGAAACCTATGGTTTTTTCAGTGAATTTCAAAGGTTTTTTAAATGCTAATTTGTAACTATAACGTGCCTGAAACCTACGGTTTTTTCAGTGAATTTCAAAGGTTTTTTAAATGACATTTTTTAAATGTATTAATTTTTATATTAATTTTTTTCATACTGATTTACTACATTTTTAGCAACAATTTCTTTTACATATTTTATTTTTTAAATTACATTGTAATTACATTATACATTACATTACAAAAAATACTTTCTCAGAATGAATTACTTTAGTTTAAATACTTAGCACATAGGCAATAGACTTTTAAGTACAGTAGTTACAGTTGTTGCAATGGGCAACACATTTTCAAACACAATGCAACATTCAGCTCAATGTGAAATTCTAGTTAAATGCAATTAGTTACTTTATGGATTACTTTTCTAACCACAGGACTGGATCCTAGATTCAGTCCTGGGACATCTCCTGTAAACAGTTGAGTAAAAGCGTTTTGGTTACAGTCGTGATTTTTAAGGAATATTATTGTATTTTAAAAGTTGACACTTAGAAACTTTTCCTCATAGAATCACCAATGTTATCCTATGGAAGGAAATTCACTTAGCAGGTAAAAACTGTTATCGTTACTTTTTCTTACTCAGTGTTGGATCCTGAGTCCAGCACTGGTGCATCTCCTGTAAACAGTTGAAAAAATGGGTTTAAGTCATACAGGCGATTTTTAAGGAATATTTGTAGTTTGTGAAAATCGACACTTTGAAACTTTTCTGCTGAAAACCAGACAATGGATTCCTATGGAAGAAAAGATAAGTTACTGGTAAGTACGGTTAAAATTACTTTTCAGGGTCAGTGCTGGGCTAAAAGATGCAGCACTGGGTTCTCTCCTGATAACAGGTGAGTAAATCGGAATTCGTATTTCAGCTGATTTTAGAAGAATAATTTAAAGTTCCAAAACTCCACACTTAGAAGAATTTTCAAGTGAAACCAGTCAATGTTAGCCTATGGAAGGAAATTCAAGTTACTGGTAAGTACGGTTAAAATTACTTTTCAGGACCAGTACTGGGCTGAAAGATGCAGCACTGAGCTCTCTCCTGATAACAGGTGAGTAAATCAGAATTCGGATTTCGGCTGATTTTAGAGGAATATTTGTATGTTTCAAAAATCAACACTTAGAAACTTTTTCAGCAAAAAGCAGGCAATGATATCCTATGGAAGGAAATTCAAGTTACTGGTAAGTACGGTTAAAATTACTTTTCAGGATTAGTACTGGGCTGAAAGATGCAGCACTGAGGTCTCTCCTGATAACAGGTGAGTAAATCGGAATTCGTATTTCGGCTGATTTTAGAGGAATATTTTAAAGTTCCAAAACTCCACACTTAGAAGAATTTCCAAGTGAAACCAGTCAATGTTAGCCTATGGAAGGAAATTCAAGTTACTGGTAAGTACGGTTAAAATTACTTTTCAGGACCAGTACTGGGCTGAAAGATACAGCACTGAGGTCTCTCCTTATAACAGGTGAGTAAATCGGAATTCGTATTTCGGCTGATTTTAGAGGAATATTTGTAGGTTTCAAAAATCAACACTTAGAAACTTTTTCAGCAAAAAGCAGGCAATGATATCCTATGGAAGGAAATTCAAGTTACTGGTAAGTACGGTTAAAATTACTTTTCAGGACCAGTACTGGACTGAAAGATACAGCACTGAGGTCTCTCCTTATAACAGGTGAGTAAATCGGAATTCGTATTTCGGATGATTTTAGAAGAATATTTGCACAATGGTGAAGGGAGGGGCGGGGCCTGAGGTGACATCTGTGCAAACGCGCCCCGTGGCGCGTTTTAAGTTGGGGATTAAGTCCCCTTGAATCCTGAGGGTCCCTACGGGCCAACTAGCCCACCAGGAACCTCCAATATGCGCCAGGGGGCTGCTTTGCAGAGACGTGTAGAGAGGCCACACCCCTTTTACACCTCTCTGCAACGCAGCTCTGTGGCGCTTTCTGGATGTACCTGTTGGGCTAGTTGGCCCCCAGGGACCCTCAGGATTGAAGGGGATTTAATCCCCCAACTTAAAACGCGCCACGGGGCGCGTTTGCACAGATGTCACCTGAAGCCCCGCCCCCTCCCTTCACCACTGTGCAAACGTGCCCCGTGGCGCGTTTTAAGTCGGGGGATTAACTCCCCTTGAATCCTGAGGGTCCCTGGGGGCCAACTAGCCCAACAGGTATATCCAAAAAGCGCCACAGAGCTGCGTTGCAGAGAGGTGTAAAAAGGGGCGTGGCCTCTGTACACCTCTCTGCAACGCAGCCCCCTGGCGCATACTGGAGGTTCCTGGTGGGCTCGTTGGCCCCCAGGGACCCCCAGTATTCAAGGGGAATTGTTCCCCTCTGCAAACGCGCCAGGGGGCGCGTTTGCAGAGTGGTGAAGGAAGGGGGCGGGGCCTGCGGGCCCGATCGTTTTTTTTTTTTTGTTTTTTTTCCCCCCCTGAAGGGGGGCTGTGTGGCCCCCTTTCCTTTTTCCTATTTTTAGGCCCTGGGGACCCCATCCCCCAGGGCCTTACCCCTTTTTTTTTAAATTAAAATTAAAAAACAAAACGGGAAGGGGGCCGCGTGGCCCCCTTCCCTGGGCCTGTATTGGCCCCGGGGACCCCATCCCCGGGGCATGGCCTCTTTTTTTTTATTTGGAGGGGGCTGCGTGGCCCCCTCCTCAGGCCATTTAAGGCCCCGGGGACCCCATCCCCGGGGCCGGCCTTGCACTTTTTTTTTTTTTTAAACTTTTTTTTACCTTTGGGGAGGGGGCCTGCGTGACCCCCTCCGTGGCCACTTATGGCCCCGGGGACCCCATCCCCCGGGGCCTGGCCTCTCGTTGGGGACTGTGGGGGGGTCCCCAAACCCCCCACAATCCCGCCGGCTCCCCGTGTCCTACGGGAGCCGGCATTGCTTTACACATGGGGAGCAGCTAACATGCTGCTCCCCATGTGGAAAGCAATCAGCTTTGGATATTGGAAGAGAGAGCAGGTTTCCTGCTCTCTCTTCCAATATCCAAAGCAGCTTGCAATGACAGGACGGAGCCGCGAGGCTCCCGTCCTGTCATTGCAAACAGCAGTGTCCCGGGGGTAGGCACCCGGGACACTGCAGGAGCCGGCCCTGGGGGTGGCGGTCCCCAGGGCCACCACAGGCTCCAGGAGGGGGCCGCGCGGCCCCCCTCCTTACATTTTGAAAGCCCCGGGGAGGTGGTGGTCCCCGGGGCTTGGGGGTCCAAAACGGACCCCCATTGTAATTTTCTTAGTGCCCCGGGGAGGTGGTGGTCCCGGGCGTGTGGGGGCTGGAGCCTCCCACACAGGTTTTACAAAAATAAAAAAGAAGCCCCGGGAGGTGGCGGTCCCCGGGGCTGCGGGAGGGCTCAGAGCCCTCCCGCACCATTATACATAAAGCCCCGGGGGGTGGTGGTCCCCGGGGCTTGGGGGCCCTTAGAGGCCCCCACACATAAATTAACCCCCCCAGCATGCCCCCGGGACTTGGCCCACCCGGGGGCTAATTAACATCGAAGCGCGGGAGACCGCGCTTCGATTTTTTTTCGGCAGGATTCGCGCACCCTGAGCGCATCCTGCCGATTTAAAAATAAATAAAATTATTTTTTGCCCAGGGGGTCCTTGTGGGACCCCTGAGCAAACCTAGGGGTCAGGGTGTTTCTACCCTGCCCCCTTTGTGCGCTTTGCGCACTTGTTTCTGTCCCTCGGTTCTACCGAGGGACAAAATGGCTGCCAACATTTCCTGAATCGGAATGTTGACAGCCAGCTGACAGCCAATTAACATGCAGCTCGTGATCGGGACGGTGCGCGCAGGGTGTGCTGAGGGTACGCGGACCCTACTCGGCCATAGATATCACTATCTTTTTACTTTTGATTTTCTCAGCAACTACTGAACGGATTTACACCATTTAACAAAAGGGTTCTTTCTGAACCAAGAACTACCTCTTTGCCAAATTTGGTGTAATTCCGTTCAGCAGTTCGGGCTGTAGCCGTGTCTAAAGTTTCCTATGGAAAATTGCATGGGGAAAACGCGTTTTGGGACCCCCCTTTTTTCTCGGCCCCTGCTTGACGAATCCCCCCGAGACTTTCAGGGTAGGAGCGGACCGGAGCGGGCCATAAAGTTTGAAAATTTTGCGAAGATACGTCAACCGGCAAGAGAGTTATTTCAAATAGAATGTCGCGGATTTCCTATGGATAATAGGTTGTAACTATAACTATCTACTGGCGACCGCCAGTAGATAATATATATATATATATATATATATATATGTCACACACAGAAAGGAGAATGTCCGCGCTCTCGGATAGTGCCGCAGTGGAGTTTTAATCACACAAGGTAAGGCGTTTCGACAGACTGTGCTGTCTTGATCACAGGTGTTCAGCGCCACCTGCCTTGGGCCAAGGATCCTAGCAGGAGCAACTGCTGTGCGTGATATATATATATATATATATATATATATATATATATATATATATACCGAAACGCATCAGGTTTTTGAACTGCTGCCACTTGCCAATATTAAATTAATGCTTGGCTGCTCCCAGGAATCTGGCTTTGGCGTCCTCTTCTGTATATATATATATATATATATGAGTGGCGGCTGGTGAGATTTGAAAGTGGTGAGGCGTAAAAAAATCATGTCCTGCAGTGATGTTGCCTCGCTAGACATTATTTTTATTTCCCTGGCATTGTAAATTTGCATACGTTGCCTTTTTACAGCAGCTATATATCTGACAGAATTTTTTTTTAAAACAGATGTGCCAAGGATATTTCTCCTTTTCAATATGCAATACATTCCTTTTTAACAGGTTTGGATCAATATGAATGACAAGGTGAAAACAGAATATATAACGTAAACATGTAAAACACTTTCTGATTGCTCGCAACATTCCGGCCCACTCCCTCCACTGTGAATGACATTTTCTAGTCTCATCAGGATTAAAGCACATTAACTGAAAATACCCTTCACAGCTCAGAAATGGATTTTCCTTTTTCCGATGCTGCCAGCTACATATCCGTCTCACCAGCAGAAAAAAAACACAGTCACTAGCAGTTTTTACAGCACTCACCATACTTCATCAAAAACCGGTGCCAGAAAATGAAAACCTCATCTGCCGGAAATAAAATCCGGAGCAGGTGCTTGGAATGTCAGAAGGTATGTAACACGGACTTGCACAGGAACACCGTGCTATCAGTAAAACGCCAAACGCTGCTATTCATCGCGTTTATACTCGCAGAAGATTTCATGCAATCATGTAGCAGTATTAATTATGCCTGCCAATGGTTATTTTGCATATTGCCAAAATGCCAAATTAAATGACACGCATATGCAGTTCGGCGCTAAACTAGAAAGAGCCCTCTCAGCTAATCTTGCTGTGCATTCAGCCTCACAAGTATTCTTTGCAGACGACGTGCGCCGAGCTGCACAAGTTCATGCATGGATTCTGTGCTCATGCACACGTCATATCAGACAAAAATAAATGCACAACATACGCCCCACGGTGTTCACCAGTTTTACGGCGTCGTGTGGGCCTCCCTCTGCACTGAGGCGTGTGGTAAACACAAAATGGACGCCGTAACCGCCATTCTACACTGAGGTATATCACTCGCATCATGACAGGCGTCCTAGACTCTTGCTCACACATCGTTGTCCCGGCCTCTTCACTACTGTAACACACTGGTCACCCTTCGACCACCCCCCCTCACCTTCAACTGCCTCTTCCCTTCTACCCATTCCCGCTCCATCTACCCCCTTACTCCATCTCTGCGCCTTCCTCCCTTATATGCGCTCACCTCTTGCACCCCGTCCAACCCTCATGACAGAAACACATATTAAACCTCTAGCCTGCTTTTCCACCACAGAGTGCCTCGTGTACTGTACAAACCTAGTGAAAATCTCACCAGTCGCGGCCGGCATGACGGGCGGGTGGGGGGAGAGGGGGTGGAAATGGGGTCATCCCGGGGGGGACGGGGGGAGGCGGGAGGGGTTTGTTTAATTAAAAAATAAATACATAAAATAAAACTTAACTTACCGTCCTGCGCCGCTGCCACCTCAGCTTCTGCATGGGTCCGACTCCGCCGTCCTGCATTTCCATTCCTGCATCGTCATCACCAGCCAGGAAAGGCAGCCTCCCTCCCTCCTCTCCGCCAATCACAACGCTGCAATGGCAGCGCTGTGATTGGTGAGGCGCAGTGAGCGCGCCCCACCCGAGCCATTTTCTCTATGTAGGCTGCTGCATGCAGCAGCCTACATAGAGAACTAAGCATTGGCATAGCCAATAGGTCTCGCCTTTGGGGCCTTATAAGTGTTTAGCCAGAGCTATTGACTTTGCCAATGTCTTCAAGCTGTGCTGTAGAGAAGTGTGGCTGCTGTGCAGCATGCTGAAAAGTTATAATAAAAAAGTGTCAGAAGCATTTTTGTTACTTTATATATGACCAAGAAGGCATTATGTAAAACTGAACGACCATATTAAAAAAAGTATTTACAATAAAAAAAAATCCTCAGTTTTCTTTTGTTCTTGCAATGCTGGCAACTTGTTTCTACCTATTGCAATGGTTGTTTGTTAAAGCTTTTTTTTTGAGGTGGCATAAACAATCGGAGTGTGTGAAGGTTGGGAACTAGTACCTGTATTATAACACTAGCAGCGGCCAGACGCTAGGGAGAATCAACAGATGCCAGATTCCGAGAGCAGGCTGAGGTGGTGCTGAGTGATGCTGAGGTGGTAGTGGTGGTGGTGGTGACTGTTGCGGAGATGATGCTGAGGTGATGCTGAATGATACTCAGGTCTTGCTGAGTGATACTGCTGTGGTGCTGAGTGATGCTGTGGTGGTGCTGAGTGATATTGTCTTGGCGCTGAGTGATGCTGTGGTGGTGCTGAGTGATATTGTCTTGGCGCTGAGTGATGCTGTGGTGGCCCTGAGTGATGCTGTGGTGGCCCTGAGTGATGCTGTGGTGGCCCTGAGCGATGCTGTGGTGGCCCTGAGCGATGCTGTGGTGGCCCTGAGCGATGCTGTGGTGGCCCTGAGCGATGCTGTGGTGGTGCTGAGCGATGCTGTGGCGGCGCTGAGCGATGCTGTGGCGGCGCTGAGCGATGCTGTGGCGGCGCTGAGTGATGCTGTGGTTGCACTGAGTGATGCTGTGGTAATGCTGAGTGATGCTGTGGTTTTGCCGAGTGAGAGATAGAGTGAAGATATAATGCCCAATTAGAGAGGGTGGTGAGAGAGAAAGAGAGAGAAAGGGTGTACATAGAATAAAGAGTGGAGCGGGATAGCGAGAGAGAAAGAAGGGGAGAGAGAGTGAATGAAGGAGTTTGAAAGAGAAACAGATAAAGGGGTGAGAGAGAATGAAAGACTAAAAAGATAGAGAGGGGAGAGTTAATTAAGTAGAGAGAGAATTAGAGAGGGGAGAGAGAGAGAAGGAGAGAGACAATAAGAGTGGGGGTGTGGAGTTTAAATAGAGTGAAGAAGTGACGCGGAAAAAGTAACCTTAAATATAGCTTTGTGCGAATAAATATTTTTTAAAAACAGAGTGAGACAAAAATACTAGTAATTAGGCTGTGACTCCCGATATAAAACAAATAGCGATATAAGGTGAAATCAACCCACCGAAGCAATATTTCTAACTAGACAAAAAAGCTTGCATTTCAATGCTAATCGCTGTTGTTTTTCATGTGACTGTAGTCCAGGGCGGTCAGTTGGTAATGTGAGCTGCTGCTGCGATTGAAACATCAGAGTCCAGAGAGTTAATGAGCCATGACGAGAAATGAGGAAGAGATAGGAAACCCAGATGGCAGCTGCGCGCGTGCACGCTATCGTGAACGCAAGCTGGTCGCCAGCCGAAAGCCAGTGGGTTTGCACTTCCAAAACCCGCTTACTAAAACTCTCGGCCAGACCAGAGCAAGCGCTGGTGCAGGCCGAGACCTAAAAAGGGAGAGTGGGCGGTCCTGCTTGAGGGCAGGGGGGGAGTGGCTTGCCCCAGGGCCGACCAAACAGTCAGTACGCACAACAGTGGGCAAGCCACTCCCCCCCCTGCCCTCGAGCCGGACCGCCCACCCCCAACCAGGCACTTCTGCTCTCTCGCCGTGCGAGAAGGCAGAAACATAAAATGGTAGTTATTACCATTTATGTTTCTGCCTTCTCGCACTGCGAGAAAGCAGTGGGGCAACGCCCCCACGCCCCAATTGGGGAGCCGCCACTGATATATATATATATATGTATATGTATATATATATATATGTAAATCTTTATATAATTTTAAAATGATAAAATAAATGAAAATGTATAGTTTATTAATTGTTTTAAAGTAAATATATGTATATATGTATATTAATTATATATGTGTTTAACTTTTTTAAATTAAGTTTATTTGTTAAAATGTATATTAAATCGACTTTATTTTTTTAAATTAATTTTACTATATTTTTAACATCAATATTTTTTTTTAGATTTTTGTACTTATCTGTTTAAGTATAGGGAGTCGATATTTTTGTATTCTGTATTTTTTCATCGATAATTTTTACATCTATATTTTTTACATCGATATTCTGTCAGTGAACCGATTAACACTTCCCCTCATTTCTTTATGCCAAGCCATGTATCATCCCTGCATACCTCTATGAAGGTTTCAGTTCTGCAGTTGGATATTGGCTCTCCCACATTATCCATAAGCAGCTAGTCTTCTAGTCTGCCTCTCACAAATATCTTTAGTGTCTTTATACCATTCTCCCCAACGAGTCTCTATGAAGAGGGAGGGGGAGTCGGTGTGCAGCTCTTTGCATCTGCATCACTGCGTGAACAATGCCTCAGTTAGAGGTATGTTCAAAAGGCAAGCAATTGTATCAAAATTAAACTTCTTTCCACATTAGCTTCGTGCTCGGCTGAATGAGCTTACAATGTTGCTCATGATGAGTAGCTTTCTAAATCTCAGGATGGAATATTTCCTCTTTGCTGCATATCTGTTATCTTTTGTTACTGCGACTAACGTCAACCCGTTTATGTAGATAATATGGTGAACTTGCACACTCTGTTTACTATTATCACAATTCAAAATAATAGTTTGCTTGGCCCTAATCATTTCATATTATTCATATTATTAATTCATTTCATAACCCTTCGAGCACAGTCGTTAAAGGATTAGTGAGGTTATGTTTATTATACAATTTGGCCTGATTTGTATGTTAAATGTAAGCCATCAGAAACAGCCTTGCCACATACCTCACCTTCTCTCACTTCAACTAAAGACATTCTGGTGTGAACTAATGACTTCCTGTAGCTACTTCATTGGGGGTTTTGCCATTCAACGAGTCAAATCACATGAGCATGAACCTTAAAGAAAGGCAATCTACAGAATGGATTTCGATGAGACATTCAAGCAGAACAAGCCTTTTGTAAATTCAAGGAAGCCTTTACTCAAGCACCTGGTTTGCACCCTTTAGATCTGGCCAAGAAGTTCACTGTTGAGACTCACACTTTCACAGAGCCGTGTGGACAGTTCTGTTGCAGTCTCAGGTGGTGACAGATTAAAACATCACATCTTCTAGCTTTCTCATCTCCTGAATAACCGTGAACACAATTATTTGATCAAAGAAAGGGAACTTCTGCCAAAGGGAATGTGCCCTCATGTCTCTGCATTACAGAATCTGGCCACAAAGAAATCCCGAGCACCCTTCGAGCACAGTCGTTAAAATGCATATGTACAGAGCACACATTTATTTGTTTTCCTAAAGAGGGCTCCAATGGAGATCATGTGAAGAAATTGAAACAGAAGACAGAAGAAGGTGCACAAACTGTATTGTGGGATAGCAAGCACTTGACCTTCAAAAAAGTACGCAAATGTAAACTTTCAGAGCTGAACAAGTTATTAGGATTTCTCACCACTGATGCCAGACATGAGAGTGAGGCTTTGCAGATCAGAGACAGATACAACTTGGTAGCCTTGATTTAGCATTGAGCAGGGCCATGGGTTACCTCTACTACAGTTACGCTAAGTCAATAAATTTAAATTACACACAGTGAATCTCACTTGCATGCGATGGAGATATCATTTAATTGAAACATGAGTACCTTTTGAGATCAGGCCTGACCATAGAAACCCACAGTGTCTTTGCAACCTACAATGCAGAAACCGCCTTGAGGCTCAATGGCTGGGCCGGACTGGGAGCCCAAAGCAGCCCTGGCAATTTTCTTAGACCAGCCCCTGGTGAAGCTCTGCCTGGCCCCTGGAGGCTAGAAACGCTTGCTGTTTTTGTTACTGGGGGCCGATATTACAGCACTGTTGTAAAACCGGCCCCTACCGCTGCAAGACCGACCTCCGCCCTTCCAGCCCACTGGGGAAATGCCTGATGCCCGATACGGCAGTCCGGCCCTGTTCAATAGATTCATTTCTTCACTCATTGTGACTTAGCCATTACATATATTCCTAAATCCAAGAACAGTCCTGCTGATGTCCTGTCTCAAACATACCCTGATCCTCCGGTTACTTTCTATAATTTAACCTCATCAAATTATTGGTTCAAACATTTTTTCAAGAGGTTATTTCTTGCTCATTCTCAATTGGATCAAAGGTTCTTCTAGATTTGACTATGCCAATAACCCGATGTGATTATCTGTACTGTGCTCTATACAATACCACCAGTGAACTTCAAGAAGTAGTACAGCAAATATGCCATGATACCCCCACTGCTGGTTATAGAAGATTTAGGACCACTCTTGAGTTAATACAAAGATCCTTCTGGTGGCCATCTGTACACAAGTAAGGGGCCCATTAGTATCACGGGCGGATCGCCGATCCGCCCGCCAAATGTCCCTGTGTCACCCCGCCATATTAGTATGGCCAGGGGCACCGCGGAGGACGGAAAGACCGTCCACCGCTTTTCTGCCGGTCGGATTGCCGGCCGGGCGGAAAAGGCACACAATATGGTGGCGGTGCCTTGCAGGCACTGCCATCCATATTACGATGCCTGCGGTGAGTTGCCTTTCCATGGCGGAGACTCCGCCATGGAAAGGCATGTGGTGAATGGCTTTGGGGGCCCGTTGCGAGCCCCCGGAGGGGTGGGGGGGTGGGTGGCTGCACTTGGGGGGTACCTATGGTACCCCCCTGCATTGCCACGCACAAGGTGGCAGGCACCTCACAGTGCCTGACACGTTGTGCATGCCAATGCACTACATGCAGCTTTTACATTGCGGCGGGTGCTGCTGACTGCACCGCCCGCCGCAATGTAATAGATGCGGGATGCGAACGCCAGGGTGGCGGTCGCATCCTAATGGACCTTGCGGGACCACCGCACCTCTGGCAGTCGGTCCCGTTTACCGTTACGGTGCCCGCCATCGTAATAGGCCCCTATGTTCTGATTTATGTCCAAGGGAAATCAGTTCATTGTAAACCATTTTGGCTATCTACAGCTTCTGGTTTTCCTGAATCTTTGCATACAGTGCCAAATGACTTTATCATAGCATTACTACTTGAAGGATATCTTGTGATTATAGCGACAGTTGCGTTATTCTTGAACATTACTTATTTTTCTCCTTTTCTAAGTTAAACTGTCTGCGTCCATCATGGGTAAACAATCATCACAGACCAATTGTGATTATAGGGACTTCTTCACACCATCATTTCAAAGCGAGCCTTTCAATATATTTCCTTTTTCTAGACAGAATTATACAAAATGTTACATATCAATCTGCTTCATTCATTGGGGTCTTCTGACCAAACTAATCAGAGCATAGTACAATTCCTACAGTGTTGTTACGTCCTGTATTTGATTCACCCAGAACACCTATAAAGGGTGTTCCAGCTTAGTCTAGGGGTGGTCTTACTGAACATGTACCGTGTATGAAAATCCTCATGTTGACTGTGTTCCTGAACTAATTTTTTATCTTTTTGGGCTGCACTTCCTTTCCTTCATCTCTTTTCCTTTTGTGGCCAAGTTGTGTGTATGGGATATTCTTTCTAGTTCCATGTGGCAGGAGTGCTGCTGTCGCACTGATTGGCGGAGTGGCCACCACGTGGCTCATGCTGAAGTGTTGGTTACGGAGGCTGGGACTATTTAGAGGCCGCTCTCCGTAACCTCTACTCTTGGTTTCATTTCTGGTTTCTTCGAACTTGGAAGGATTTTCTGCCGCAAGCCATCCTGCTGGATTTCCCTGCTGTTTCCTGCTCCCCGTTCCTTCTTTGGATTCACCCTTCTTTCCGAGTGAACCTTCCTTTTGCGCTGGATGGGCAGAGCTTCCTTTGGGTCCCATTTTCCTTTCTTAAGCTTCTGTAGTGCTATTTCCTCCTTGACATCATTTGGCCCCATCTGCTGCCTTTTCCAGATGCCAGGACACCTAAGACTGTTCCAATTGCCCTCAAGTACATTTTTTGTTGCTTGCAGTTTTGTGTTTTTCCTTTGGGTCAGTGCACGGTTACCTTCCCTTTGGACCTTTTGTTGTCTTTTTTCCTTTATGCCCTTCTACTAGTTGGTTGTCTCTCTACTTCCCATGAAAACTATAGGAGATGTAATTGGACCGCTCCTATGGATAAATGGGACCCTTTTTTTTTGCAGATGAGGAGCTATTGATTGCCTTCCTGAGTGTCTGCAAAAGCATTTGGGTGAGCTTCATGCATGCATACTCAGTTAGCCTTCTATGAATCAGATTACACTCATTAATGAATGTTTGGCTCCCTTCTAGTTCCTTACACTTGTTATTTTTGTTAAAGAAACCAATGCTGATGCATCTTCCTTGATGTAAAAGGAGATTTGCCAAGGAAAAGCACCCATCCAGGGCACCTTCCTTGAATGAGTTACTTCTGGACATCTAGAATCCTTCCTTTGTTCCCCTGTTTACCTCCTTTCCCTGGTACTTTAGCGCCCACTGCTGTTCTCCAGTCATCTTGCAGGGTAAAACACTCGGTGAGAGGTTGGACTATCTCCGTTTCCGCAGTACCTGGATTTCAGGTGAGTGGGGTCTCAACAAGTGTTTCTGTAATGTGACTCAAATCAATTGGATTTCCTTTCTTCGGATTCTGTTAACAATGTTTCTCCTTTCTACTGTATGAAAGGATTTAATCACACTGATTTTGCAACCACTCTTCCTATCTCTCCACTGGTTCCAGCTGCAGCTAATTTTATAGATCATCTAACGAAACAGAGGCTCAAGGTGGGGGAAAAGTCTACTTCAATCCAAGGAAAAGATGAAGGAAGTAACATTCTGACATTCACAGATCTCTTGCACCAACTTGTTCTGTTGGAGATACAATCTTGTTGTCTTCTAATAGGTTCAAAACACGTTTTACTGGTCCATTCAGTATTACCCAGAGCATCAATCCTGAAGCCTTTAGAGCTTTCTCTGCCATTGAATTGGAAGATTCATCCTGTCTTTCGCTTGTCCCACCATTCTTCTTCAACAATCTCCCATTTACTGGTGAGTGAGTAGGGAATTGGTAAGGCATAGAAAGAACAGAAAGTAAGCAGAGGTCATAGAATCCTCTTTACTTTCTGTTCCTGCTGTTACCTTCCTTACCCCTAAGACCATGAGCAGTAAGTTCAAACCCTTCAAGGCTGATCCATTTCATAGAACTGATCCTATCTAAGGGGCTGATTACGATGGCGGATGGAAAAGCACTCCGACGACCATGGTAGTGGAAATTAACCGTCCGCATGTACCGCGGCAAAAACGGCAGTCAGATTAGGATGCACTGCTAGAAAAATCCGACCGCGGTGGACGGATTCCACGAAACTCCACCGGGAACGTCCGGAAAAGCTGAAAATCCGTCCGCGGCGGTCGGATTTGCTGCGGAAAGACCAAAAACCGCCGTTCGACCAGTGGAATGACCGCAAGTGAAATTACAATACGATGGCGGTGCCAGCGGAACGATCAGTTGTTTCTGACCGCCGCGATCGCAACAAATGATGAATGGGAGAGCCGGCGGAAGGATTATTGCATTCCGACCGCCGCGGTTGCGTGGAAAGAGTAATGGCGATCGAAAGCAACCACACAACAAGGGTACCAATTGTGGCTGTATAGCTGGCTCAGCCTAAAAAAACATCTAACACACCCCAATGACACATTCCCATGGCAAGTAAAAAATACAAATCCCAGGTCAACCCAGACAACACACCTGACATGAATACTCCATTTTGACCCACCCACATAGCTGAATATAAAACCAGCCCCTTCCCTGCCCAGAATCCTTTGCACAACTCCAGAACTGAAGGGCCCAACCCCACAGCACAAAGGAGAGGCAAACCACACACACCACACACATCACCACTACCACCTTCACACCTGCACTTTTCACCCATTTGCACATCACACACCATGGCACAGAAGAAGATGCCCAAATTCACTGACAATGAGTTGTCAGAGATGGTAGATGAGATAATCAGAGTAGAACCACATTTGTTTGGAAGCATGGTCCAACAGATACCAGTAGCCAGAAAACATCAAATGTGGGAAAGGATAGTCAACAAAGTCAATGCAGTAGGGACCACCCCGCACACCCTGAAGGACATCAAGAGGAGGTGGCATGACCTCAAGAGCAGGGTGAAAGAGCGTGCCAACAAGAACCATGAGCTGGCTCAGAGGAATGGCGGTGGCCCTCCCATTCCACCACTAACATTCAACGAATGGGAGGAGAAGGTGCTTGCCATACTGCATCCAGAGAGTCTCACAGGAATACCCGGGGGAGTGGAGGCTGGTAAGTACCAACAAATGTCTCCTATTACACTGCTATGTACTGTCTTGCACAACTAGAAAGCTACACTTCCTAAACACAAATGCACTTACGTACAACACACTCTTCCCAACACATGTCTCACAGAACTAACATTTCCTTCCTCTGAATCACCCCAAAGGTAGCCAGCAATATTTCCATGGGGGCATGTGTACAGGTAACAAGCACTACAACTCCCACCAGGCCCCCTTGTCCCACAGCTGAGCAGGATGGTACACTCCTCCCACTCATAACCATGTGGCAGCCATTTCATTGCACTCCTCAAACTAACAGGTAGGTAGCCTTCTCATGCCCTCCTGTCTCACCCCTGAGCAGGATGGAACACTCCCCATCCAAGAGCCATGTGTAACCTATTCCCTTCCTCTGCTCCACTTCACAGCTAGGTAGCCTTCTGAACAGGGAGGGGTGTGTGTGGGAAGGAAGCCATCACTACAACTCCCCCCAGGCCCTCTTGTCCCACAGCTGAGCAGGATGGAGCACTCCCCCACCCACAACCATGTGGTAGCCATTTCATTGCACTCATCAAACTTACAGGTAGGTAGCCATCTTAACAGGGAGGGGTGTTTGTGGGTAGGAAGCCATCACCACAACTCCCACCAGGCCCCCTTGTCCCACAGCTGAGCAGGATGGAACACTCCCCCCACCCACAACCATGTGGCAGCCATTGCATTGCTTACCTTCACCTAACAGGTAGGTAGCCTTCTTAACAGGGAGGGGTGTTTGTGGGTGGGAAGCCATCACTACAACTCCCACCAGGCCCCCTTGTCCCACAGCTGAGCAGGATGGTACACTCCTCCCACTAATAACCATGTGGCAGCCATTGCATTGCTTACCTTCACCTAACAGGTAGGTAGCCTTCTTAACAGGGAGGGGTGTTTGTGGGTGGGAAGCCATCACTACAACTCCCACCAGGCCCCCTTGTCCTACAGCTGAACAGGATGGAGCACTCCCCCTACCCACAACCATGTGGCAGCCATTTCCCTCCACCCTGTCACCCAACAGGTAGGTAGTCAGTGCATGCACCCTGCCATCCTTCTCAAAATGCATGGAGCCATATGACCACACCAGCACTCACATGTCAGCCAACTTGGCATAGATCCAAAAGACACATCCAGTGTGCAGACAGCTAAGGGCACGTAACTGTCACAGAAATTAAACTTTGACTCACCAAGTCACATGTGAAAGTAATTCATGGCACAATCATGCACAGCACAGAATGCAATGTGTAAGTGCCATGGTGTCAGAGCATGAAGGCCCATATGAACACAAAACATGCATGGTCAATCTGACAAACAAAGTAAAGTACATGATATGAAAAAGGTATGTATAACATTACAATGGCTAGTTCTTGCTTAGCTGAAATTGATTCCATGAACAAAAAAGACGCATTACATAAAGTTGATGTGCCGCAAGTTGTCAGATGATGACATGTCCTTGTAATCACACAATCTGTACGTGGCACATGGTTTCAATTTACATGTCACACCATGGACAAGTAATGTATGTACCTCAACATCATGTCATGATGCTCAGTATCTTGCAGCCATACCAAGTGATTGCAATGTAAAGTGTTTGGTGTATATAATGTAACATCCAAAAGCCTAACACCAAGCTTGTGGAGTGCACTTCAATGACCATTTAACCTCTGTTCAACAGGAGATCCACAAGCAACTGCAGCAGAAAACACCAGCAAATACAGGAGGACACTGAGACCGAAGCCCTGGCCACCATCGCAAGAGTCCTTGGGGCATATGAACAGAACCAGGGACAGATGGGCCAGGTTGTGGAAGAAGTGCGTGAGCTCCGCCTGCTGCTGAGGTCCATGGACACATGTATGGGCCAACTTGTGGACCTCATGGGCCAGCTTGTGGGTGTTCTGAGGGACAGACATGCGGCCCAAATGACGGCTCAACCCCCCTCCAGTGGCCCGCCTGCTGATACTCCCACCACCTCAGCTGGGGCCACAGAGAGGGGTGAGCTGCAACAAAATTACTCCTCAGACACCGCTGAGCCTGAAGCAGAGGCCCCCCCCTGCCAAACGCACAAGGGGCCGTCCGAGAAACACCAGGGGAGGATCACGTGGCAATGCACCATCCAAATGCAAGTCGCTGAGCCAGCCATGATGGCACCTGTGTTCCCCTTGACATTGACTTTATTAACTATCCTTACCCACATTGCCACGTTGATGGCAGGAGTCTGTTGGACTGTGTGACTACATCAATGTGGTGACTACTCTATTTGTCTCATTTACCATCACTGACAACTCATAAATTCACTTTGCACAATTTGTTAAATAATCACTTCTCTGTCACAAATACTTATTGTAAATAAACACTCTTTACACACCTATGTCTTTGTGTCAGCTCCATGTTTATCACAGTATGTACAATGTCAACTCAGATTCCAATGTACCACAAGCTCTGATTGTGACGAGGCATTGAGAGGGTGAAGGAACCTAGAAAGACACAAGAGAATGACATTTACTTGTCAGGTAATGCCATTACAGCTACAACACACCACTAGTCATCAACGTACAAAAACCAGCACACATAACAATGAGCAACAACATCAACATAGACATGAGGTACCCAAAATACCCTGTGCCACACACATCAGCCATTAGCACAAAGCCAACAACAGTCAGCAGTCAAAAAGATCATCTATGCCTTGTCACTACCATCAAAGACAACAAACAATGTCACTGTTGTACAATGTCACTTACACTCAAGGGAAGTAGTTGTTGATGAGCTGTTGACGCAGGTCAACACCTTCCTCTTCTCCACTATCGTCACTGGGCATGTGTGGGTTTGCAGGGGGGGCATCTGCTGCTCATCATCGTCCAGGAGCAGGGGGATCTCTTTGCGCAAGGCCAGGTTGTGGAGCATACAGCATACAACTATGATCTTACACACCATTTGGGGAGAGTAGAGTAGTGCACCTCCGCTCTTGTCCAGACACCGGAATCTAGACTTCAGAAGCCCAAAAGTACGCTCCACCACACAATGTGTCCTCCCATGTGCATCATTGTAGCGGACTTCACCCGGGGTCCTTGGATTCCTCAGTGGGCTCAGCAACCAAGGCCGGTTGGGATACGCAGAGTCACCTGGGTGTGACATACAGAGAGCCATTTACTAATATAAACAGTAGCTGAGAATAGCATGTCACACATACAGCACACTACTTGACTCTGCGTACTCACCAACAAGCCACGCACGCCCCAGATACAGATTTGCCATCAATTGTGGGATGATGCTGTTACGCAGTATGTAGGAGTCATGTGCAGAACCGGGGAATTTGGCACAGACATGGGAGATAATCATATCCGCTTGGCATACCACTTGCACATTAATGGAATGGAAATGTTTCCTGTTCCGGTAGATGTGCTCACGTGCCTGTGGTGGAACTAGGCCAACATGTTTGCAGTCATTGGCGCCAACAACATTAGGTATGTGTCCAAGATCATAAAAATCACCCTTCACACCTGCCAATTCATGTCTCCTTGGGAAGTGGATGTAGCGGTCCTTGTATGTCATCATTGCGGATAGGACGTCACGTAGCACCATGCTGAACATAGCTTGAGACATCCCACCAGCGATGGGCACCATGTACTGAAACGAACCAGTTGCAAAGAAATGCAGGGCCACCATCACCTTAACTGTTGGTGTCAAAGCAGTCGGATAGGTTCTGTGAGGCCTCAGATGGGGTTCCAACTTACCACATAGGTCTTGAAGGGTAAGGCGATCCAGACGGAATTTCCTTATGATGTCCTCATTAGGGGTGGGCGGAATTTGCGTAGTCGCGCTACGCTACGCAAAGCTCTGCGAAACGGTAAAAAATCTCCGCGAGCACGCAAAAGTTCAGCGAACACGCGGAATTGCTTGTTCCGCCCGTTCGCGATGCTTTTTTCCTGTTCGCGAACGCTGTTTGCGTGCTCGGGGAGAAATATCTCGCGAACACGCATTTTGAAAGCGCGAACAAGCAAAAAATTCCGCGAAGCCGCGGATCGCGGAATTTTTGGCAATTCCACGTTCTCCGCGGAACGCGAAATTACCCAAATTCCGCAAATTCCGCGAGCGGAACGGAATTAACCGCCCAGGCCTAGTCCTCATCCTCCATGTTCGCCAGCACTGGGAACGGACGATGCACATTTGGCAGTCTCCTACATAATATGAAAGGGGACACATGTCAATTTAATTCCCCTATGAGATGTGTCAAACATCTTACATCTTGACTGACGCAGTGCCAACAATGACTGGACTATAACAAAAGCTTAATGCACAAGCCACATGCAGAGACACCTTGATCTCATGTAGTCGTACATGTGGTCAGTATTTACATACGGACTACCTCCAAAACAGAATCTGACTAGGTGAATGGTAAATGGTACACTCCTACATCTTGTGTCCCCAGCCCTGGGAGTAGTTGACACAGCACATGTTGGAAACAGCAACACTGCTGACTTCTATGTAGCTGCTGTACCTGCCACACCTTCTTGCTTAAGTTGCACAGAGCACAACTTTTCTACACAATGAGCACAGTGTGTGTAAGCTGATCAACTATCAAAATCAATACAGCAATGTGCACAGTGAAATAGGCACATTATGTGGTCAGTCCATCATTTCTGTGGGTTGATTAGCCATCTCACACATTGACATGTTCACAAATATGAGACTCCATTATACACCAAATCTGTGTACATGCACACAAATATCATAGGTGACATGTGAGTAAATACATGCCAATGTATGTAATCATGTGCACTCCCATGGCATGTGTAGGCATCAGTGAGTTGAATGTCACACTAGCATTCAATTCTTCAAACAGGTGCTGTAATACATTGTGAAGGTATAGTGTTCAATGATGAAAATTGGCTACTGCCATTGCTAGAGCATAATGTGTCTATAGGTGCTGTATGCATGCTCCGCCACCGCGATCACGGTCATTGGCCACAATTAAAAGATGCAGGATTGCGGTAGCGACTGCCTGGACCCCGCAGTGTGCCGCCGCCAAAGCCCATGCTATTGCAGCCAATGGGAACCGCGATCGCGGTAGTGAAATGCAATTTTGAAACCCGCGGTAGGCATGCTCCGCTACCGCGGGCTCGGTCATTGGCCACAATTGAAAGATGCAGGATTGCGGTAGCGACCGCCTGGACCCCGCAGTGTGCCGCCGCCAATGCCCATGCCATTGCAGCCAATGGGAACCGCGATCGCGGTAGTGAAATGCAATTTTGAAACCCGCGGTAGGCATGCTCCGCTACCGCGGGCCCGGTCATTGGTTACAATTGAAAGATGCCAAATAGTGGTAGAGACCACCTGGCGCCCGCGGTGTGACACCGCCTATGCCAATGCCATTGCAGCCAATGGTAACCGCGATCGCGGTAGTGAAATACAATTTTGAAACTCGCGGTAGGCGTGCTGCGCTTTCGCGGTCCCGGTTATTGGATACAATTGAAAAATGCTAACCAGGCAGACCAATTGCAGCAGCTGAGTACCACTGAAACAACCCCAGGGGCATATAAATCTCTGTGAGAGAGCCACACATTTCACTTGCATTCAGACACTGCTGCCTGCCATTCTTCACCACCAACTGCTGCTGTTCCTGTATTCTGGACCCAGTGATGGCGAGAACTGAGAACATCAGGGCCCGTCCCTTTACCACAGAGGAGCTGGAGGTCCTGGTGGACGAGGTCCTTGCACAGTATGGGCGGCTGTATGGTGCACCAGATGTACTGGTAAGTGTTTCAGAATAAAAGTTTGAGAGTGCTCTGAATGCTCACATGATGTTGCTCTGCAGTACTATGTGCCTATGAGTGCAAGTCAATGTGCATGCATTCATATTTTTCCTATAGCATGCTCCATACATGGCCTATTAAGAATTACATTTGAGTATGTGGGGAGGATGGCAACATGGACACTTCTACAGCCCTTCTTCAGCAAAAAACAACAAACGTTGGTCTGAGACTGGTTAATATAAATGTGTGATACACTGCCTAGCATGCTGACTTCATGTCAATGGGGTGTGTAGCCTTATTTCCACAGATCCATGACTGCATTGAAGGATGGGAGTGACATGCAGTGTTTTTCCAGCCATACAGTTACACTGCTGGTTTGAGTCAGCCGAAGTCTGAACAAACATTGCCTGTGCTATGTGATGTCATAGTCCATTAAGTCTTCACATGCTCATTTGTGACATTACAAATGTATTTTGTCCAGAGAGTACTGAATGATGTGTGCACAGTTCTCAAATTGCCCCTATGGTGATGTGTGCGTTATGCACAAGAGTACAATGCCTGAGTGTAACACTCTTGGTGGCAATTCACCTATGACACATCAGATAAATGTAATTTGGAGATGTCATCCTTCTATTGATTTCATTATGTGTTCAGTATCGCATGTGTAGGCACTGTTTACCCTCTCATATTGTACATGCATGTGATTTCTCTGATGGCCCACGTTTAACCTCAGTGTGAGTCCCTCTGGCCTGCACAGAAACTGCCCAATGTTACAAGGACCCATCACTAAATGAAATGAGTGAAACATATGTGTTGTCCACCACCCTATTTCTCAATGAGCTATCTTAGGCCTGAGGATTGCACAAGACAGGACTACACCTTGTGAGAAGAGTGTGAGAATGTAAGATCATGGCCCTAAATGTGGCCACCATGACACATGTAGCCATTCACTGGTCAAGGACATTGAGGGGTGTGTAGTGTTGGACACAGTGAGTCAGCCCCGACACATCATTTCCAATGTATTGTATGTCATGCTCACTCACATACTGCATCACAGATGAGGGTCATTTTCATATTGGTTGCTGTGCTGGCACTCTGCATGTGTATGAGATGGCCATGTACTGTGTCCATCATCATGCATGTATACATTTCTATGGGATTATCCGATGCAAGTGTACTACGTGTCATGCTGTATGGCCTCTGCTCAACATTTATGTATTAGTGTGCTATGTATTTTCATGCTCCTGTACTGACACACAGTGGTACATAAAACAGTGTCACTGAAACTTCCTCTTCTTGTCTCCCATGCCTGCAGCTTAAGGTCCACCAGCGTACAGCGATATGGAGGGCCATTGCACGCAAGGTGCGGGCTCTGGGTGTCTCCAACCGACGGCACACACACTGTCACAAGAGGTGGGATGACATCTGCCGGCTGAGCAAAAACATGGCAGAGATGACGCTGGGGGTGCTCCCTTGGAGTGGCAGGTTGGCGCGCAGGAGCATGACACAACTAATGGCCCGCATCTTGGCAGTGACACAGCCAGAGCTGGATGGACGCTTGAGGGCCCATCAGCAGCAAGTTGGGGGTGAGTATTCAGCTGTGTGTGTTTTTGGGTGTGAGTGACTGCATGAATCCCAACCGTGAGCCAGTGGGAAGCTCTGTGATGTCTCTAGTGTGATGCAATGGCTTCTCAGTGGCCTCAGTGTTGAGTGCAGCTGTTCTGCGTTTGTACAACATGTGGTTTCTCATGTGTTTAATACCATGACCTTTGTCATTGACAGATGAGATGTGGCCTTGTGACATATGCTGCAGTATGAGTGTCATAGACATCACCTGGCAGTGAACAGCAGTGAGCATCATGTTAGTGTGCATTCATAGATGTGTGCTGTGCACAACAGATAATTTGTGACATCTACACAGCTGACACCAATGTACAACTGTAGTTGTGCTTCAAAGCACAACATGGTGGATATCAGGAGCTTGTAGCCATTGCAAAAGGACATTTTGGAGTTAGTATCTGTGGTGTTCCCTTAAAGAGACTCCATATGTGACAGAGACAACATGTTTTGATGTATAGCGATCTCACCTACAGGCACGTAGGTATGCTTACAGAGAATAGTATGTGTGGTTACAGGGAGGCACAGGGCCAGCTATTTGGCTGTGTCAACGCCACATGGAGCATTACTATCAACTATGCATGTTTCCATGCATCTTCTGATGATTGCATAAATGTAGCACATGCTGAATGTACATGGAGGAGTCCAACATGGGAGTATCATTTTAAAGTTTTGTGCTTTGCTTGCATATGATGTTTGTGAGTATGGCACTATACTGAACCTATGTCTCTGTCTCTTGCAGCATCTACCGAGGGCAGGGAAGGACGGGGACGGACACCAGTGGGGAAGCTTCTGGCACGACTGCTACACATGAGTTCACTGACACTGATGTGACCAGCGCCTCGGAGGGGGGGCAGGAGTGCCCTGGATGATTCACGCCCGGAAACACCAACCTCCACATCTTCAGACTCCAGCGGTGACTTACTCGATGTTGGCGGGCACAGGAAGTTCCAGATCTGCCTCTTCTTCCGCCACACATCGTCCAGTGTCCACCCTCCCGGATGCTCCCACAAGTGCTGTCCGTGCATACAGTCCTAGAAAGGGTAGAGTCTCCTTCCCCCCAGGCACTGCTGCCCCTGTCTCCCCTGCTGCCCTCAGTGTGGAGGCAGTAGACCTTTTGCGCCAGCTGTGTGTGGGTCAGACTGCTCTCCTGAATGCCTTCCAGGATCATGACAAGAAGTTGGCACAGGTAGTTGCGTTCATGGGGGGCATTCATTCTGACGTGGGTGGCCTACACCGAACTGTCCAGTCTTTGTCCTCCACAGTGACGGCAGCCATTCAGCAGTCACAGGCTCCCAGTCCAGCTCCTGTCTCTTCAGCAACCACCCTGCCAGTGGCACCACCTGACGAGAGTGCCCAAACGCCAGAGCCCTCAGACACCAAGTCCTCCACACGCAGCACACAACAGCAGCACTCGAAGCGTACCAGACCACAGACACCATCACCACAACACAAAACGGGCACACATGAGCGCAAAACCAAAAGCCCATCACGTGACACTCAGGGGCATCAGGCCAAGAAGCAGGCATCAGAATCACATTCATCAAAATCACCACCATCCAAGGGCACTCCCATCCCCACACCTGCTCCCAAAGACCCACAAACACTTGCCCTGTCTGCTGTGAACCTGGTGCCTGCAACGACTAAGCCCAAACACATTTCAAAGGCAGATTCACCCACAACATCAACTCCCACCCACACCCCTGTGAAGCAGGGACAAGAGAGCAAAGTGGGGGGTTTACCTCGACAACAGAGGATGCAGGGGAAGAGGCAAGGCCACCCCAAGCGTACCACCAGGTCCAGCAAATACCGACGGGGAGAGCCACCTGCACCTGATACACCTTTTATGGAGAGTGAGGCTGTTGTGCCCACCTCACTTCCCACTCTGGCCAAGACACTTGTGGGCTATCGAATCCCCAAAAAGTTGAGACCCAGCCCTCAACATTCACCCTCAACCACTGTGCCTCCAAGCAGCATGTTTCCACCTCCCCGTGCCACCACTCCACCCGGTCCAAGCAGCCCTCAGGCTCCCACAGCCACGGATGCCTCTACCTTAGCCGGTTCTCTCTCTCCCAGGTCCAGTCCTCCAACTGGCCCCGACAATCAGCACCCTCCTAGTTCAACTTAAAGCCAAATATTTAAGCCCAGTCCTCCTCCCCACACTATTTCTCCAACAGCGGTGCCTGGACTGCCCATATGTAGCCCCTGAGCTGTGGTAATTCCCATGGCAGTGGACGGTGTTACCCATTTGATGTGCAAGTTCTCATGCACACATGTGTGGACTAGAAATATGGACTGGCCAATGGCCTTGCTGTTTGTTACTTTTGATGCCCATTTCCTGTGCAGTTTCTCATGCACACATGTGCAGACTAGAAATATGGACTGGACAATGGCCTTGCTGTTTGTTACTTTTGATGCCCATTTCCTGTGCAGTTTCTCATGCACACATGTGCAGGCTAGAAATATGGACTGGCCCATGGCCTTGCTGTTTGTTACTTTTGTTGCCCATTTCCTGTGCAGTTTCTCATGCACACATGTGTGGACTAGAAATATGGACTGGCCAATGGCCTTACTGTTTGTTATTTTTGATGCCCATTTCCTGTGCAGTTTCTCATGCACACATGTGCATACTAGGAATTTGTACTGGACAATGGCCTTGCTGTTTTGTACTTTTGATGCCCATTTCCTGTGCAGTTTGTCATGCACACATGTGCATACTAGGAATTTGTACTGGCCAATGGCCTTGCTGTTTTGTACTTTTGATGCCCATTTCCTGTGCAGTTTGTCATGCACACATGTGCATACTAGGAATTTGTACTGGCCAATGGCCTTGATGGTTTGCACTTTTGATGCCTATCTGGATATTATGTAATAAAGACTGTTACTCATGTTGTCTGCTTTGTCGCTGCCCTTGCTAAATAAAAAGTTTTATGTATGGGTATAGGTTCCTGTGACACATGCTCTGTATACCACTTTCACATTGGCAATTACTTGATTTACTTTTTCAGAGGTTGCCAGAGGTGACAGGCACTTTCATTCTTCTTGACTCTGAGGCTTGAGGGTGCAATGATGGTTGTTTGTGATGATCTACTCTTATCCTAATCATTCTATGGTCAGGTTTGCTAAATTGTACACATGTCATGTTAGGATGCAATGCCACAACAGAGGTGAATTATATCCACAGGATTACTTGCGGGGTGGCCAGGGTCCGTCATATCTGTGGGATCTTTCTTGATGGGTGAACAGCAGTGTTGATGTGTAGTCATCTTGTGTAGGCCTGTCTTCATAGTCACATGGGTACATTTGAATGTGTGCACTTGAGTAGTCATACAGTGTGATTGGCCTGTCATTGTCAGTAGTGTTGAGGTGTATGTGCCCCTGCACATGCCAACTACACACATGTATGATCCAGGTAATGAGTGCCTGTTTGTTTACATTGTCAGACATGTGCTTCATATTGTGGACACATGGAGGAGTTGTAGGTTGAGCACTGTGCAGTGTGTCGGTGTGTCCTTGCACTCCTGAGGGTCACCTACTTGTTGTCGCTGTCAGTTGTGAGTATGCAGAGTGTGTCACTGCAAAGTCTGTGTTGTGTTTTCAGCCATAGGTCTTGTTTAAGTTTGTGCTCACTGTGCTGACCCACTCAGCCACACTGACATTATTTGTGAGTTTTCTTATGCATTGCTGTCACTTGACACATTTTTGGGACAAGTATAGTATGTGGTATGAGGAGTCATACCATCCCCTATAGGTGCTTCTGAGGCCTACACATTGTGAGTTACTCCTCTATGTGTTTTTGCACTGTACACTCCTCACCTGTCCAATACTGATGTACACACCACTTCAGTCTCATGTCTTCCACCCCATGCCTTGCCAGTGTGTGACCCTCCCCAACACTTCATAGTGTGACACTATACTGTGGGAGGATGATCTGTGTACAGGACCAATGTGCCACTCAGGACAGTTTCACAATTAGTTATGTGTTATTTTCTTCGACTTGGTGGCAGTCATGGTTGCTCATGTGCAGTGCATATGTTTGAGCAGCACAGTCCTCTAGTCATGTTGTTTGCATCTGGGTTTTCCTAAGTTGTGCAGCTGTGGGTGATGGCTAAGCTGTATGTCTGTTTGCTGAGGTACTGCTACCCTTCCTGAGTGTGATGTGATCTGTGTGCTGTGATGATTTGTGATGTGGAAGTTCATGGTGGAGCACTCAGATATGTGTGCTACTGGTTTTGTTGGTGTTCAGACACTGCTTACTGTGCATGCAGAGCTGTCAGTGTATGTTGCCTTGTACTTGCCTGGTGTGCATCCCCCTGATGTCCAGCTGAGTTGACTATGTAATGAATTGTTTTTTGCATATGTTGTGTTTTTGTGGTTGATGGATGCAGTGTTTGGCCTGTGTTGGCTCTTTCTACTGACAGGTGCATGTGTGTGTGATGTTCTATTTGCATGACATTGTGTGAGAGTAGTTTGTGCATTGTAATACATTCAGTATGTGTAGTGTGCAGTTCTTGTGTGAATGTCACATGCAGCAATGTGGAGTCTTGTTCATGAGCTTGTTTTGAGTGCACAATAGTGCTATGTCCTCCTATATTTGACCTGTCACTTGTCAGGATTGTGCATGTGCATGCTTGTGGTATACATTGACACCATGCTCACTTGATAACTGGTGTGGTGTCTATGTCTGTGTTAGCTGATTTGTCCCATTGATCACAGTTAGTGTTCATGATTGGCATTTGATAATGCAATTTTTGATTGGGTTGGGGTATGGTGTCTGTGCATTTGTCCAGAGTGAAAATGTTGTGTATTCCTGTTCTGTCTAGGGTCACATTGCCTATCCACTGTTTACCTGCACATGGCTGAGCTTGTTGGACTTCTTTGGATGTTGTTTGTGCGATTTTTGTTTGGCTATTGGTTTTTGATCAGCATTGGTTCAGACATCCCTGAGTGGGAGTCTGACATTTGTAGATACACACCAGGGTGTGTGATTAGTTGTCAGGAAACTCACAGGACCTTATTTGCACCTTTATGTGTGTTTCTCACAGGTGTTGAGTACTGCAGGTGTGAGATGGGTAGATGAGGGGTATGTGTGAAGGTCCTACTTGGGTTTGACAGTCAGGGAGTGTGACAATGAGCCATGTGTGTTGTGCTGGTGCCATACACAAGTCAAGGTAGTTGACGCAGATGTGGGGCTGGTCCCTGTATGGCTTCTGACACTTCCTATCATTCCTGTGCCTATGCATAGCTTGCATTGCTGTATCCCAGAGATATTGCACAGATGTCACTTTGGTTTAATTTCAATCACTGTGCCACCCATGTCTGATTTGATGGCCTAAGGATAGTGTGATATGTTCCTCCTCTTGCATGTAAGGTACAAATGCTATGTGGCTTGCTCCATGGTTTTCCAGCACTGTGCACTCCACTTTGGGGTAGTCCATTTATTGTCATACATTGCTGCTGACCTATGGTATGTGTATGTGGCAGAGTGTCAGTGTGGGATCTGTCTGAGGGACTTGACATGCAGTGTGAACAGTTCAGTGGTTGTTAATATGCAGAGTGAGTCTTCATTCCTTAATTTACTCAGTTTGATTCACATGAGTGGAAGGCAGGTGTAAGGAGGAGGGTTGTCCAGCCCCTGACCTTCTGTGCAGGGTGTCCATCTTCACCCCCACCTTCCCAGTCAATCTACCTTGCCCTTTGATGTGTGAGGTGCGAGGTCGAGCCATACCTGGCTGCTAAATAGTGCATTGAGGGGGGGTACAAGAGGGGCACACAGCATGTGCAGAAATGGACGTGGGAAGCATGCTGTGGGCTGTAGCCAACTGATGCGGCCCACCATGTGGGTAGGGTGAAGGTGGAGCCCTGGGAAGCTGCCCAGACTGCCCTTGCCTGGCGCCGGCCCTGCCTACTACATTGTGCGCAGGTTTTCCGGTGTCTTCACCGCTGCAGTGACGTGACCAGGACATTGCAGTGATTTCGATGTTGATGGGTGACCCCGATGCGGAGGTGTGGATTTCTAGCAAGCAGGACATGTGTGAGTACACTGGGGGATATGTTCCTGTCTCCACCAGAGTGTCTGATGTGGACAGGAACCGTGTTTCAGCACAGGAGTTGTGTGTTGTGGTTGTATGCGGAGATGTGTTATTTACGTACCTGCGGTGTTGACCGCGGCGACGTCTTATATGCTGGTAGTGGATCAGGTACAGCAGCAGAAGGGCTTGAAGAGCAGGATCCATAGCGGTCAGGAACGCGTGGAGGTGCCCCGGATTCGAGTTTCGATGTCTGCAGTAGTGCTTCCGCCGTCTCCGAGTGGCTGGTTTCTCCACTGCGTTGTGATGGGCTGTTTGAGGCATCGTGATTTGTCCGGCGGTCGTAACGTCATTCCGCACGGCGGTCTTTCTCTATTGGCTCCCTCCGCCACCGTTGCGGAAGGAAATTCCTGGCGGATCCCGAAACTCCACAGCGGACGGGAAATGGGCTATCTTTGCCCATTGTAATATGGCGGACGCGAGGACCGCCGCTGGAGTGCGGAAAAGGATGTTTTCCGCCAGCACTGCGGATGTGCCAAACACCGCCATCCTAATGAGCCCTTAAGTGCATGGTCAACCAGAATATGAAATTGATTTGTGATTCACAGATCTACTGTAGTAGATTTCAGTTTCTTGTTGACTAGGGAAGGTAACTTCTTTAGCAAGTGCTCTCAGGAAGATGCACCTTCTGTATATACTCCTGGCCTAATTTGTCAGTTTTATAGATGATTTCCAGAGAAAGTCAGGGCCTCAGAAAGGAGGTATACAGTTGTTCCTTGAGAAGGCTGAGAACGCCATAATGTCATTCTGGGTTCACAAATCTGCACAACAGTTTCCACTAAAAGCCTAAACCTCTGATCCAGCGATCCGGGACTAATAACTTTCCACAAACTAGGCCCAATTTTATTACCCACAAGCCCTTTATGCTGAGATTAGTGAATTACCAAACAATTACCAAATTACCAAAATACAATTTGTGTCTTCATTTCTATTATACCAATTGTGGAGATGCGATCTTTATATAGTTGACAGGGTTTGGCAAACCAATACTTGTTTCCAGAATAATCATAAACTAGAAAAACACCTCTAAAAAAGACAGACACATTTGTATATTTATAATGTTTTATCTGAAATAATGTGAAATAAATGCTCATCAATACCAAAATGCAGTACAAATCACAGATCATCACAGAGCAACAACATTAGAGAAATATGTTCAAAACACATCTCTGCATAACAATGCATAAAAGAGTGGAAAGGCAAAGAGACAAAAAGTTCAGAGACAAAATACATTTGCAAATGATTATGCAAATTCTGTTTTCTGTCTATACTAACCCAATTGAATAGGAAATCTACTCTCTGGCCACGAGAGCAATAAGGCCCCTCAAGAAGAGTTGAAGAGGCAAAGACTAAGGGGTCGATTCCGATCCCGGTCGGAGGCGCACCTAATACCATTCGGCCGGGAAAAAAGCCAGGCGAATGCCTGTTTCCCGACCGATTCGCACATACGTCCGAATGAGCAAGTACGATGCGCACAACTGCCCAAATCCCGACCCAGTCGTACTCACCCAATACAGGTCCTGTTTTCCGACCGAGGCGGATCCGGAACCGCAAAATCGAGTCGCACGGAAGCCAAGATGCAGCCCCGTCCGGCCGGACAAGTACGATGCGCTTTCCGTGCGCGCCCGAACCCGTTGCTACGCACGGCACGTCAAAGCATCCGGGAGAGGCGCACATAAGCTCCGATTCGCGCCACAACACGATCCACGGCTACGAGACGAACACGCCTGCGACGAGGACGAGGCGAAGCAAAGAGAAAGACGAACGAGACGAACCAACCATGAATCCCATCGTGCCGATCCTACCAATATTCTACATCTATTACCGGAACAGGCACGGACGCGTACGGCGCAGAAGGTAAATCAGACACCAACCACAAAAACAAACTACACGTACCCGACATATCACACACACACAGAGGGATGCATACATTACTTACACCAGCAACAGCAGCACCATAGGGGCGGGATGGCCATCAGCAATGCCACATATACACATAGGGGCCTGGATGCCCACCACCACTACCACCCCTACTCAGGGGGTGCCAGATGCCTGTCACTACTACCACCTCTACCCATGGGGGGCTGGATGCCCACCACCACTACCACCCCTACTCAGGGGGTGCCAGATGCCTGTCACTACTACCACCTCTACCCATGGGGGGCTGGATGCCCACCACCACTACCACCCCTACTCAGGGGGTGCCAGATGCCCGTCACTACTACCACCCCTACCCATGGGGTGCCAGATGCCTGTCACTACTACCACCTCTACCCATGGGGGGCTGGATGCCCACCACCACTACCACCCCTACTCAGGGGGTGCCAGATGCCTACCACTACTACCACCTCTACCCATGGGGGGCTGGATGCCCACCACCACTACCACCCCTACTCAGGGGGTGCCAGATGCCTACCACTACTACCACCTCTACCCCTGGGGGGCTGGATGCCCACCACCACTACCACCCCTACCCAGGGGGTGCCAGATGCCTACCACTACTACCACCTCTACCCATGGGGGGCTGGATGCCTGTCACTACTACCACCTCTACCCAGGGTGTGCCAGATGCCTACCACTACTACCATCCCTACCCAGGGGGTGCCAGATGCCTACCACTACTACCACCTCTACCCATGGGGGGCTGGATGCCTGTCACTACTACCACCTCTACCCAAGGGGTGCCAGATGCCTACCACTACTACCACCTCTACCCATGGGGGGCTGGATGCCTGTCACTACTACCACCCCTACCCAGGGGGTGCCAGATGCCTACCACTACTACCACCTCTACCCAGGGTGTGCCAGATGCCTACCACTACTACCACCTCTACCCATGGGGGCTGGATGCCTGTCACTACTACCACCTCTACCCAGGGGGTGCCAGATGCCTACCACTACTAACACCTCTACCCATGGGGGGCTGGATGCCTACCACCAACAACACCCCCACTCACAGGATGGCTAATACATGACACAACAAGCACACACCAACATAAAGAATGCAACATAAAGACATCCCCCCAACACCATGACAAGCGTGTGTAGACTGTGTCAAATGCCTACAACACTGAACATGACTTTGAACATACAATGTGACCCCCTATCACATGTGTCACAAATAAATGTGTGTGGCCCCCACAATTCAAGCAGACCATGACCACTGTGGCAATGGGGTCCAACCCCCATCATCACAGTGACCAAAATGTAAGTGTGGGGTCCATAGCTGAAGCACATCTTGAACATTGTGGCAATGGGGTCCAAACCCCCATCATCACAGTGACCAAAAGGTAAGTGTGGGGTCCATAGCTGAAGCACATCTTGAACATTGTGGCAATGGGGTCTAAACCACCATCATCACAGTGACCAAAAGGTAAGTGTGTGGTCCATAGCTGAAGCACATCTTGAACATTGTGGCAATGGGGTCTAAACCCCCATCATCACAGTGACCAAAATGTAAGTGTGGGGCCCATAGCTGAAGCACATCTTGAACATTGTGGCAATGGGGTCCAAACCCCCATCATCACAGTGACCAAAATGTAAGTGTGGGGCCCATAGCTGAAGCACATCTTGAACATTGTGGCAATGGGGTCCAAACCCCATCATCACAGTGACCAAAATGTAAGTGTGGGGCCCATAGCTGAAGCACATCTTGAACATTGTGGCAATGGGGTCTAAACCCCCATCATCACAGTGACCAAAAGGTAAGTGTGGGGTCCATAGCTGAAGCACATCTTGAACATTGTGGCAATGGGGTCTAAACCCCCATCATCACAGTGACCAAAATGTAAGTGTGGGGCCCATAGCTGAAGCACATCTTGAACATTGTGGCAATGGGGTCCAAACCCCCATCATCACAGTGACCAAAATGTAAGTGTGGGGCCCATAGCTGAAGCACATCTTGAACATTGTGGAAATGGGGTCCAAACCCCCATCATCACAGTGACCAAAATGTAAGTGTGGGGCCCATAGCTGAAGCACATCTTGAACATTGTGGCAATGGGGTCCAAACCCCCATCATCACAGTGACCATAATGTAAGGGTGGGGCCCATAGCTGAAGCACATCTTGAACATTGTGGCAATGGGGTCCAAACCCCCATCATCACAGTGACCAAAATGTAAGTGTTGACATTGAAAAAGCTGCAACTGCCAAACTGCATGGATGATTCCTGGTCACAGAAAAAACAAACACATCAGTGGCAAAGTAGTGCTTGTGTCCGTTAGCAACATAGATTGGGGGAGGCAAACACTGCAGTGCAAATAAGACATACCTTTGGCCATGTGCAGACAAACATCACCCATGGGGGCTGACACTGTCAACATTCATCAATGACACAATGACAGAAGTGACCATCAGAATGCAGACCCACATATTTGCACCAATGGGCACACAAATGCAGATACCCTGTGGAGACTGTAGATGTGAGGTGAACAGATACCATACCATGGCAGCAATGGGACACACAAACAATGATCATTGTGCTGACTGATGACCTAGGAGTCCCAGGGACAACAGGGGAAACCCACCAAACAACATACAGCCAATGGCACACTAAAGATATGCCAATGCAGTGGTGCAGATGCACAAACACAAACAGGCAGACCCACACTGCACATCAAACACAACAGGTGAGGGGGGGGGGGTGCCAGTGTCCCCAGGCAACCACACAACACATGATGAGGCCTGATTACCAATTACACAGATGCGAATACAGTGCCACACAAAGGTAACTCATGGATCTAAATCCCCTATGTGGGCAATCAGGCATTGTTAGATGAGAGGGAGCACAAATCACACATGTCACACAAGCATGTAGGAACAGCAACTGACACAGCAAGACACAGACACACCACAGCACTACCCCCAGGGTCCCCACAATGTGGTGACCCTGGGCTGCATGACAATCCCACTGTGATGACAAAGCTAGATGTCGTTCACACTGTGAACCACAGTCATGTGTCCTGAGCAACAAACTACCATCACACCTACACAAGCACAAATCAATCAGCACGGCCAGTAAGCCAAGGCCAACATGGAGGCAGGGGTCTAGCCGGGCAACAACTCTCATCTGCACACACTCAACACCACACACCTCGACCTCCAACAATGTGCAGCAGTGAAGCTCACATGCACTGGTGACATTGCACATGCACCCCTGCACCCCTGACAATCCCATGGGTGGTGGTGGGAACCAAGGTGCAGAAACACATCACACATGGCCACTCAACAAGACTCCTGAATGTCTGACACACTGCACACTACGCTGTACATGGACATGACGGCAATACCACACCAACCAATGGGATCCCAGCCACAGTCCCACACCAATGAAGAAGCCAAGATCACCCACAAAGAAAACACATAGACAACTACCAACATTGCAGCGCTGACCCTGAGGAGTGCCAGCAGTCACACACACAACATATCACAATCACTGAAAGCTAACACAAACTGGAAATTACATGACAGGTGTAAACAACAAGTGCCAAGGGGAATCCTGACTGTGTCCCATCTGCGTCTGCCCACAAACTCAGCCCTGACAGCAAACACACCTATGGGTGACACCCTGATGACCAGTAATGTGCCATGCACCCACATCACAGAGAACCCAGGGAGAAGACTTTGGGGGAACATAGGTCAACTCAGCAAGCATCACAAACAGGAACATCACTAGGGATCCCAGCATGCACAGCAAAATGGAAGTGAACACACAGACATGCTCATACAACACACACCTTGGGCGCAGGCGATGTCACAGGAGTACACACTGCCATGAGGGGACTCCACTCCTGTGTGAAGAAAGCTGTGCCATATGTTGCCTCATTAGGGCTCCATCATGTCAGCAGAACACTTGGTCACACAGTCAACAATTAGCACCAAATGAAGGCTCCCGTCACATCAGCCTGGTCATGGGAGTGTCAACGAAATCATCAGCACAGATCCAACACACATGTATAGCAAGTTGCACTGACAACACAGATGAGTCCTTCCCCATTGATGCCCAAACCTGCATGTCCAGTGGAGATGGCCACACGGTCAGGGAAGTAGAGTAATTGAACAATGGCAAGCACAACAGATGTGCAGGGGTGGAAGCAACAGATGTAACATTGCTAATGTAAGTAGGAAATCCCATTGCCAAATATTGAAAACATGACACCCTCAGATGCTGCTAAGGATGACATGGATACACTACAGGATAGGACACATTCCCCCTGGATCACATGGGTTCCTGCACAGTAACACTTCATTTTCATGAGACCAAATATCACCATCACTGCAACAAGGGCATGGTTAGCATCATCAACATCATGTACATCAGAAGCAAAACCACTAGAGAACAGAAACACAGGCCAATGGCCAGTCCATCCTGAAAGTCAAAACAGGGTGACAGTGGCAGATGTCACCCTACTCATGCCTGCACTGATAAAAACCAGGGACAATCCCCTCGGAGGGGCATACGGGGGGCAGGTCAGGCACCGCAGGGACAGGATCAGGGCTCACCAGAAGGAGGCAGGGAAGGGGTGATGGGTGCTGGAGAGCCACTGACAACTGCAGTGGAGGTGTCTGACATGGTGTGTGCCGGCACAACTGGGGGGCATGAGTCAGATGGTGTGGGTGCCGGCACGACTGCAGTGGGCCGTGCAGATGGAGTGGACAGGTTCCCCACTGCAGTGCCCAAGTCATACCGGGTGGTAGTGGACTCCACTGCAGTGCTTACCTCCAGGGGAGGAGAATGGGGATCAGGTAAGGTGGGCAGGACAGAGGGGAGGACACCGTCTCCACACCAGTGGCACAGACAAGCGCAGCGGGGGTGTGGGGCCGGAAGAGCAAGTGGCAGGGGGAGAAGGCCTGATCATTTTGGGGATGGTGTATCTGTGGGTGGGGGAACCTGGGGCAGGGTGTGGTGGGGGCACCTGTGGAGTGGGGGCCTGAGGGATGGAGGAAGGAGACTTGGTGCCTGAGCTGCAGGGCGGCGTCGGGGTCTTGCTCTTCCGGGTCCGGGGGGACTTGCGGATGGGGGCGTCAGTCAGTCTGTGCCTGGGGGAGGGTGTCCGGGGGCGAGGGGCACTCCGCTCCGTGTGGGTGGGCTTCCTCTTCCCCCTGAATGCTGTATCAGCTGGATCGGAGGGGAAGAGGCCGAGGTCACTGAGGAAGAGCCGCTGTGTCTTTGGGGTTGCAGGTGAGGCAAGGGAAGGGGCTTTGGAGGGAGAGGTAACTGAGGACTGCGCAGTGCTCGTGGATGCGTGTGTGTGTGCCTGGGCCCCATCCCCTGTGAGTGTGGTTTCAGTCCCCTGACTGTGCGTGCGTGTGCGTCTTGATTTTGGCGTGTGTGTCTGTGTGCTGCTTGTGTCTGTGCTGGTGTGTGCCTGTGCCGGTGTGTGTGTGCTTGGGACAGGTAAGGTGCTGGGGAGTGTGGATGGGGCAGAGGCAGGAGGGGTGAGGGACTGTTGGAGGAGGGACACTGCTGCCGTCAGGGAGGAGCCAGGGACCTATTGCCCCTCTGTAGGGCAGACATGCCAGATGAGATGCCCTCCATGAACGACACCAGCTGAGTCAACAGAGTGGTGTGTGCATGGAGGACACTCAACATCGCTGTCTGCCCTACATGGAGCTGGCGAAGGAGGTACACAGACTCCTCACTCAGGGCAGCAGGGGACACAGGGGCAGGGGGTGCGGTGCCTGGCCCAAAGGAGACACGCTCCCGAACATGGGAGCCTCCACGGACCTCGGGAATGGGAGCCGATGTGAGGGCGGTGGTGGTGGTGGTGGTGGTGGCGGGGACAGCAACACTAGCTGGGGTGTGGTGGCTGCTGACACCCGCATCCACAAGGGAGTCATCCTCTGAGCTGCTGTGGTCCTCAGCTGAGGTGGATGCTGCTGAGGACTCCTCGGTGTGGCTCCCCTCGCCCTCCGTGCCACTGGGTCCCTCCGACCACTCCTCGGCTGCTGACCCAGTCTGGCTCTGCGGCTCCTCCTGGTCCGTGGAGCTGTCCCCTCCTGTGGCCGTGGATGTATCTGCAAACAATAGGGAAACAGACAGACATCAGTCACCTGCACCGAACACACACACCACAGTAAGTACAGCACATTACAGAGCAAGCCCTGGCATCCTTAGTTGAACATTGCCAAAAGTGCCCAAACAGAATAGGAGAAGCCAATTGTCAGTCTGATGGTCAACCATGGCACTCACATCCCTCCTGGCCTTGCACCCATCTGTCTGGTGTCTGTTGGATGGCAATACCCCAGTGTGGACACATGCACCACCTACACAGTAGTTGGACAGTGCAGAGAACACGGTGAAGCATGTGAACATGCACACATCACAACTCTTGCCACTGAGCCAGTACAGGTGTCCGGATGAAAGGGATGCCCAGAGTCAAATATGAAATGCATGTGATGCATACCAGCGACAGACACCATGATGCACCCATGTCCTGATAGCCATTGCCACAATGGTGTGCATGTAGCACATGTCACTCCCCTGCAGGATCACTCATAGGAAGTTACATGCCATGGCACAGGCATGCCTGCTAAGTCATACATCACTGTCTCCAGTCACATGGGCAGGGCAGCCAGACAACAACAGTCTGCACTGTGCCACAATAGTAGGTCATGGGGAATGCAAGTCCTGGAGCTGAACAAGTGCACATGTACATCCCCCACACACCACATCATCTGAACCCTTATCTGTCCAGGTCATACCGATTGGACAAATGGGAGACCTGTAACACAATCCTCTGAACCTGAGCACCTCACAATCTGCTGTGAATGGGAAACAGCTGCCTGAACTTCACATTCGCATACCCCAGTCTGCACGGTCAGGTGATCAAACACCTATGTGTCACACAAGTATCGTCTCCTATGGTCACATCTCCGGTGGCATGCTGAGCCCCAACCGAGAAACACCCCAGCAGTCCTGACAACGAAGCCACAGCACACTGGCACAGAGGCAGACACCTGAGGGGACATATCACTGAGCACAACGTGTCAGCTGATACACGGGAGTGGGAGTACAGAGTGTATTGTATGGCCTGGAGTAGGCATGACTGTCCTGCCCCACATGAATGAGGGATGAGCCCTGGACAGTAGGCAGGTGGCTAAGTATGTGTGACACACATAATATACACACTCCTGGGGCCCAAACATTGTTCCCACCCGCAGCATGGGTGTGTTCCAAATACCCCAGGCACATGTGGTGGATCAGCTCAGCAATTGGACCACATATCAAAGTAACACGCAGATTACATGTCAGAACACAGGCATTGTGTAAGCAATGGACCCACCCATGATGCCCACCACAGAGTTAGGGGAACAAATGCTGTCCCCCACCTTGAGTTAAGCAAAATGCAAGGACACAGTACCCAAGTGACACAATTCCCTGACTGTAAGGGCCACACCTGGGTATCAGATGAGGAGTGGGCAGTGCACAATTGAGGGACATGGGTCCTGGACCACATGACTGATGTACTGTGGAAGTTTAACCAGGCCAGAGGAGGGCACATAGCATGCCAGACAAAGTTCACAATGCAGTCATGGACTCACCCCCTCCTTGCTGCTCTCTGGCCTTCAGCTGCCCATCCAGATCAGGGAAGACCACCGCCAGGATCCTGAGCATGTGGGGGGTCAGGGTCCGGTGTCCGCCCCTCCTGCGAGGAGGCGACAGCTTCAGCTGGACCCGTGCGATCCTCCGGGTCCAGCCCCGAAGGTCCTACCACCTCTTCTGGCAGTTGTGGATCCGGCGCTTGTAGACCCCCACGGATCTCACTGCCCGGACGATGGACAGCCATATCTGCTGCTTCTGGTGGGCATCAACCTGTGAGGATGACAAAGTGAGAATGCCATTACTACACATGCAACATATCCGTGCATTACACAGTTGGATATACATGTCTCAATCACAGGGGCACATGATGTACACAGGCAGTGCAACAATGGCTATGGACAGTTTGCCAGCAGTTACTACATGGTATCATTGCCTGGGAAGTAAAACCTTGTTTAAATGCACTGTCACTGCACTATACCTGTTCAGTGCATGTAACTACACACTATGGGGGGTGACAACTACTCAGTGAGCCTGCTAGCCAGTGGCGTGCAGACTGTAAGCCTTGCTAGTCAGACAACATGCACATTTAGTGATGCAGTGGACAGCACACTCACCTGCTCCCCTGCTTTCCCATACAGCTTGCTGTACTGTGGAAGGAGGCTGTCCAGCAGGGCCTGGTTCTCCTCAGTGGTGAAGGCTGGGGCTCTCTCCACAGTACGTGCCATTGCAGGGTCCAGAGGGTGCAGATACAGCAGCAGTGGTGGTGGCAGATGTCGTCCTGGAGCATGTAGTGCAGGCAAGTGAGCTCTCAGGGGAACAGCCAGCATTATATGTGTGCTGCAGAGGCAGATACTGTCCCATGTGTCCAAAGTGATAGGTCCAAGTCGTTTGCATCTTCTGAATCTGGCCAATCCATGGAATTGCACCACTTACACATGCCCACAGCATCCTTCAAAAGTTCAACTTCATGACACCCATGAATTTGCAACATTGTTGTGGGTGACCAACTGAATTTACAGCATCAGACTCGTTCAAGATTTGAAAACGCGTCCGTTGCCAGGCCAGGCCATAGCCAATGGGTGCGCACCGATCGGTCCATTGCTGTTCAACGCGTACCCGGGATGCAACGCGTACCCGCACACATTGAATGCAATGGGCCGGCCGGGCCCACCGATCGGTCCATTGCTGTTCAACGCGTACCCGGGATACAACGCGTACCCGCACACATTGAATGCAATGGGCCGGCCGGGCACACCGATCGGTCCATTGCTCTACAACGCGTACCCGGGATACAACGCGTACCCGCACACATTGAATGCAATGGGCCGGCCGGGCACACTGATCGGTCCATTGCTCTACAACGCGTACCCGGGATACAACGCGTACCCGCACACATTGAATGCAATGGGCCGGCCGGGCACACCGTTCGATCCATTGCTGTTCAATGCGTACCCGGGATACAACGCGTACCCGCACACATTGAATGCAATGGGCCGGCCGGGCACACCGATCGGTCCATTGCTCTACAACGCGTACCCGGGATACAACGCGTACCCGCACACATTGAATGCAATGGGCCGGCCGGGCACACCGATCGGTCCATTGCTGTTCAATGCGTACCCGGGATACAACGCGTACCCGCACACATTGAATGCAATGGGCCGGCCGGGCACACCGATCGGTCCATTGCTCTACAACGCGTACCCGGGATACAACGCGTACCCGCACACATTGAATGCAATGGGCCGGCCGGGCACACCGATCGGTCCATTGCTGTCCAACGCGTATTGCGAATACAACGCGTACCCGCTCACATTGAATGCAATGGCCAATGTGTACGCACCGATCGGTCCATTGCTGTCCAACGCGTATTGCGAATACAACGCGTACCCGCTCACATTGAATGCAATGGCCAATGTGTGCTCACCGATCGGTCCATTGCTGTCCAACGCGTATTGCGAATACAACGCGTACCCGCTCACATTGAATGCAATGGCCAATGTGTGCGCACCGATCGGTCCATTGCTGTCCAACGCATCCCTGTACAAGTCACTGGCATATGTCACCATGCCTGTCACAGGTGAACATATGCCAGCCACATATACTTCCCAGGGAGTGAGGGGCACACCTACAACACCACAGCCTGTCCACACTGTATCCTAAGGCATGTAAAGCTGCATTACCTATTCCGTGTATGGGGGTGAACATGTTGTTCTGTGGGTGTCACTTGGGGGAAGCCACTCCCAGGCTGTGCACGTGTTCATGGGGACAGAATCCTTGGTGTGTCGTGCACATGACCACTGTGATGTGCAACTGTTCATTTCTGAGCATGTGGCATGGTCACATTTCACGGTGGTGTATGTGTATGTCATGTCACATACCCCCTGAGTCCCATGTGGGACGGTATGTATGTCCCAGGGTGACCCATTGCCACAATAGTGATGGTCCTCCACAGTCTGTGTGCATGTTGTGTTTACAATGTCTCTGATTCCATGTGCACAATGGGAGACAGTCTCCACATCCACGTTGTTTGTGCATGAACTTTGATGTTGTGCGTGTGTGTGTCACAGACGTCCATGTCTTTCCTGCCAAGGCAACAGGGACCACTACCTGTGGGGGTCATGGTTGTTTTGCTGTGGTGTATTCATGATACACCATGTCATGCCAGTGTCCATGTGGCAATACAGGGTCCCTGGGAATCTACCTGTCGATGAGCTATGATGCCTGGGGCACATCTGTCCTCACATGTCACTGCGGGGTGTGTTTGGAACGTGGAACTGTGACACGGCCTCATGATATCCCATGGCACAACCTGGGACTTGTTGATGCCACTTGTTGAACTGTGATGTTAGATGTTGGCCATGTAGGTGCCATACATGTCCTTACGGAACTGCACACATCATGTACTTGTGCCTCATAATGATGTATCATGTGATATTGAGTATGGTCAATGCCACATATGTGGGGTGACTGACAATCTTTCTTTCTTCACCTATGCACTGCAGGGCACCAGCTGTCCATAGACCATTCCCTGACCTTGCAACCATGGTGGAAGGGGACTGCATCCGACGGTACCGCTTCACCAGGCCGCTGATTGAGGTATTGACGGTGCGGTTGGCCCCACATTTGCAAGCTGGCCGGACATACCCTACAGCGCTGACCCCCAAGGTGAAGGTGATGGCAGCCCTACACTTCTTTGCCACCGGTACCTTTCAACACACTGTGGCGACTGCTGGTGGGATGTCACAGACCATGTTCAGCCGTGTGCTCCGCGATGTTTTGGAGGCTATGTTGATATACCTGAACCAGTACATCTATTTCCCTAGACTCCAACAACTCACTGACGTGAAGAGTGACTTCTATGCCCTGGGGAGGATGCCGCATGTCATTGGCTCCATTGATGGGACACATGTGGCTTTGGTACCACCACAGGCCCAAGAGCAGGCATACAGGAACCGCAAACACTACCACTCGGTCAATGCACTGGTGGTATGTCTTGCAGATATGAGCATCTCACACGTCTGTGCCCGTTTCCTAGGTTCTGCACACAATGCCTATGTGATGAGGAGTAGTCGCATCCCGAGGATAATGTCACAGATGCGGAACCAGCGTGCCTGGCTTGTTGGTGTGTACTGACTTTGTACCATTGTGTGTGTTCTGCAATGTAGTGTTCCACCCTCTTTTCCAACTCAGCTAATGTGCAATTGTCTGTATGTAGGTGACTCCAGATACCCCAACATGCTGTGGTTGCTGACGCCCCTCAGGAACCCTGTGACACCAGCCCAGATGCGCTACAATGAGGCACATGGTCGGACCAGGAGAGTGATTGAGCGGACATTTGGTCTCCTGAAGAGCCGCTTCCGCTGCCTGGACAAGACAGGAGGGGCCCTCCCATATGCCCCAGCAAAGGTGTGCAAGATTGTCATCGTCTGCTGCATGCTACACAACCTGGCAGTGCGGAAGGAGTTGCCTCTCATCCTGGATGACGATGACCAACATCCGCCACCTGTGGAGGATCCTGGCCTGGACCACGATGCCAGTGATGATGATGATGATGGTGATGTCCGCACACAGCTCATCACCAACTTCTTCAGCTGAATGTGAGTATCCGGAGATGTCATGTCAATGATGTGAGTATGCATGATATGTGTTGGTGGCGCTCTGGTGCTGTTTGAGTGTGTCCATGTGCTACATGACTGTATGCGTGTAGCGATGTGTCCTTACAGGTAGTCTGTACTCCCCAACAGTGTTGACATGCTAACTTGGTTCTGGGTGGGTATCTTGTGACATGTATTGGGCATGAGTATTGCAGTTCTGTCCTGTTCTTCAGTGCTTTTGACTGTGTTTCATTTCTGTCCTTCACAGGGTACTTTCAGAGTCGTTTGGTCAACTGTGATCACCGACACCGTGATTCGACTTCCAGGGTGGTAGCTGTCGTGTCCCTACAGGTGATGTGCGCCACACCTGGACTTCCTTCCTTCTACACTTGTTGACTGTGTGCCCGCTGCCAGGTGGGATTACCTTGCATCTGTAGTGGTTACAACATGTTGCAAATGTGTAATAAACCTGTGCTTCACTTTGTGATGTGCGTTGTCTGTGGTCACACATCTGACTGACATTTGCTTACTGCACCAGTGGGCTAGTTGACAAAGACTGTGAATAGGTGTTGTGTCTGTGCATTGCACCGTATTTCCTGGCAACATCAGTGTAGGCGATGAGTCAGATGGCCTAGGTGTGTATATGTTGTGTAGCCCTGGTGGTGTGTCACCCTCATATGTGTCACGTTGCCATGACTCACATGCCTGTGTTGTACTTGCTGTAGCAGTTAGCATGCACAGTGTAATTTCGCAGGTCATCATCTCCATGACAGAAACCACGTTGGAATCACAACAGAGGCAGGTATGGTGTATTAGTGTGTTTATTGTCATACATGTGTGTGTATAGTGCACAGGATGGTGGGTGCTGTACATTGTGATTGTAATCCAAAGTTCCTAGATGAATTGGAAGTCATGGTAGCAGAAATGTCCTGAGTAAAGTCCACAGTCATCTGATACATTGGTCTAACTTGTACTCCCCATGTCATGTGGGGGAGTTGTGTTGCAGTCAACAGGGTGAACAGTTTGCGCACAAAGGTGATTATCCAGAACAGGTTTTGGCTTCCTGGGGGTTGCACATGGCCATCGGCCTCTCAGTTGCCCCTGCTCAGATGACCCCTCTTCTTTGGGGGGGGACCCTCAAGTGCAGGCTGCTGCGGTGCAGGGGACTCTCCGCCAGAGTCATCCTCCCTCCCTGTGGCAGTTGCAGTTGTTTCAGCACCAGATGTTGTGGGCACACAGGGAGGTGTTGACTGGTTGCTGCTCATCTGGCGGAGGCATTGTAATATGTCCCTATGCACCGCCGTCATCTCTTGCAGTGTGTCCCACTTGGAATCCACGCGGGACATGTGTAAGTCCAAGTGGGCATGATGGGCAGCCTGCTGCTGTTTAATGTCCCTGAGGAGCCCCACTACCTGGCTGAGCTCTCCGGTGCTGGACTGGTACGCATCGGCTATGCGTACCAGTTGTGGGTCATCAAGCAGTCCAGACCCCTCTGCGATCAGCGACCTATGTCTCCCACCCCTCCCACCACCCCTGGCGACACGTGCAGTACCTGAGGTGGCATGCACAGGTGACCCTGGGCCCCCTTGGGGGTTGTTGGTGGTGTTGGTGTCCATAGCCCCACGTTGGTCCAGGGTCCCTGTGCTGGTGGTGGTGGTGCTCCTTGGTCTGTCCGTGTCGGCAGGGGTGGTATGTGTGTTGACAGTCGTTGGAGGGGTGGGTGCAGGGGATGCAGCTGGTGGTCCTGCTGGTGCTGCATGATGACTTGCTCCGGAGGTGCCAGGTAGGTCTTCGTCATCCGAGGAGGGCAGAGGCTTTTCCACACCAGTGAGCTCCGTTTCCCCTTGAGCCTGGGACGGGGACTCCTCAGCGTCTGCTGCTGTGTCCCCATCATCACCTGTTTTTGGGAGACACACACAATGTATGTTATGTTTCTGCAGGCATCAATGGTTGACACACCTGACAGTTGTGACTGTACCACTGGATGCGGGCCTGTACATTGCATTGTCCTAAGTTGTCACAGTCAGAGGTTGATATTGGTGTAGCACATTGTCCTGCATACTTTGGGCATTTCTATATGAATGTTACGGTGTGTACATGGTCTGCTGCGGTGCAGGGGACTCTCCGCCAGAGTCATCCTCCCTCCCTGTGGCAGTTGCAGTTGTTTCAGCACCAGATGTTGTGGGCACACAGGGAGGTGTTGACTGGTTGCTGCTCATCTGGCGGAGGCATTGTAATATGTCCCTATGCACCGCCGTCATCTCTTGCAGTGTGTCCCACTTGGACTCCATGCAGGACATCTGTAAGTCCAAGCGGGCATGATGGGCAGCCTGCTGCTGTTTAATGTCCCTGAGGAGCCCCACTACCTGGCTGAGCTCTCCGGTGCTGGACTGGTACGCATCGGCTATGCGTACCTGTTGTGGGTCATCATGCAGTCCAGACCCCTCTGTGATCAGCGACCTATGTCTCCCACCCCTCCCACCACCCCTGGCGACACGTGCAGTACCTGAGGTGGCATGCACAGGTGACCCTGGGCCCCCTTGGGGGTTGTTGGTGGTGTTGGTGTCCATAGCCCCACGTTGGTCCAGGGTCCCTGTGCTGGTGGTGGTGGTGCTCCTTGGTCTGTCCGTGTCGGCAGGGGTGGTATGTGTGTTGACAGTCGTTGGAGGGGTGGGTGCAGGGGGTGCAGCTGGTGGTCCTGCTGGTGCTGCATGATGACTTGCTCCGGAGGTGCCAGGTAGGTCTTCGTCATCCGAGGAGGGCAGAGGCTGTTCCACACCAGTGAGCTCCGTTTCCCCTTGAGTCTGGGACGGGGACTCCTCAGCGTCTGCTGCTGTGTCCCCATCATCACCTGTTTTTGGGAGACACACACAATGTATGTTATGTTTCTGCAGGCATCAATGGTTGACACACCTGACAGTTGTGACTGTACCTCTGGATGCGGGCCTGTACATTGCATTGTCCTAAGTTGTCACAGTCAGAGGTTGATATTGGTGTAGCACATTGTCCTGCATACTTTGGGCATTTCTATATGAATGTTGGGGTGTGTACATGGTCTGCATTGGTTGTATTTGGTTGACATCCGGCCCTCCTTCCCACCCAGCCAGATATTCCACCATGGAACGTGCTTCCATTGCAGGGAGTGCAAGTTGTCTTTCAGGATGTCAGTCAGTGGTGTCCTGCTGTTGGTTGGTGCACAGTTGCCAGCAGGGCCTTGTGCTCCCCACAGCAGTACCCAGTGTCAGCCATCTTGTCAGTTCTTTTCCACTCCCTGTGATGTGCGCATGGTTCAGGGTGGTGTTGATGGGACAGTTGTGGGGGTGACCAATATCTGTGACTACCACTCCCATCATGCTATTGCCTCCACCCCACTTCCCAGCATGCCCATACTTACTTGCTTTTGGGTGGACTTCACTGTGTGTGAGTGTGAGAGCAATGGCAAGATGGCTGACAGTGGTGTCCTGCTGTTGGTTGGTGCCCAGTTCCCAGCAGGGCCATGTGCTCCCCACAACTGAGCACCAGTGTCAGCCATCTTTGAAGTGGCTTTTGACTCCCTGTGAGGTGTGCATGCTTGGGTGTGAGCTTGCTGGGCCATGTGGGTGGGGGATGTTGGGCTGTGACTACCACCCCCATCATGCAATTGCCTCCACCCCCCTTCCCAGCATGCCCATGCTTCCTTCCTTTTGACTCTGCTTCCCTGTGGGGCTGTGTGCCTGTGCTGACAAGATGGCTGACAGTGTTATCCTGGGGTTAGTTTGGCTACAAGTCCCATGTGTGTCCCTGTGCTTCACACAGCATGACCCAGGGTTGTGGTTCTTTGTGGGATATTTGATTAGAGTGTGAGGCAATGCATTCTCCCAGGTGAGTTGTGTGGAGTTTGTGTTAGGGGTGTGTGTGAGTGGAGCTGCTGGTAACTATGGTCAGTGCTGTCAGTCCTCCTTCCCACCCAGCCAGATTTTCCACCATGGAACGTGCTTCCATTGCAGGGAGTGCAAGTTGTCTTTCAGGATGTCAGTGAGTGGTGTCCTGCTGTTGGTTGATGCCCAGTTCCCAGCAGGGCCTTGTGCTCCCCACAGCAGTACCCAGTGTCAGCCATCTTGTCAGTTCTTTGCCACTCCCTGTGATGTGCGCATGGTTCAGGGTGGTGTTGATGGGACAGTTGTGGGGGTGAACAATATCTGTGACTACCACTCCCATCATGCTATTTCCTCCACCCCCCTTCCCAGCATGCCCATGCTTCCTTCCTTTTGACTCTGCTTCCCTGTGGGGCTGTGTGCCTGTGCTGACAAGATGGCTGACAGTGTTATCCTGGGGTTAGTTTTGCTACAAGTCCCATGTGTGTCCCTGTGCTTCACACAGCATGACCCAGGGTTGTGGTTCTTTGTGGGATATTTGATTAGAGTGTGAGGCAATGCATTCTCCCAGGTGAGTTGTGTGGAGTTTGTGTTAGGGGTGTGTGTGAGAAACGCTGCTGGTAACTATGGTCAGAGCTGTCAGTCCTCCTTCCCACCCAGCCAGATATCCCACCATGGAACGTGCTTCCATTGCAGGGAGTGCAAGTTGTCTTTCAGGATGTCAGTCAGTGGTGTCCTGCTGTTGGTTGATGCCCAGTTCCCAGCAGGGCCTTGTGCTCCCCACAGCAGTACCCAGTGTCAGCCATCTTGTCAGTTCTTTTCCACTCCCTGTGATGTGCGCATGGTTCAGGGTGGTGTTGATGGGACAGTTGTGGGGGTGAACAATATCTGTGACTACCACTCCCATCATGCTATTGCCTCCACCCCCCTTCCCAGCATGCCCATACTTCCTTCATTTTGAGTGTACTTCACTGTGTGTGAGTGTGACAGCAATGGCAAGATGGCTGACAGTGGTGTCCTGCTGTTGGTTGGTGCCCAGTTCCCAGCAGGGCCTTGTGCTCCCCACAACATGGCACCAGTGTCAGACATCTTTGATGTGGCTTTTCACTACCTGGTAGGTGTGCATGCTTTAGTGTGAGCTTGCTGGGCCATGCGGGTGGGGGATGTTGGGCTGTGACTACCACTCCCATCATGCTATTGCCTCCACCCCCCTTCCCAGCATGCCCATGCTTCCTTCCTTTTGACTCTGCTTCCCTGTGGGGTTGTGTGCCTGTGCTGACAAGATGGCTGACAGTGTTATCCTGGGGTTAGTTTTGCTACAAGTCCCATGTGTGTCCCTGTGCTTCACACTGCATGACCCAGGGTTGTGGTTCTTTGTGGGATATTTGATTAGAGTGTGAGGCAATGCATTCTCCCAGGTGAGTTGTGTGGAGTTTGTGTTAGGGGTGTGTGTGAGTGGAGCTGCTGGTAACTATGGTCAGTGCTGTCAGTCCTCCTTCCCACCCAGCCAGATTTTCCACCATGGAACGTGCTTCCGTTGCAGGGAGTGCAAGTTGTCTTTCAGGATGTCAGTCAGTGGTGTCCTGCTGTTGGTTGGTACACAGTTGCCAGCAGGACCTTGTGCTCCCCACAGCAGTAGCCAGTGTCAGCCATCTTGTCAGTTGTTTTCCACTCCCTGTGATGTGAGCATGGTTCATGGTGGTGTTGATGTGCGCATTGTGAGGGTGGGCAATATCTGTGACTACGACTCCCATGATGCTATTGGCTACACTGACTTGCCCAGCATACACAGGATTCCTTCCTTTCAGTGGGCTTCACTGTGAGGTGGTGTTGTAGTGGTGGCTACATGTCTGGATGTGTTTGTTAGTTATATTTGTGCCACTGCCTAGCTGCAGTTGTAGTTGTGTTTGTACATGTGATGACACAGTTACATATCACTATGAGATGGCATGTGTTGTGTTTATCTGACTGACATACACATTTTGGGATGATTCTGTTCTGGTTGCTGTGTATTTGCTAAGGGTGCATGGTTTGACTCTCCCCTTGACACTGATGTGTGTGTATTGTCGCACAATTTTGTGTACATTTGTTGTGTACTCACCAGGCTCTGGGAAGTTTTCTAGTCCATATACGCTCACTGGTGGTAGGATGGCCCGCACCTTCTCCTCCCAGGGCCTGAGGTATACTGGTTTGGCAGGAGGGCCACTGCCGGGGTGTTGGCTCAAGAGGTAGTCCTTCTTCAACAGGTCCCTGACCCTCCTGCGCACGTCATACCACCTGTTCTGGATGTCTCCCTTTGTGCGCAAACATGGTGATTGTGCGTTGACCCTGTCGACAATCCTCTCCCACATCTTGGTTTTCTGCGACATGGGTGTCTGTTGTACCAGTGTACCAAACAGCTGTGGCTCTACCCTGAGGATCTCATCTACCAGGACTTCCAATTCACTATCTAGGAACTTTTGATTCTTCTTTGGGGGCATGGTGATGGGTGGTGATGGTGTGCAAGTGAGGGTGTGTGAGTGTGTGTTTTGCTGGGTGTATGTGAGGGTGCTATTTGTTGAGGTGCTGATGGTGTGTGGCTTGTGTGATGGATGAGCTGTGGGTGGGTGTGTGGCTGCTGTCTGTTGAGTGCTGGCAGGTAATTTGAATTTGCAAAGGATCATGGTAGGGATTTGTGTCCTTTATATGGGTGGAGTTGTGGGTGTGTCTTTGTTCCCTGTTTCCCCCCCCAGTATTTATTGGCTTTGTAATTGCTTGTTTGGCCTTTTTTTGTGTTTTTTCCCTTTGTACTTTTTGTGCATGTAGGAGACGTTCTTGTGACCGAGTCGGACCCTGCAGTTGTCTCGTGCGAGCTTCTCCGAGTCGTTCACGCTGTGTTTGTGCTGTTTTCTATGCTGCGTACGCGTCGGTCGCGGTATATTGGGTTGCTTCGGCTCGCAGTTTTGTATGCGTGTCGGTCGTATGGCTTGGGCTCCGTGCGACTCGGTTGTGTTTTCCACGCGTTGCATCGTACTTGGCGGGTAGGAGTTCGCGGGTACGTTTCGTTCGGGATTCTTCCTGGTGCGTGTCGGTCGGTTAGATTCGCGTGGTTTTCCGGCCGGATAGCTGTTTTCCGCACGGTTCGGTCGTTCGGCTTGTGTTCCGTACGCTTCGGTCGGATTTTGCACGCTTCTCATCGTACTTTGCGGGTCGGGCTGCACCGGTACGTGTTGGTCGGAATGAATTCCAGCTCCGAGTCGGTCGGTACGTTTTCCGGCCCGAATCGGAATCGGCCCCTAAGTCAGGAATCAGCAGACAGGAACCGCCAGCTCAAGATTAGGAGACAGCAAAGAAGGCCTCTCCTCACGCAGGTAAGAAAGCAAGCCACCAACTAACACCAACAGACTCTCCAACAAAAAGCCTAAACCCCTCCCACCAGGAACCTCAATTATACCCTAAAACCCAAATGTCCAACCCACACTTGTGTCAGAAGAACAGAGGATTTCTCTACACATGATTGGTTAAGGAAGGAGGTGTACTGTCACACCACTGTCATCATGTCCCTTAGCTCATCTTCTTTATTGTTCATTTATTCTGCATATCTACTTCCACCCCAGGAAATACAAATTTGAGCCTCTGTCATAGCATTCGTTTCCTCCATCCTAGTCATGTAGCAAATTATGTGTCTCATTTATCCGTTCGTGCCGCTCGAAGAGGAAATATTCTTTCACTCAAGGAAAATTTTGTTTCTATCAGTTGTCTCTTGGCAGGCACACAGGACTGGCGAAGGACACTTGTCTTCCACTGCCATCGTTTTTCTCAATATTATTTCGCAGAGTTAATTAATTTTCATTTAACCCTGTGTTTTCCCGCAGAACAGAAAACCATGCTTCTATGAAAAACAAACACAGGCATTATTAATCACTTATAATGCTTTTCATTACGCATCCACCCCATGCTGCATCTATCCATGCGCAACCTACGTTAATATTATTTTTCTAGCCATCGTTAATAATGTGCACAAAAGAAGCATAAGTCTTTTATTTTTTCATTTGTCAAGAAGCATTTGCGGTCTACTTCAGTGCTTTAGTACGCGCTTGCGCAGTAGCATTTTCTCTCATGTTAGGCTCTTTTCCACATTAGTTTTTCACCGCACACAGTTAGTAAACGTTACTGAGGGTTCAATTCGAGTAGGTTTTATTTCGCGAAAAACCCTGCTCCATCAATCCCCCTTTGATGGCGTTTTGAGCCATCACCAAAATACCCACCAATACAGATTATCACTTAGAAAGCAGTTGTTCTCTCTCGCTTTATCATTATCCCATCTAAATCCTTCATTTTTTCATAATAATTACCTTTTTGTCCTCTAATTCTATCTCTTCTCTCTTACTCTTTCTTGCTCTTCGTTTCGTATCAGATGACTCCTTTCTGCATTTACAGCATTTATAAATCAGAAAAATCATTAGTACTGCTGTAGCCACTGCAATGATAGGCGTTAGTATTCTCTCTAATACAATATTCCCAAAAGCAGCAAACCAATTGCCCATGGAAGAAAAACTCTTACTAAGTTTCTCCCAAGCACCGTCAACCTTTAGTTCATCCAAATCTTCTCGAAGATTCGTAATGTTCTTTATATACCCCTCTAAACTCTTACTCTTGTCAGGTATATAAGTGCAACATTGTTGAATCTTTAACATATTACAGACTCCACCCTCTTTGGCCAATAATACATCAAGGGCAAGTCGATTTTGTAAAACCATTGATCTAATAGCAACCATTTCAGTATCAATCATCAAGAAACCACCAGCAGTATCTGTTGATAAACGATCAGCCACTGTGGACAATTTTCTAATTTTGTGCGAGTTTAATATGACTCCAACTGAAGGTATCAATGCTCCAAAAATATCTCCCACTATTTTCGAAAAAGTCGCTCCTCTCTTATTACGTGTTAGTCCATTCTTTACTTCATTGATTTTGTCATTTTTATCCAAATGGTACACCTTTGGAAATACAATGCCAATATAGCAACATCCATACCAATGTGCAGGCAACCTATAGTAGGCATTCTTACCACACACATAATAGATTCCCGGAAAGACAGGATCAGTTCCTCCTTTCATTCCCCATCCTCCTGTAATTAGGAAAGTATGATCACATTCACTAGAACCAATGAAATAATTGTTATAATCAGTTTTTAGTCTAAGCAAGCAAAGCTTCCCTCTATGATGCCAGTCCAGGGTCATGGCAGCGTATGTCTCACCCTTTTTGTAATCTCCTTCTCTGAAAGCCCATGGAGGTGCATGAGACTTTTGCTCAGCAGCTTTTCTCTTAAAATCCTGCCTTCTATCTCAGCACTACTCACTCTATTCATGTTCTTTCTAATAGGAATTTCTAAAAACACTAAATCCATGTTAGAGTAGTAGTATTGTAAGCTACCTCTCAAGTAGAATAGACTGGTTAGTACACTACAAGACACACCATATGTTAAAGGTAGGTGATGATATGTCACCCCCTCTGAGACAGACAATGGTAATTGCATGCACACATAACAATCTCTCGCATCTATTGTGTCAATGTACTCATACAACAACTTAGTAAATACATTTAACGAAAAGTCATTACTTGATTTATCTTGATGATAGATGCTATCACCTTCCATCTTTTCTATATTAGTATGTGAGATTTCTTTAAGACTTTTAAAATCTGCTTTCTCACTCGTCACACCATTAGTATTATTTTTATGGTTAGTTACCATTAAGACAGGCACAATAACAATTAGGGGTCGATTCCGATTCGGGCCGGAAATTTCTCCGACCGAGCCGGACCCGGAGAGATTTCCGACCGAATCGGACCCGTGCAGTCCGACCGAACGAGTACGATGCGGCCGTATGTTATCGGACACGAGTCGGTCGGACTCCCATTGAACTCAATGGGAGCCGGTCGTACAACGCGTACGCGGGCTCCCATTGCCTCAATGGGTGCGAGGCGGACAAGGGCGCCCCCTACAGCGGGTACGCCGCGAGCGCTCGCGGCGTACACGCACAGGTAGGGGGACCCTTGGGTCCCCCTGTGTGCGCCTCGCGCGGCTACGCGTACAGGGGGTCCGACACGGACCCCCAAAGTACGGCTCCGACAGCTCTTACGAGCCGGAGTGCGCGGCTCGGTCGGACTGCTCGCGGCGCGCATCGTACTTACCCGGCCGGGAAACGTCTCCATTGCGCGGTGCGAATCGGGTCCGACCGAGTCGGTCGGAGCGGTTCGAGTCCGAGCGAGTCGGTCGGAGTTGTCGGGACGCCCGGACGAGTCGGTCGGCGAGTCCGCATCGTACTCGCTCGGCCGGACCCGCGTACGGTTCGGTCGGGAAACAGGCTTTCGCATGGCTTTTTTCCCGACCGAATGGTATTGGGTGCGCCTCCGACCGAGATCGGAATCGGCCCCTTAGTGTTAACCACACCAACATTAGTAATAAAATACTAAATAAGCAAGCATTAATACATCTACGTTTGAACCTACGATTTTGATATCCAGTCTCTGTTATTTTTGCCATTTTAAAGAAATAATTTGTATCAATTCAAAAAGAAAAAAGAAAAACTATAAAAAACTATAAAAAACTATCTAAGTAGTGTATCCAAACACTTCAAGCCTTTTTCTTCTTCTTTCTTCACCCCCTCTTTTTCTTTTTTTTTATATCTTCTTCACAGCTCTTGATTCAATGTCTTCTTTTAATTCTCTTTTCTTTCTCTGAGTGAATTCTTTAATTTTCCTGCACCCTTTAGTTTACACAGTTCTCTAAGGGTGGCTCAAATCCATTTGCTTCACTCTTCTTTGTACCAGTGTCTTCTTTGCTTTGATCTGTATGCTCAAATTCTTCCAATACCACATATGTCCATTCTGGAGCTGTGTATTTCCTGTTTGGAACTCTTACTCTCTTAGTTTTCCAAACTAATTCTTCTTCTGACTCACTTTGTTCTGTTTTGTTTGGTACTTCAACTATCGTGTCTGGTATTTTCTTTTTGAGAGTGTATTTCAGTCTTTTCACTCCTTTTGGCCACACATCACCTTTTCTTGCTCTCTTAACTTGCACAGTTCCCTCTGCTTCAGTGTCAAGTTCGCAAGTTCTTCTATTCAGTTCTTTTCTCTGTTGGGCTTGCTCTTGATTCTCATTTAACACTCCTCCATCATCACTTTCAACAGCAGTCTCACGAGACCCAGCAGCTGGTGCCCACTTTATTTGACTTTGTTCTCGATCATCCACGTGTTCAGCACTCTCAGAATTTGTAGCTTCAGACTCTATAGTTTCACGTTCTACAGCTCCTGGCTCTTCTTGACTCTCTGCCAGTCTCTGCTCTTCTTCTTCTTGTCTTTCAAGTGGACTTGGGACTCTTCGTGTGTGACTTGCGTGTATCCAATTCCGCAAACCTCCACACTTCACTGCTGTCGTTGTCACCAGTATTATCTGGTATGGGCCATGCCACCCAGGCTCTAGACACGACTTTCTCACATGTTTCTTCACCAGGATCCACTCCCCTGGACTTAAATCATGTGCTTACTCTTGCTGTGTTGTGGTTGCACTTTCTCCAACCTGATGAGACACAGAATGCACCACATCAGCCAATCCTTTGCAATAATCAAGCACCAAATCATCAGTTATATTCATCAGTTGATTCGCTGGTACAATCGGCTGTCTCATTGCTCTCCCCATTATAACTTCATGAGGGGATAATCCAGTCTTTTTATCAGGAATGCTTCTCAGACTCATTAATACCAATGGTAAAGCGTCTGGCCATTTCAGTGCTGTTGATGCACATACCTTTGATAATCTCGATTTAATAGTGCCATTAATTTGCTCGACCACACCTGAAGCTTCTGGTCGATAGGCACAATGCAGCTTTTGCTAAATTTGTAATGCTGCGCAAATCATCCGAATGATTTCATTATTAAAATGAGTACCTCTATCTGTTTCTAAAGAGACTGGAAATCCAAATCTAGTAATGATCTCTCTCAAAAGCAATTTAGCAACTGTTAAACTATCATTTCTTCTTGTTGGATATGCTCCTACCCAACGAGAAAACAGACAGACAACAACCAAAACATATTTCAGTCCATTATAAGGAGGCAACTCAATAAAACCTGCCTGCAATCTAGTAAAAGGACCTGCTGCTTTTCCAATCCGTCCCCAACTGACAACAGTTTTTCTACCTGGATTCTGCTGCTGGCATACTACACATCTCTAACAAAGACTCTCTGCAATAACCCCGAACTTTAGATTGTACCATGATTGTTTGAAGAGCCTAATCATAGCATCTCTTCCCACATGAGTCACTTCATGGTACATCCTTGCAAATTGTGAAAGTAAACAGTCTGGCATTACTGGTCTATCATCCATGTACACCCATATTTCATCTTCAGGTCTCTTTGTACATCCTGATTTAATCCAAATTTCTTTCTCTTCCTCACTAGCTTCTTCTTGCAATTGTCTAACTTCATCCCATGTTTCTAGAGAAGAGAACAACAAGTGACAATTTGTATTCTTTTTTCTGTTCCTTTATTGATTGAAACCGAATTTTGTGCACAGAAACGAGCCACTTGGTCTGCATATCTGTTGCCACTAGTCACATAATCATTTCCTGATTTATGTGCTTGGCATTTGACCACTGCAATTTCTTTAGGCAATTGTAATGCATTCAGCAAATCTTTTACTTCTTTGCTGTTTCTAATCGAGGATACTGAAGAAGTCAGAAATCCACGTTGCATTCACAATTGACCAGTCGTGGACCACTCCGAAACCATATTGACTATCCGTAAATATGGTTATCCTCAAATTTTTGCCAATTATACATGCTCTGGTCAATGCGACCAATTCAGAAATTTGTGCTGAATCTATCCCTCTTAGACAAGATGCTTCAAAAACCATGGCCACTGTACATACTGCATATGAAGCACGCAATGCACCCTTTCCATCTCTCAGACACAAACCATCTACAAATATCACACAATCTGATTCTGGCAATGGTGTATCTTTTATGTCAGGCCTTGGTTTCGTACACAACTCTGTCACGTCCAGACAATCATGATCTGCTTCATCTTTTACTTCTTCACAACTCGAACTCAGCAACAAAGTCGCTGGGTTCAATGTCGTGCATCTTGTTACTGTCACATTCTCAGCACCCAAAATCACTCTCTCATATCTAGTCAAACGACTACTCGTCATGTGCTGCGTCCTCGTCCGTTTTAGCAAAATCTCAACAGAATGTGGCACATACACTCTCAATGGATGTCCCATCACAATTGATTCACTCTGCTCCAGACTCACACAAGTTGCAGCCACTGCTTTCAAACAACCTGGCAACGCTGCGGCCACTGAATCCAAAGTAGCAGAAAAATATGCTACTGGACGACGCGCCATTCCATGTGTCTGCGTCAAAACTGAAACCGCACATCCATCTTTCTCACAACAGAACAATGCAAATTCTTTAGACTAATCTGGCATTCCCAATGCAGGTGCTCGACAAAGACTATCTCGCAACTCAACAAAAGCCTTCATGCTTTCTTCATCCAGTTTGATCAGATCGACTACATCTTTGTGAGTCAATCTCTGTAATGGCTTGGCTATCAGTGAGAAACCACTGATCCACTGTCTGCAGTATCCAACCATGCCCAGAAACATTCGAACTTCTTTCTGTGTTCTGGGAGGACCCATTTGCAAGATCACAGCAATTCGATCTTGTGATACTTTCCTGAGTTCTTTCTCAATTTTGTGTCCCAAATATTGAACCTCTTTTTGACAAAACTGCAATTTTGCTGGTGACACTTTATGCCCACCTACTGCCAAATGGTTCAGTAGAGCAATTGTATTTGTCACACATGCTTCTCATGTCTTTGATGCCACCAATAGGTCATCAATGTATTGCACCAATACTGAGTCTTCTGGCATAACCAATGACTTCAGACACTTTTTCAAAATCTGATTGACAATCGCAGGACTCTCTGTATACCCTTGAGGAACTCAGCACCATGCCAAGACACGGTCTCCAAACCGAAATGCAAAAAGATACTGGCTATCTTGATGCAAGGGTATCGAGAAAAAGGCTTGACACAAATCAGTCACTATGAACCATTCCGCATCATAGTGAATTTGGTAAAGAATCACTGCTGGGTTTGGCACTATTGGACAACAAGGTACTACAATCTTATTAATTTTTCACAAATCTTGCACAATTCTGTACTTGCCACTCGGTTTTTTAATTCCCATAATAGGTGAATTACAAGGACTCCCTAGTATTTCTCTCAGAATACCTTGTTGAATCATTTGCTCAATTATAGGAGTAACTCCCTCAATAGTCTCAGGACTCATTTTATACTGTGGTGTTTTTGAAAATTCTGCACCTTGTTTGACCACAATTTGAATTGGATCAATACCTTTCATCAATCCGATGGCTTTCCCTGAAAAATCCCACACATCAGTCGTCGCAGTATCTCTCAATTCAACAGGCAAATCCTTTGCTGTAAATAAAGGATACAAATCATTCACTTCTGTCCCATACTTTGCTAACATCACTTTGAAAGCAACATCCTCATCTGGTGTTTGAAAAGCAATACCATCTGGTGTACAATAGATGGTGCAGTTCATTTTGCAAGACAAGTCCCTACCTAAAAGGTTCACCGGACTCGTATCACACGCCACAAACCGATGTAAATCTCTGAATTCTCCAATATGAACCTCCATTGGTTTGGTCACAGGAGTTCTAATATACTTGTTTGAAACTCCTACAACTTGGATAGTCTCTCCCCAGAGGCGTAGGTTTGGAATTTCTGCTGCTCTCACAGTAGAACAGGTAGCACCAGTGTCCACAAGGAATGTAATATCATTACCTTCCACTTTCCCATCCACAAAAGGACCTGATTGATCTACCACTAGAAATGCGCCAAGCAAGCACTCTTCCTCCTCCCTCAGGCACCGTCATTAAGATGAATCTGAATCACTCTCAGGACATTGCAACCAATATTGCGAAACCATTTGTCCATTTTGTTTCTTACCAATTTGTTCACTCGTGTGAAATCTAGCATTCGCACTGTATCTCTGTACCTGAGCATTCACATTATTTGGCATAGGAGCTTGAGGCACTTGTACCTGTTGTACCTGTGGTGAAACTACCTGTTGCTGTTGTTGATTCACAACCACCTCATTCGGCATCTGTGGATTAGAATTTTGAACCATTCCATTATTTTCTAACAAGAAGTTACACTCGTTCTTCCAATGTCCTAACCTGCCGCACGCATGACAAGGGAATTTTCTCTTCATCTCTTCTTTCTACCTCTACCTTTTTCGCGGTAATTGCACTTGAACACCACCATTCGGTACAATATTCAAACCAGATACCTGACCATTTTGAAAATTCTGATTCTGTTCTTTCATCTGAAAACCTGTTTGAGAATAATCAACAAAATTCCCATTTTTCTGCTGTGCCACTTTCCCTTGCACCCACATCATTTTCTTTTTCAATTTCTTATGCCTAGATTCAATATCATCACTACAATGCTTTGCATACCTCAGTATTTCATCCACTGTTTTGTTCTGCCAACAAATCAAATGCTGCTGAATCATATTACTAATTTCGGGTTTCAATCCAAACACAAACTTATACACAAAATGTCCCATATCTTTGTCAGTTATGCTTTCAAAACAACTATACTGTTTAAACACCTGTAAAAGTCTCTTGTAGTAGGCATGTACTGTTTCTTTTGACTCCTGTGTTGTCCTGTCAATCTTAACCCAATCTGTTTCCTTTGGGGAAATCTTACTCTTCAAATAAGTAATCATTTGATTATATTTCTTCATCACCTTTTCTGAAGGCGCTCCAGTTTTAACATCTCTAGTGTCCTGATACCACCTGATATCACCCAACACTGCAGGAGCGAAGATATGCCCAGTCCGCTACCCCTGCCCTGGCAGCTACCACCTATAATTACACAAAGAGATAGCTGCCAGGAACACAGGGAGAAGGTGGGGGTAAAAAGAGGGTAAACCCAAAGGGTCGTCACTGGAGCACCAAATTCCCCTCTAACTGCAACTGGTAGGAAAAGGGCCCACGTACTCTGAGAGGAAACAAAAATAGAAACATAGATTAAGATTAACCCCAATTGCCATCACTCATTAACATGCATGGTCAGGCACTACTTGGCGCAGGAACAGATAAACTCTTACCTGTGTTACGAGCACAAGTTCTTCCTCTGGCTATGAAGTCACGAAATAGGAACTCAACTTCAGGAAGAAGGAGGTTAACATCCCAAATCATGAAGCAAAACGTTTTTCTCCCAAGTACCAAAACGTATAGCTTCAAGGATCCAAAGAACAAGGGGAAAAATGTCTGACACAAACAAAAACCCTATCCAAATACAAAACGAAGGAATAAGAAAGCAAAAACTGAGTCCAAGGATTTTAGCCCAAACGGGTTATAAAAAATGACCCAAATGCTTTAAAAGTACTGCAAATGACCTAGATAGGTCACAAAACGTCCAGGAAATAATCCAAGTGGCTTGTGCAAGGATCAGGTACGCAGCCGCGTACCCGCAGTGCAAGAACTCCAATGACTGAAACTGACCGCGATTCCAAAGCTGCGGTGCAAGAATCTGAAAAACCAGGGAAAGGAAAACAAACGAACAGAAGTCTCCAGGCAAACCCCACTCGCAATCCTGCGAAAGGCCGTAGTCCCAAGAGAAGGAGCTGAAACGAGACGCTGGTCCAACGAACAGGAAGCTGAAATGCTGAGGCGAAGTCCTTCCGGGTACCGAGACCGGGGAGTGAAACCAAGCAAGGACTAGCAGCTGACGGTCATTTTTATACCCCCTGCCTGCGCGCCAAACCCGCGCACCAGCAGCCCTGACCATGAGGATAAAAAGAGGACAAAAGGTAGGGAACAGTGTGGGAAGTATGTACAGGCACCTATTAATCCCTAACAGTATCCCCCCCCAAAGGACGTGGCTTAGAAGGATGACAAATATGAAACGAACGTACCAATCGGGGAGCGTGAACATCTCCCGCTGGTTCCCAGGTACGCTCATCAGGGGAATAGCCCTTCCAGTCGACAAGATAATATAACCTCCCTCTCCTGCGTCTGGAATCCAGGATAGCATTGACCTCAAACTCCTCATACCCATCTACTAGAACAGGAGGGGGGGGAGGCAACGCCTGAGTAGACCTGGTGTACGGTTTCAATAGGGACGTGTGAAACACTGGATGGATGCGATAATCCTCTGTCAACTCTAGTTTCATGGCAACAGGGTTCACTATACTAAGAATACTAAAAGGCCCCACATACCGTGGCTGTAATTTCCGAGAACCACCCAACCTCAAATTCTTTGTTGCCAACCATACTTGATCTCCTACTGCATAGGAGGGGGCAGGATATCTGTGTCTATCAGCTTGCTTCTTCATGCTGAGCTTGGTGACCCTTAACTGTTCCTGTGCTTTATTCCAGATTTGGACCAGGGAGAGGCTTAAGGTGTCCAATGCAGGTACATGCCCCATGGGTTGTATTGGAATAGCCTTCGGATGAAATCCCATAGAACAAAAGAAAGGAGTCATCCCTAAGGCTGTATGCATGCTGTTATTATATGCGAATTCCGCTAAGGGGAGTGCCATAACCCAACTACAAGTCAAGGAGGTCAATAAACAACGGAGGTACTGCTCCATAGTTTGATTGGTACGTTCCGTCTGACCATCCGTCTGAGGATGGTAAGCGGATGACAGACGCAACTCCATTTTCAAAGAGGAGCACAGCTCAGTCCAAAAATGAGATATAAACTGCGCATCTCTATCAGTCACAATGGCATTGGGCAACCCATGTAACCTCACCACATGATTTACAAACACTATGGCCAACTCACGAGCCGTAGGCACCTTTAGTAAAGGTATGAAATGTGCCATTTTAGTAAACAAATCCACCACCACCAGTATGGCTGTATAACCGGAGTCAAGAGGGAGATCAGTAAAAAATCCATTCTGATAGTATGCCAAGGAGCAGGAGGGACAGGCAAGGGACACAACAACCCAGAAGGACATGTGTGCATAGGCTTGTTAATAGCACAAACAGGGCAAGAAGCTACAAACACTTGGACATCATGCCCTACTGTCTCCCACCAAAACCAACGTAAACAAAACTCTCTGGTCTTATTCATTCCAGGATGACCCACTAAGGATGAAGAATGGCACCAAGTAAGGACTTGTTCCCTCAATTCAGGTGGTACAAACAACCGTCCATCATGATACAAAAAACCATTTTGGACGGTAAAAAGTGGGTTTGTCAGCCATGGGGTAAGGTCCACGTTCCCCACTTGTTCTTTCACCGAGGACAAGAAATCTTCTGATGAAACACAACCCACAATCCTCTCCCCAGGTATCATAGATCTTAATTCAGAGCCCTGCGCATCCCCAATCTGACCCAAATGTATGCGAGACAGCGCATCAGATTTCAATTGTTGTGCAGCAGGCCTATATGTAATGATGAAATCATATTCATTGAAGAATAATACCCATCGCATCTGTCTCAGGGTCAATGCTCTGGCGGAGCGAAAGAACTCTAAGTTCTTATGATCTGTATAAATTGTAATGGGGTGTCGGGCCCCCCACAAATGATGTCTCCACTCTTCAAAGGACAACTTAATGGCCAACAACTCCCTCTCTGCCACTGTGTAATTGCGTTCTGCTGGCAGCAAAGTCTTAGAAAAGAACGCAATTGGATGCATAAACCCTGTTTCCAAATCCCTCTGTGAGAGAACACCACCCACAGCACACAAAGAGGCATCAGCCTCTACAAAAAAGGGCAAGGCAGGATCTGGATGCACAAGAACAGGGGCCGAAGTAAATTTATCAATCAACATCTCCAACGCTGTTTGTGCCAAAGGAGACCAAACAAACGGCACCCCCTTTTTCAACAAGGCAGTCATAGGCGTTACTACATCCGAACAATGTGAAATAAACCGCCGATAGAAATTAGTGAATCCAAGTAGGACCTGTACATCCCTTACACAGGTAGGGGAGGGCCAGGTAACAATAGCCTCAATCTTACGAGGATCCATCTTAATTCCACCAGCAGAAACAAGAAACCCTAAAAACTCCACACAAGAAGTATGGAATTTACATTTCTCCAGCTTCACAAACAAATGATGTTCCCTTAATTTCTGCAGCACCTGTGACACGTGTATCTCATGATCCACAGTGGATTTAGAAAATATTAAAATATCATCAATATAAACGATCACACTCACATCCAGGTATTCCCTCAAAACCTCATTGATAAAAAATTGAAAAGCAGCTGGTGCGTTACACAAACCAAAAGGCATAACGCAATATTCAAACAAACCAAACTTTGTACGGAAAGCAGTTTTCCATTCGTCCCCTTCACGGACACAAATGAGATGGTAAGCGCCCCTCAAATCAAGTTTGGTAAAAACAGTAGCATGCTTCAGTTGATCTAACAAGACAGGGATTAACGGGAGTGGATACTTGTTCTTGATTGTCACTTTATTAAGTGCTCTATAGTCCACACAAGCACGGTGTCACGTTCAGGCGAAGATAGCACATAATGTACACTGTAGTCTGCACCATTGTATGTGTGAGAGCGCGATATACACTACATCTCCCATGATGCAGCTAACGGTGAGCTGCAGTCCTACCTCTTTGTCTCCTCGCTACATAAACACCGCCTACCGAATAACCGGTGCTTGTCACCTGTGGGATTACCAGGAAGGCTGTTCCAGTTCCGTGGAACTTTTCCCTTTTGGCTCTGAAACTCAAGCCCTTGTCTCCGCCCCGCAATCGGGGCCATCACAGAGCTGAGCGGAACTGCGGCGGCTAGTTTCCTGTGGTAGCGCTGATGCGCATTTCGCCATTTATTTCTTGCCTGCAAGCTCAGTCTGTGCCTCGCGCTGGAGCGCTGTTCTGAGTCGCGGTAGACTTAAGGCGCTCGCATGGCCCCGGTCATATCTGGTAGCGCGATGCGCTTATGACAATTTCGCCTAGCACTTTCCTGACAGTTGAACTTCGCACTGGAGCGCATTGACTCGTCCTGTTGGACTCGCGGTACATACAGTACCGGGGATTTTAGAGAACAGGAGTTCCACATCATTAAGAGCCGTTGAGTGGCTCAGGATTATTTCATTTTTTTTGCCTTTTCCTTTGTTGTTCATGACCTGAGAACCTTTCTGAAAAGCGCAGGAACCGCGCACTCTCTTTGGAAGTCCTCCCAGTGGCTCAACTGGGATCCCTGGAGGGAATCGAAGAGGTCCCAGGAGTGAGCTAAGTACAAACACGCTTCCTTCTTGCAGGATGTTATGGGCGCAGTGTCTTGCTAAATATTGGTTATACTTCAGGAGAACTGTTGTGGAACCACGCTTTATTTTCATTCCTTTATTTTTGCCTTTTTGTATTTTTTGTACTTTACAAGGATAAGTGTGGCTGATAACTGTAAGTGCATACACATATTGAATTGTTTTACGTTGCAGTTGCTTAGAGTGGTGATTTTAAGTGTATTGTGTTGTGTCTCACTTACAGGGAACACGGGGCTACCGTAGGAGTGAAGTCTGCAACTCCAGAACTGTTCCCCATTGAGTGATTTCGCTGCTGCACCATTATTGTTTCATTTGTCCCTTTTTTCCCCTTCCCCTACTGTGGTGTGACCAGTGGAGTTATATATATATACTCGCTGGTGGTTCCATACAAGGGGAAAGGGTTACCCGGCATCTTTCATCGCTCCCGCTGTAGCCGGCTTTCCAGGTTAGTGACTAACCTTTCTCTGTCGTGACAGAGTGACAAGCCCACGGTTACTTACAGCCTGAGCGATGGATACCAACACTGTTCTTACTTCAGTGTTGGAAACGTTGACCGCTTTGCGGATGGAAGTAGATGCCTTTCGAACAGAAAACCTAGACTTGAGAAATGAGATGGGCACTATGAGGAGAGAAGTTGCTGGTTTGTCCCGCACCAACCCTACGGGTCCAAGGGGGGGGTTCTTATATCAGGAATTGGACCCTACCACCACCACCACCCACTTCTCACGACACAGACGCAGGGCATACGGCTCAGTTTCAGGGAGGGGGAGCAGGTCCTTCCACCATTCAAGTGATACAGCCCGTACAGCTGCCTCTTGCCCCTCCCGAGAGATTCTTTGGGGATCCAAAAAAGTTTGGGATATTTCTGGGTCAGTGTAAACTGCACTTCATGTGCAAGCCTGCGGTGTTTCCTAACGACCAGGCAAAGACAGCGTTCGTTATGTCCTATCTTGGAGGGAACGCAGCTAGTTGGTCCTTCCCCCTAATAGAGAGAGACGATCCCGTCTTACACAATTTCTCTGCCTTTTGTGAAGAGATGCGCAGGTTATTCGACAGAAAGGCGCATCAACTCTCTTTAGATAGGGAACTCATTACATTGAAGCAGGGCACACAAGACCTACTCACCTATATAACCGCTTTCAACAGGCTCGTCGTGGAAACCAATTGGCCCATGGAAAAAAGAACTTCCTTGTATTACCAGGGGCTGAGAGGTGAACTGAAGGACGTATTAGCCCAGGTGGTTCACATGCCCGCTACCTGTGACGAACTCATTGACCTCACCGTTCAACTGGACCATCGGCTCCAGGAGAGAAAAGGCGATAAACAGTATACCAACTCCAAGTTTTTGCTTTCCCGACCTAAACCCATAACGGACGAACACCCACAAGCCACCGATGGGACAGAACCAATGCAGATAAGCGGCATACGAGGGCCACTCAGCCAAGAGGAGAGGGAAAAAAGGCGGAGACAAAGATTATGCATGTACTGCGGAAAGCCCGGACACTACATCAAGATTGCAAAACAAAAACCAAGGCGATATACAAAGATACCAGAGGGACCCGGAACGCGCCTGTGGTGGAGTATCTGTCTGAGGATCCGGGAAACTAAGACGCTCAAACAAGCAAAAGACCCCTTGTTTGAGACAAGTAGATGAAGAGGTCTTTCCGGCCGTGGCCAATACGGTCCAAACCTCGGTGGCTCACATGAATGTGTGCGTAACATTGGAGATACCTGGGCTGGAATTCGTTGTAGTGCATGCTCTACTTGATTCCGGGGCCACTGGAAATGTTATTGATCAGCAATACGCACAAGAACTCGGTGTACCCTGCATAAGAAAAAGGATACCAGAACCAGTGAAGGCAGTGGACGGTACGGCATTGACGTCGGGCCCTGTGCGCTTTCACACCCAGATGATTCTAATGCAAGTCGGGATGAACCATTTCGAACACATTCAATTTGATCTCATAGACGCCCCCCATTTCAAACTCATTTTGGGTATGCCTTGGCTTACACAGCATGATCCCTTAGTTTCATGGGCGGCACGTAGTGTCACCTTGAACTCCTCATACTGCATGGAACATTGTAGAAGAGAGAAAGTCCAGTTTGCGTACAAGGCAGAGAATCCAGCAGAACTGCTTGTAGCGGGTGTAGTGCACAGAGTGCGTGCTGCATCTCCACGCTACCGGAGGAATACAAGCAGTTCCAAGCCGTATTCAGCGAACAAGAAGCAAGCAAGTTACCCCCGCACAGGGATTATGATTGTGTGATTGACCTAGAGGCCGGAGCCAGTATACCATGCAGTCGTATATACGCCCTCACTGAAGCTGAAACAACCTATCTGCGGCAATACCTGGATAAACTGCTTTCCTCCGGCTTCATCCGTCCTTCTTCTTCCCCTGCTTCCTCGCCACTATTTTTCATCCCAAAGCGTGAAGGGGGCTTATTGATTACAGGGCCATCAACAGAATAACCAAAAAGAACAGATATCCACTGCCCTTAATACCTGTTCTACTGGACCAGTTGAAAGGAGCCAAGGTGTTCACCAAACTGGACCTCCGGGGAGCCTACCACCTGGTAAGGGTGTGGCGAGGGGATGAATGGAAAACGGCCTTCCGTACCAAATTCGGGCTGTATGAATATCGAGTAACGCCCTTCAGCCTCTGTAACGCCCCCGCCGCATTCCAGTTTTTTATGGATGACATGTTACGAGGCTTGTTGGATGTATCATGTATTGTGTATATCGATGATATCCTGATATACTCGGCTTCCATCGAAGAGCACATCCCTCATGTGTCAGCCGTACTGGAACGGTTACAGCGGTTTGCTCTCTATGCCAAGCTGGAAAAATGTCTTTTTCACACCTCTGAAGTGGAGTTCTTGGGGTATGTTATCGGACCAAATGGCCTCTGTATTGACAGAAAAAAGATACAAGCTATACTCCACTGGGAGTCACCCTCTTGTGTGAAGGCCTTGCAAAGTTTCCTGGGCTTTGCGAATTTTTACAGGAGATTTATCAAAGAATTCTCCAGAATCATTCAACCCCTGACGCACCTGCTACGGAAAGGAGCTGTCTTTCTCTGGACGGAACCAGCGGAACAGGCGTTCCGAATGCTAAAGGACTGCTTCACTAGTGCTCCGGTGTTAAGACATCCTGATGCCAATCAGCCGTTTGTGGTAGAAACAGATGCTTCATACTACGCCATTGGAGGAGTTCTTTCCCAACGCCATCCAGACACAGGCCAACTCCATCCTGTTGCCTTCTTCTCCAAGAAACTGCCTACGTGTGAGGTGAATTACAGCATCTCTGATAAAGAGTTGCTGGCAATAAAGAGAGCGTGTGAGGAATGGAGACACCATCTAATGGGGGCCAGACATACGGTGGAAATATACACCGACCATCGGAATCTCCTCTTCTTGAAGAGTGCTAGAGCATTAACCCCTCGGCAACTCCGATGGTCACTGTTTTTCTCCGACTTCGACTTTGTGATCAAATATCGACCAGGACCACAAAATGGTAAAGCTGATGCCCTGTCGAGGCCCACTCATACCCCTGATCTCAGCATAGGCCCAGCAGAAGAACCCCCTATAATACTCCAGAAGGCTTCTTTCCCGACAGAGGTAATGGCCTTGACAACCTCTTCTGAGTACTTGGATGACGTTCAGAAACAAACCGAGGGTCTGGATGAACAAATATGGGTTGCAGAGGAACCTCAACACCGTTCCTCCCATAATAAACTGCTGTATTACGACAACAGGCTATACATACCAGACGGTCCCTTGCAACAGCAAGCCTTGAAATGGATTCACGAATCCACATTGGGTGGGCATTTGGGAACACAGAAAACTCTACAGACAATGTCTAGATACTTCTGGTGGGTCACGCTTCCGAAAGACACCGCAAAGTACGTCTCTGAATGTTCCATCTGTGCCCAGGCAAAGGCACAGCACCAATGGCCTAGCGGATTGCTCAGACCCATACCCATACCTCCAGCCCCCTGGCACACGGTGTCTATGGATTTCATCGTGGAGATGCCTTCCAGCTCAGGTTACAACACTATACTGGTAGTCATCGACCACCTGACCAAAATGGGGCATTTTGTTGCACTGACCGGGTTACCTACATCGGGGGAACTGGCTACCTCATTCTTACAGAACATAGTGCGTCTGCATGGGATTCCTTCAGTCATCATCACGGACAGAGGGACCCAGTTCACGTCAAGGTTTTGGAAGGCGCTCTGTGCTGTCATGAAGATAGACGCCCGTCTCTCCACGAGTTACCATCCGCAAACAGACGGCAAAACGGAGAGACTAAACCAAACTTTAGAGCAGTACCTCAGATGTTTTACACTACAACACGAGGAAGAATGGAGCATACTTCTATGGACAGCCGAATTCGCATACAACAATGCTAGTCATTCCTCTCTAGGATGTTCTCCCTTCTTTTGCCTCAATGGTTACCATCCTAACATGTTGCCCTTCGAACATCCAGTAACATCCAAACATCCCACGATCCAAGAACACCATGCACACCTCAAGCTGGTATTACAGAATGCCAAAATACACCTAGAAACAGCAAGGGCTCGTGACAAACATTACGCAGATAGGAAGAGAACACCAGAGCCCTCATACAAAGCAGGGGATAAGGTGTGGCTCAGCACAAAACATCTGAAATTCAAGGGCAATACTCGGTTACAACCTAAATTTCTGGGTCCCTATCCTATCGATAGAGCAGTCAACCCTGTAGCCATGAGATTGGTTCTCCCTCCTGCTTGGCATATTCACCCTGTGTTTCACGTTTCCCTCCTACGTCCCTGTCTCCCTGAAACCAGGCTGTCTGTAAGACCGAGACCAGTGGAGATCGAGGGGGAGGAGGAGAATGAGGTTAAGAACATCCTTGATTCCAAGCTAGTCAGGGGACGGGTACATTACCTCATAGAATGGAAAGGGTATGGTCCTGAGGACCGCTCCTGGGAACCGAGTTCTAACCTTCGCTGCCCTGGAATACTTAGACGTTTTCACTCCCGGTTTCCCACTAAGCCTGGTGGACCGCCGAGACGTCGGTCGTGGAGAGGGGGTTCTGTCACGTTCAGGCGAAGATAGCACATAATGTACACTGTAGTCTGCACCATTGTATGTGTGAGAGCGCGATATACACTACATCTCCCATGATGCAGCTAACGGTGAGCTGCAGTCCTACCTCTTTGTCTCCTCGCTACATAAACACCGCCTACCGAATAACCGGTGCTTGTCACCTGTGGGATTACCAGGAAGGCTGTTCCAGTTCCGTGGAACTTTTCCCTTTCGGCTCTGAAACTCGAGCCCTTGTCTCCGCCCCGCAATCGGGGCCATCACAGAGCTGAGCGGAACTGCAGCAGCTAGTTTCCTGTGGTAGAGCTGATGCGCATTTCGCCATTTATTTCTTGCCTGCAAGCTCAGTCTGTGCCTCGCGCTGGAGCGCTGTTCTGAGTTGCGGTAGACTTAAGGCGCTCGCATGGCCCCGGTCATATCTGGTAGCGCGATGCGCTTATGACAATTTCGCCTAACACTTTCCTGACAGTTGAACTTCGCACTGGAGCGCATTGACTCGTCCTGTTGGACTCGCGGTACATACAGTACCGGGGATTTTAGAGAACAGGAGTTCCACATCATTAAGAGCCGTTGAGTGGCTCAGGATTATTTCATTTTTTTTGCCTTTTCCTTTGTTGTTCATGACCTGAGAACCTTTCTGAAAAGCGCAGGAACCGCGCACTCTCTTTGGAAGTCCTCCCAGTGGCTCAACTGGGATCCCTGGAGGGAATCGAAGAGATCCCAGGAGTGAGCTAAGTACAAACACGCTTCCTTCTTGCAGGATGTTATGGGCGCAGTGTCTTGCTAAATATTGGTTATACTTCAGGAGAACTGTTGTGGAACCACGCTTTATTTTCATTTCTTTATTTTTGCCTTTTTGTATTTTTTGTACTTTACAAGGATAAGTGTGGCTGATAACTGTAAGTGCATACACATATTGAATTGTTTTACGTTGCAGGTGCTTAGAGTGGTGATTTCAAGTGTATTGTGTTGTGTCTCACTTACAGGGAACACGGGTCTACCGTAGGAGTGAAGTCTGCAACTCCAGAACTGTTTCCCATTGAGTGATTTCGCTGCTGCACCATTATTGTTTCGTTTGTCCCTTTTTTCCCCTTCCCCTACTGTGGTGTGACCAGTGGAGTTATATATATATACTCGCTGGTGGTTCCATACAAGGGGAAAGGGTTACCCGGCATCTTTCATCGCTCCCGCTGTAGCCGGCTTTCCAGGTTAGTGACTAACCTTTCTCTGTCGTGACACACGGAGACTGCCCTCCTTCTTAGGAATGAAAAATATTGCCGAAGACACGGGCGAAGAAGACGGACGTATAAAACCAGATGCCAACATCTCATCCAAATACTCCCGTAGATGCAGCTCTTCGGGTTCAGATAATGCATAGACGCGACTACAGGGCAATGTAGCACCTGGCAATAAATCTATACGGCAGTCAAAAGACCGGTGGGGTGGAAGAATATTGGCCCGGACTTTGTCAAACACCTCACCAAACTCCACATAAGGAGCAGGAATACCTCCACCTTCTCCACCGTCACCCACCGCACAGGTTAATGGCACAACCCAATCCGTGGTGACTTGATAACAACACTGCAAACAATGAGCAGAATCTAACGTCACCGTTCGCCTCACCCAATCAATCCTAGGGTTATGCGTCTGCAGCCAGGGTACACCCAGAATAATCCCAAAGGAAGGAGCATCAATGAGATCAAAACTTATGGTCTCTGAATGTCCATTATCGCATAACAGACACAATGGTTCAGTTTGGCGGGTTATGGACCCTGAGGACAACTCGGTCCCATCTATAGCTCTTACAGGTTCCGGTTGTTCTTTGTACACACATGGAACATGCAATCTCTCAGTGAGTTGGATATCCATAAAATTCCCGGTAGCCCCAGAGTCGAGCAGCACAGACAAAGTCGATCTACTGCTATTAGATAACACCAAACAGACAGAAATGGTGAAATGTCGTGGAACCCTCTGAACAGCGCCAGGTATCACATATGACTCACTAAAGACGACCTCTCCTATAGGACTTACTCCTGTCTGTCTACCCACAAATGCTACAGCCTTTCTTGGGGGCAAACTAGATGGTTTCACGGGACATTCACGGGCAAAATGTCCATCCTTCCCACAATACAAACAAAGGTTCTGAGCCCGTCGTCTCCCTTTTTCCTCACTAGACAGCGGACCCCTCACTCCACCTATCTCCATAGGTTCAGGGCCCTGTTTCAACTCCACAGGGCCTTTACTCTCACTCCTCACACTCACAAGGCGGGAGGTCTGAAACCGATTCCTTTCCCCACGTCTTTCAGACAGCCGATGATTCAACTTAACAACTAGGTCAATAAAAGCTGAACAATCTTCCGGGGGATCCACCACCTGGGATACGATGTCCTTCAACTCTTCACTCAAACCCTGATAAAACAAAGAAGTTCTTTTCGCCATGGGCCAATGCGTCTCTGAAACCAGACGATTGAAAGAGGTAACATAAGACAACAAATCCTGTTTACCCTGTCTTAGCTTCAATAGTTCAGCATCGCTAGCCTGCATGAATGCATGCTTTGCAAACAAACAACGCATTTGCTCCTTAAAGGCCAGGTAATTGTACAGCACAGGATCATCACTATCTACCAAAGGAACAGCCCACATGGCTGCCGTACCTGCTAGGTAAGAGATAATAAAAGCCACCTTGGCAGAATCATCCGGAAATGCAGTGGGACGGCACATAAAATGCAAATGACATTGATTCACAAATACACTGTATTTATTACAATCTCCCGTAAAGCGCTCCGGCACAGCCAAAAGGACAGGAGTGGGTGTGGTGACAGTAACAGCTATAGGGGTACTACCACTGGCCCCTTGCCCTGACGTCCTATCAAACTGAAAAGTGGCAGGTTGTATTATAGGTCCCTGCCCTTTCAAGGAAGGACCCCTACCCGGACCCCAGGACTGATCCCGAACCCTGAATGTATTCAACTCCTGACATAACCCATGGTTTTCCTGCCTCAAGTCCTGTACCTCAGTCTGAAGGGACGTAAGAGCTGTCATTAAATCCTGCATAGTAGGGACCCCATCCTCCCCTGTTCTATTCACACCCTCGAGATCCATCTTCGCTCGGGCAGTGTATCAATTCGTGGGCTTGGTTTTCTGTCCTGATACCACATGATATCACCCAACACTGCAGGAGCGAAGATATGCCCAGTCCGCTACCCCTGCCCTGGCAGCTACCACCTATAATTACACAAAGAGATAGCCGCCAGGAACACAGGGAGAAGGTGGGGGTAAAAAGAGGGTAAACCCAAAGGGTCGTCACTGGAGCACCAAATTCCCCTCTAACTGCAACTGGTAGGAAAAGGGCCCACGTACTCTGAGAGGAAACAAAAATAGAAACATAGATTAAGATTAACCGCAATTGCCATCACTCATTAACATGCATGGTCAGGCACTGCTTGGCGCAGGAACAGATAAAGTCTTACCCGTACTACGAGCACAAGTTGTTCCTCTGGCTATGAAGTCACGAAATAGGAACTCAACTTCAGGAAGAAGGAGGTTAACATCCCAAATCATGAAGCAAAACGTTTTTCTCCCAAGTACCAAAATGTATAGCTTCAAGGATCCAAAGAACAAGGGGAAAAATGTCTGACACAAACAAAAACCCTATCCAAATACAAAACGAAGGAATAAGAAAGCAAAAACTGAGTCCAAGGATTTTAGCCCAAACGGGTTATAAAAAATGACCCAAATGCTTTAAAAGTACTGCAAATGACCTAGATAGGTCAGAAAACGTCCAGGAAATAATCCAAGTGGCTTGTGCAAGGATCAGGTACGCAGCCGCGTACCTGCAGCACAAGAACTCCAATTACTGAAACTGACCGCGATACCAAAGCTGCGGTGCAAGAATCCGAAAAACCGGGGAAAGGAAAACAAACGAACAGAAGTCTCCAGGCAAACCCCACTCGCAATCCTGCGAGAGGCCGTAGTCCCAAGAGAAGGAGCTGAAACGAGACGCTGGTCCAACGAACAGGAAGCTGAAATGCTGAGGCGAAGTCCTTCCGGGTACCGAGACCGGGGAGTGAAACCAAGCAAGGACTAGCAGCTGACAGTCGTTTTTATACCCCCTGCCTGCGCGCCAAACCCGCACGCGCACCAGCAGCCCTGACCATGAGGATAAAGAGAGGACAAAAGGTAGGGAACAGTGTGGGAAGTATGTACAGGCACCTATTAATCCCTAACATCTAGGATATTCCTCTTTCGGCCAGTCAATTGCAATCTTACACTCAGTCCATAAATCAGCTGGAACTACAATGTCAAACAAACCATCCAAATCTTTCAACAGGACCTTTGAGACCTTAACAAACCTCTCTACCTGTTTGTACCACTCGACAGGCTTTTCTCTCAACCTCGGGAAGTCATTTGTAAAAGACAATATGTCCTGTCTTGACCAAGGAATATGAACATATCCGCCACCCGGAACTTCTCTCATTGGATATATCATTTCAGCAGGTTCTACCTCTTTTAACGGAAGCAAAGAAGATGCTGTCACACCCTTACTTGCAAGCGCTTCTTCTTTACTTCTCGCCCATCTACCTTTCCATTGATCCAAATCACCCCATTTTTTCAAAGTATTAATCAACTCTTTTACTTGCAATCGTTTACCAGATGCATTCAAACTCTCTAAATCTTTGTCACTAAAATCCAACCTATACGTCTTTTGGAAAACTTTTGATTTCTCAATATCCACTCCATATTCCTGTGCTGCTTCTGCCAACTTCTCATGCAAATTTCTCGCTTTCAATGTAATATTCTTACACAAAAATAACAACTCATCATCCTGATATTTGCTCACTCTCTCCGGACTTATTGTACCAATAATCATTTCTTCCAGATCTACTCTTACCCTACCTATATCTATACTCTGTTTGGACCTATTAGATGCCATTCCCCTAATCCAATCATCCAACTCTTCTGGCGAAGGTCCCACTGAACTCCCTGATACTGAAGTCGTTTCTCTCACATTTGACAATAATTTTCTAGGATCAATCTGTACGCTTCTTTTTGGCGTTTCAGTCACATTTCCATTTGCTCGAATATCAATCAGTGACGTACTCATCTCATTTGACTCTGGTCCACTAACATCTCTAGCACTATTTACTGGAACTGTCAATGCATGCACTCTCGAAATGTTTTGACCCTCACTATACAATGGAACTATAGGACCAATTGTTACCGGAACTGATAATGCTTCAGCATTTAAACTCATCTGACTAATTTTCGGAGTCAATTCTTCTTTTGATCTATTGAGCATTTCAACTCTCTCTCCTGTGAGACTCGAGTAGCTGATGAAGACGGTAATACTAATGGAACTTGTGAAGCTTGTGTAACCTGTGGAATTTGTGGAGCTTCTATCTCAATTAATGGTGCACTTGGAGTAATCTCATCCGGACTCTCCTGATATGGTGGAGGTCTTTTCAATAACATCTCATCTAATAACTCATCATCAATTTCATTTGGATCTATATCTAGTTCTGAAGTCCCACATTATTCTTTTTCTCCTTGCATTTTCCACTAGCTTGTCCCTCAGCAACCATTACTGGATATAATCCATCTATCATTACATCTCTCCTCCACTTTTTCAACTGCACATCCCATTTAGCCTCCGAGTACCATCTCATTGTATTCCATCCCATTCCTATCTCTCTCCCTTCTGTACACCTCATGTTCCCATTCCTCAAGCGCCTCATACTGCATAGGTCTAGGATTTGGTTTTAATGAATTCATTTGTCTTCTCAAATTCTCCAAAACTTTTACATTGAAAGTACCATGCTCTGGGAAAGCTAAAACTCCATCATCCTGTGTATAACTCACCCAATTCTCTAACCATGTACACGTATGATATCCACGCTCTATCATCATGAAAGAAGCAGGCGATCTTGCAGGAGGTACAGGTACCCCTCTCTAGTAACTATTGGCTTGTCTTTTTTAAACAAATCCTGTATCATCTTTAACAACTTCATTTTCAACTCTCTCTTTTCACAAAATGCTTTAGAAATCAAGGAAAATCCTTCCATAATTTTGCTCACTCTATTGGCTCACACTCGTCCTATACCAGCGCGACTCACACCATCCAACCAATCACAGCAAAATACACGCCCGCTATCTGACCAATGCCAGCGCAGCTTTTTGTGACGTCAGTATAACTCCTGCGACTGACCCTCCCTTTACAAAATAATACGACAATTACTACAAAAGTCCTTCTAAATAAATTCTTATTAGAAACGACACAAAACACTGCTACTTTGTCTGCTCCACTAAATGGAAGATAGTTCAGTCATTCAAGACAACCTTTTACAACCAGCAGAATAACGACCAGCGTCACTCTACTCTCAATCAAAGTGAAAGAGGTCTTGGTACTCCTTTGGGGATACTAGCCAAAGTTTCGGAAGAGGACTTTTAGAAAAGAGGTCTTGGCACTCCTTCGGGGGTGTAAGGCCAAAGTTTCGGAAGCAGACTTTCACTTATTTTCATACAATCTTTTTTCAACAAGATAGGTCCCTTAGAATAACATCAACAGCATTTCACTGTTCGATATTACAACAACAGACAAAGTACTTCTGCAGTGTGATACTTTTCCACACTATTCCTCTTCCACTAGGGCTAAATAAACATCCCGGGATCTTAGGCAACTCCGTACCCGTACTTCCAGACTACAAAAACAAAGACGCTAACTTTTCATATTAGTAACCAAAATCAATAATTCAACCATTAATTTGCCAAAATAATCAATATAAACCATCCTCTGCTACCAAAACTGATCCAGCGATCCGGGACTAATAATTTTCCACAAACTAGGCCCAATTTAATTTCCCACAAGCCCTTTACGCTGAGATTAGTGAATTACCAAACAATTACCAAATTACCAAAATCCAATTTGTGTCTTCATTTCTATTATACCAATTGTGGCGATGCGATCTTTATATAGTTAACAGGGTTTGGCAAACCAATACTTGTATCCAGAATAATCATAAACTAGAAAAACACCTCAAAAAAAGACAGACACATTTGTATATTTATAATGTTTTATCTGAAATAATGTGAAATAAATGCTCATCAATACCAAAATACAGTACAAATCACAGATCATCTCAGAGCAACAACATTAGAGAAATATGTTCAAAACACATCTCTGCATAACAATGCATAAAAGAGTGGAAAGGCGAAGAGACAAAAGGTTCAGAGACAAAATACATTTGGAAATGATTATGCAAATTCAGTTTTCTGTCTATACTAACCCAATTGAATAGGAAATCTACTCTCTGGCCATGAGAGCAGTAAGGCCCCTCAAGAAGAGTTGAAGAGGCAAAGACTAAGTCAGGAATCAGCAGACAGGAACCGCCAGCTCAAGATTAGGAGACAGCAAAGAAGGCCTCTTCTCACGCAGGTAAGAAAGCAAGCCACCAACTAACACCAACAGACTCTCCAACAAAAAGCCTAAACCCCTCCCACCAGGAACCTCAATTATACCCTAAAACCCAAATGTCCAACCCACATTTGTGTCAGAACAGAGGATTTCTCTACACATGATTGGTTAAGGAAGGGGGTGCAATGTCACACCACTCTCGTCATGTCCCTTAGCTCATCTTCTTTATTGTTCATTTATTCTGCATATCTACTTCCACCACAGGAAATACAAATTTGAGCCTCTGTCATAGCATTCGTTTCCTCCATCCTAGTCATGTAGCAAATTATGTGTCTCATTTATCCGTTCGTGCCGCTTGAAGAGGAAATGTTCTTTCACTCAAGGAAAATTTTGTTTCTATCAGTTATCTCTTGGCAGGCACACAGGACTGGCGAAGGACACTTGTCTTCCACTACCATAGTTTTTCTCAATATTATTTCGCAGAGTTCATTAATTTTCTTTTAACCCCGTGTTTTCCCGCAGAACAGAAAACCATGCTTCTATGAAAAACAAACACAGGCATTATTAATCACTTATAATGCTTTTCATTAAGCATCCACCCCATGTTGCATCTATCCATGTGCAACCCACGTTAATATTATATTTCTAGCAAACGTTAATAATGTGCACAAAAGCAGCATTAGTCTTTTATTTTTTCGTTTGTCAAGAAGCATTTGCGGCCTACTTCAGTGCTTCAGTACGCGCTTGCACAGTAGCATTTTCCCTCATGTTAGGTTCTTTTCCACATTAGTTTTTCACCACACACAGTTAGTAAACGTTACTGAGGGTTCAATTCGAGCAGGTTTTATTTCGCGAAAACCCTGCTCCATCACCTCAAAAAAGCATTTTAAGAAGAAAAACTGATTAGGAAAGCTTATTTATTTCAGGAATTACTTACCTTCTAAAAGCCTCAGGGGCTTATTTATGAGCCCTTGCATCACATTTGCGCCGCCGGTGCGCCACTTTTTATGACGCACCAGCAGCGTAAAAAAATGCTCCATGTTGCGTCATATTTACAAAGTGACGCATCTAGGTAGATGCGTCACTTCGTAAACCCCTGCGCCACAATATACCTGCGCCAGGTATAATGTATGCAGGGTGGGCGTTCTTACGCAAGTAAGCCTCGTAGAAGTGATGCAGTGAAATCTATGAGATTTCACTGCATCACTTCTAGGACACAAATGCGTCAATATCTTACGCCTGCCTCACAGCAGGCATAAGACTGACGCAGGCACATTTGAAATTGGACTTGCCCATGTGAAATGACCCATTGATGGAGTCGCGTCACTTTTGTGACATACTCCAGCAATGTGTCATTTTTGCGCCTACAGATACGTCAGAAATACTGGCGTATCTGTAACTCCTTGCGACATGATGCGTCATACTGTAAATATGACGCATCCAGCATGTCGCAAGGAGAGCGCAATGAAAAGTGACGCATCGCTGTTTTCACGCAGCGATGCGTCACTTTTCATAAATGAGGCCCTCAATTTTTTCATCTCTAGCGCATAGTTTGGCAGGAAGAGATAGGACTGGAGAATATCATCATTCCCATTCCAAGCTGGTAGGTGCAGCAGAATGTTATAGCTAATTCCCATTCCAAGATGATGCCTGCACTTCCTTTGATGTTACTTCTTGTTTTCTGGAATCTTTACTGTCCCTTAGTTTTCCAGGAAGAGGTGAAGCAGGACTATATCTTCATTCCCCAATCTAAGGTGGGTGCAGTGGATTCCTATGGCTGCTTCCTAATCCTGTACTTCCTGTAATGTCACTTCCTGTTTCTTTTGTTTAAAAAGCTTCTGAATCCAGGGAAAGATGTGCTGCAATGTAGCCTGTAGTATTTTTTCATTACATTCTTCGCCCCTTGCTCTAGATTTTTGCCCATTGTTTTTCCTCAGTATTCTTGATGGATTCAAGTATGTTCTGCATTTCCCTAACCGGAGTCTTCTCTCCTCAGTATGAGTAGTCTAGCATCCTGATTCTCATCTTCGCATCAACTCCTGATCTGTTCCTCTGAAGGTCTTCTTCCATCTGACTCTGGAGGTTTTTTTTCCACTTTGAAGATCTCCCTTTGTTACAACCTATCTTGAGGGCAAATGCTTTTCATCTTCTCTCCCTTGCAACGTCAGAGGAGCTCAACATATGTATTTTCTGGGAAAGGAGTTTAGAAGTCAGATTCTCTCAAGAGGACATCACTTCTGTTTTGGTTTGTATTGCCATGATTATGGTGTCCCACTCGGTAACTATTGCTTCCCCCACCTCTATTTCTATAAAAGGTTTAACATCTGTATCTCTTCAGCTCTCCATTTCAGCAGATCCCTCAGCCAATTATGGATTGCGGCAGCAGCTGGAGCCTTCTATTGCACTGCAATATTGTGTTTGCCAATCATTAAGGCTAAATCAATAAATTTATACAAGGATCTATAACTGATCTTTTACTACGTTTTTTAAGAAAATACATATGTGGACTTAAAACACGTTTAAAGATGATGTATGGTTCTGAAATAAAACTAAATCCCTGAACTTCTCCTGTTATGTTTAGCTTCACAAACCATAGGTTGTGCATCTGCCTTGTAAACCATAACTCACACACCAAATGCAATGTTTATGAACTCACCCATGATGTAATAAATTACTGCTCAAATGATATAAATGGTTTCCCTGACGACATGAAACATTACCTTGCCATTAACATTATGAATTATTGATATAGTTGGATCTCTTTGCTTGTGAATGTGTTTCATTTTCAAGACATGGTACAACGTCCTTCTACTTATTGTTATAAACATTGTGAGGTCATAAATAATGCATTTGGTGTGTAAATGTCTGCTCATAATTTTGGCTTTGCCAATGCTTGTTGAATTTTATCAAAACATTGGCAAAGTTAACAGCCTTTTCCGCCATCTGGAATGAAGAAAATACAATCCATGATATCTGCTATGCATGTGCTTGCTTACATGGTGGCCATGGTGGAATTTTATTTTTCAAACACATTAAAACAATCAATATCCATTACACAATGGCACTATGCATGCACGTGAATGCTCAACGGGCCTCTGTGGTGGAAAAAACATTTGTAAAGACAATAGGTCAGCAGTCAGTATCAAAGGTGAATGTATTCGCCTTATGCAAAGACGTACTTCTTGAGGTAAGACAAGAGCTGGAGGTTTTTTTTAATTTTTTTTATTTTACAGAGTTTTATATAGCGCGAACTTGACCCGAATCGGATATCAGAGCGCTTTACATAGCACCAGTTGCATTACATGAGGACGCATTCATTTTTGTTAGGCACGGGGAGATTAAGTGATTTGCCCAGAATCACAGGATGTTCAGCGTCATTGCCGAGACTCGAACCCAGTTCAATCTAATCTATGTCAGAACGAATCAACCAGCAGGGCAGCCAGCAGCAGAATAACTGCCTCCCTCAAAACATAACATTCCAATCCACATTCCAGATTGAACTGCCACCGAGGTTCCAGCCTTTGAGTTCCACCCACGAGCACAACAAGGCAAGGCCCCAACATATCTTTCCTCTATACAACACCAAAACACATACAGTATTACAACTTATAACCTGTAAAATAAAACAGAAAATGTTAAAGCTACACAAAAAAAACTAAAAAAAACATACTGCAACAAAGACACAGTCGGCTCACTTCTGTTGCAATGTAAAACAAATACTGTTTATCTAACATAGTCTTGCAACCACACTGATGATTTCCTTTCCCACAGGGCTCTGGTACAAATCCGATTCCCCATCCTGGTTTGTTTCTCCCCCCCCCCCATTACATCATGCAAGCTGTCGGTGAACCCTAGAGCCTTTTGTACAGCCAACTTCTCCTTATTCCACCACTTAGTATACTCTAACTTAACCACATGCTCCTTTACACACACAACTTTCTTAGGATCAGAAAAATTTGAATTGCCCTTAAAAAGTATACCTGGTAATCCAACTCTAGCCCAATCCCCCTCTTTAACCTTCACTTTCCACACACCCTCCTTGGAAACATATTTCCCTTGAGCATCAGCTTGTTTTTGTCCCATGCATTTCTTCTTCTACACAGACACCTACAAACTACTCTTCCATGGATGAACCAATTTATTAGCTGCCTCTCTACATTTGAGCAGAGCAAAAGGAGACATTCCTGTAACCACACTGGGCGTTGTACGCAATGCCCATATCAACTCTTCCAACTCTTTTCTCCACTCTAATCCATTCACCAAGGACAACTTAATATTATCCTTAATTACACGATTACACTTTTTACCATGCCATTACTCCTAGGATGGCACAAGGAAGTTGTCACATGTTTCACACCCCAGTTACTCATGAACTTACTGAATTCTTCTGATGTAAATTGCACACCATTATCCTTAACCAATTCGGGCGGAGCTCCTTCCAGCATGAACAATTCACATAAAAATGTCACCACTTCTCCTGTATTAGCAGACTTTACAAATTTCACTTTTGGCCAACGAGAATAATAATCCACTAAGACTATACCATATCTAGAAGATTCCTTCAACATATTAATAGGCCCAATAATGTCCATGCCCAATTTGACCCACGGTCTTTCTAGCACTGGTACTGCCTCAACAGGACTGGGCACCGTCACCTGTGACTTGTCACTCACAGCACACGCTACACAACGTCTCACCCAGTGTTCCACCTCCCTGTCCAACCCAGGCCACCAAAATGTCTCCCTTACTCTACTTTTCATAGCTCTTATCCCAACATGACCCTCATCTTCGCAGGAGGCAACAACATCCACTTCAGCCACACCACACAACCCCCATGGACGAACCACCACTGTGTACACTTCCATGTCGACAAACCCAAGCCACCTAAACCTGCTCCGCGCCCTCCACGAAGGAACTGGAGCAAAATCACGGAGGAGCAGCTCAACTTCACCCTCAACGGCGACACCCCCACCACCTTGACCGACGCCAACTCAGCCAAAGAACTCCACAGATGGATCTCCAACTGCGCAGAAAAGCTCGCACCCCTGCGCAACTCCGACAGACTGTGCCCCAGAAAGGCCACCTGGTTCACCACCGACCTCCAAGAATCCAGACGCACCTGCAGACGTCTTGAGAAGAACTGGATTAACAGCAAAACATCAGAAGATCGCACCACCTACAAGGAAGCCATGACAGAATACCACCAATGCATCAGATCCACCAAAAGGACCATCATCCAGGGCAAGATCCTCGCCAACTCCAGCAACTCCAAGGAACTCTTCAGCGTCATCCAGGAATTCACCCCCCACAGACCATGCCCGAAACCTCCGCATCGTTCTCGACTCCTCCCTCTCCATGAGCCGACAGGTCAACGCCGTCACTGCCAGCTGTTTCAACACCCTCCGCATCCTCCGGAAGACTTTCAAATGGATCCCCCAGGAATCAAGAAAGACCGTCACCCACGCACTCATAACCAACAGGCTGGACTACGGAAACGCCCTCTACGTCGGGATCAACAAGTCCCTGCTCCTCAAACTCCAGACCATACAGAACACAGCAGCCAGACTGGTCCTTGGCATCCCTCGACATGAACACATCACCCAACACCTGCGGAACCTCCACTGGCTCCCCGTCGAAAAGAGAGTCACTTTCAAGATACGCAACCACGCCTACAAATGCCTCCACAACACCGGACCCCAATACCTCAACGAGAGAATCTCCTTCCACGTACCCAACAGAAACCTCCGATCCGCCGACCTCGCCCTCGCTGAAACCCCTCGCATCCACAGATCCAGAACAGGTGGAAGAGCCTTCTCCCACATCGTAGCCAAGGCCTGGAATGGGCTCCCTATCAACATCAGACGCGCCCCCTCACTGAAACGTTTCAGGAAGGCACTCAAGATCTGGCTCTTCGACTGAGCGGAGTTGCCCCCCCCCCTCCTCCCAGCGCCTTGAGACCCTCACGGGTGAGTAGCACGCTTATAATCCCCCTGATTGATTGATTGATTGATTGATTGATTGATGAGCCAACAACAATATCTTCTCTCTCATACCCTGAGGCACCACTAATAAATTAGCCCATGTCAGAATACAATCTGACACCCTCAATTCTTCAAACACCTCCTTGCATTGAGCAGCACACATAGACGTACCAAATCATCATTATTCAATGATTGTTTATGTGCATGAAGGGACACCTTCCTGCACATAAACAATCATTAATGGCTTTTTGCTCTTTCTATGTGTGCTGCAGAATGCAGCACACATAGAAAAACTAAAGCAAAAATGAGGAGAAATAAAAGCATTTCTCCTCATGCGCTATTCTAACGCCTGTTCTTGCATGGCGTTAGTTTTTGGTGCTGCCACAGATTTACACCTCCTTATAAATCTGGGACAGCGTCAAAAAGCTGTGGGTGTTGCTGTGGAAAGCCCACAGCAACACCCATTGTATGCGCCTTTCGTGCTAAATGCTGCGTGCTAAGTGGCTGTATTTACAAGGCAGCGTTAAGCCACAAAAAGTGGCTTAACACCGCTTTGTAAATATGGAGAAGGGCATAACACCTCCAGAACGTTGCGAAAAAAGTGACGTTCTGGTGTCATTATCCCCTTGCGCAACTATGAGGGAGATACCCTAATCTTTGAGAAAAGGAGCGGGTATGCAAAGCATCAAGAAAAAGAATTCCCTTTTCTGCTTAATAAGAGAGAAAATCACTTATTCTAGACTAATACAATCTAAACAGATCATGTGATATAGGTACCTTGCATGGGATCATCTAAACACCATTGAAACATTAAAAACAAAATACCTCATTTACAACAAAAAGCATAATATCCACATTTTATAATTGCTGCACAATTTTTAAACAAAACTACAGTTTTCCTTATATAAAGAAATATATCCAACTATGGAAAATTATTATAAAAACATTTTTTTATTAAAAAGTCTTGTGTTTAAAATCCACGTAATCCTATATTTTCAGACATATGACAATCTCATATAGACATAAATTGCATTAATCCATAAGTATACATGTACAGAGAACAAATTCAATTTGTTCTCTGTACATGTATACTTATGATCCCATGCAAGGTACCTATATCACATGATCTGTTTAGATTGTATTAGTCTAGAACAAGTGTTTTTCTCTCTTATTAAGCAGAAAAGGGAATTCTTTTTCTTGGTCATTATCCCCTTGTACATATGACCCAGGGTATGTTTTTTTAACACATGCACTGCAGTATGCACACACTATGTGCATGCTACACAACTCTTCACCCTCCATGTATTACACTTCACGCAAGCACACATACACCAACACATGTTTTATCCACACATGCACTGCATCGCACTACATCTCTCATGTAATGTATTCCTCTAAGGCACACATACACCCAGTTAAAGTACTAACCACACATGCATTGTATATTACTGCTCCATCTTTGTACGGTACCCTTTCCAGGCACATATACAATCAATGTATTGTCACTAGTCCTGCGCTTCGCAGCACTCCTTATCTACCTGGTGGATGCCAAGGGTAAGTTAAGCACACGGCAGTGGAACTCTTAACAAGGTGAGTGAGCCTGTAGGCCTCACCCTAGTGACCCAGGGTAAAAAGGTCCCATCCACTACTACTGACCACTACATGGTATGCTGCCGCTACCGTGCTTGTGCTGCTTAACATTTGGTGAAGGCAGTAGACTTTCACCAATATGAGAATAGTGCTTTGGGCACTCCTCCCAGTCCAACAAGACCACAATCCATGAAACAGGCCTATGACAGGGTGCACACACATGATCCGTGTTCACCAATAGCAAAAGAATCAGCATTAGACAGGCAATGCGTCGATTTTCTTCAGCCGCTGCCCCACAATGCGTCGATTCTTTCAGCTGCACAGCAGGGCCTGCGTCGGAGTAGGTGTGGGGATTTCGGACTTCGGAAACACGGTGCACTGAACTCAGGCTGCAGTGGTTTCTGAGACCGTGGGCAGGCACCGCATCTATTTCTCGGCTGCACAGCACCAGTGCGTGGAACATTTTCCCACACGGCGGTGCTGTGTCAGAAAAACAGACGCTGGAAGGGCGAAGCGTCTATTTTTGTCCCCCCCCCCCCAAGTCTTTTGTAGCTTTATGCCTCAGAAACCACCCCCAAGAGCCTATAACTATAATTGACACCACTTGGCAGGTCAAAACTCCCAGCAGTGGAGTTCAGGGATGCTGCAGGTGAAGTCTTGGATGACCCTGAGACTTCTTAACAGGAGGCAAGCACAACAGCTCTTGGAGCAACTTCACAAGTTTATTCTTTTTCCTCTCCAAATCAGAAGCAGCAACTGCAGGCCAACCCAGCAAAGCAACACACAGCAAAGGAGCTGTACTCTTCCTTACAGCTCTTCTCCTTGGCAGAGTCTCTCTCCTCTTGATTCAGAAGTGTTCTAAAAGTCTGGGGCTTTAGGCCCTATGCTTATACCCCTTTTGGCCTTTGAAGTAGGCCTTCTTCAAAGGATAGTCATTGTAGTGCACAAGTTCTTGCCCTGTCTTGGCTCCAGACACACTTCAGGGGGCAAGAGACAGACTAACATATCCACCACTCAAATTACTTTCATATTTTCACTATACTAATTCACCACTAATCCTTTATGTGTTCCGGAGTAGCATGCTACTTGCCGAAAAAGCGCTTTGATGCCTCGTCAGGGGTAGTAAGCTCTTCTATCCCTCCACTATCCTTCTCAATCCAACTAACTTACTAACATATCCACCACTCAAATTACTTTCATATTGCCACTATACTAATTCACCACTAATCCTTTATGGGTTCCGGAGTAGCGTGCTACTCCCCGAAAAAGCACTTTTACGCCTCGTCAGGGGTAGTAAGCGCTATATAAATGCAATTACAATACAATACAATACAATTAGGGATCCAGACAACAGTACAGTTGGACACTCAGGGCAGGGGTGCACGTCTCTTACCATGCAGAGGACTTTTCTGTCCCTACAAACAGATTTGGGATTGTTGGCTCTATTTTCAGAGATGTCTTCACAAATTACTGCCTTGTTTATCCTTTTAACTATTCTGCTTGGCCGACTTCCAGCACACAAAACTGTCTGGAACAGAAGGAGAAAACAAGATTTTATTACTTACTACACTGAATAATTTCTGTCTGGCAGATGACTGTGCACAGCTGCCTCCAGCTCTGTATTCAATAGACAGTTTCTCTAAGGGCTGTTAGCGCAAGCATATTACTGACCCTAATGGCAGAGAGGTACAGTTTCTGCCAATGAAGCTGCCTTGTACTTGTGATACTTCTCTCCTGTGCCTGAACAGTGCAGAAGGTCCTGGAAGCAGAAAAAGCACTGACTGTCTTGAAGAAAACCACTGACTCAGCTACAAGGGGCATTTCTCCTGTCATCTCCGGTAAAACTATTGTCATATACCTGGGCAGTGCAGAAAGTCTTGTAGGGAAAGGAAGCTGTGTTGCTGCAGAAAAAAACACAGTTGGGACTGGACAATTTGCTATTGTTCTGAGCAGCAGGTGTGAGGAGCCATTGTTTTATTGGAAAGAGTTAATGTGGGTTATTCAACCTACTTCTGAAGATTTGCATAGTTTTATCATTTCAACAAGTCAGATGTTACTTTTCCCTTCACAGGTACTTGTTTCATTGTTAAATTACTTTTTTGAATGTTTCACTCTGAACATGTCATCGCTTGTTTAGACTATGCGTTAATTGTACTCAATTAAATACTGTTTCTTGAATCTTCATGGGAGGTGTTCACATACTAGTCCTCCCTTCTTTGTAATGTAAGCTATTTTGGTGGATTCAAACGAGTCTGTGTTCTGATAGAGGCTTGTCCAAACTGTTCCTTGAATGCTAGATTTGATGTATTTAATGTCCCTGGAGGGATTCAATGCCTTTAAAGTACATTCAAGGTTTAACGTCCTCGGAAAAGAACAGAAACCACCTGCAGAACTTAAAACAGAGGAATATCTGTTGTAATAAAGACGGCTCGTAGTCCAAGTACAGTAAGCAGGTTGATTTATTCAAGATAGATGTTATCATGTAGAGCCCTACCAGGAGCAGCCTTCCTGTTGCTCAGCCCATCCTCCAACTGACTCTCTCACTCACCAACATTCCACAGCCACCTCACACACCAACATTCCACCACCACAGTCACACTGGCTGAGCAGCAGGTATAACACATCTCCTTTCTTCACACAAAATAACAAAGGAACTCTTGAATGCATGTTTACAAAGCAACAGTGAGAATTAATAAGAATGCATAAAATTACAAGGTGTAAGATTTTTACGCACGACATGTAGTAACACACTAATTGCAAAAGTGCATAGAAAGAGATGGAAAACATTGAATGCAATTAGCAGGACATGTCATTACATAATAGTTGCACAGTAAGAATAATAATAATAATAATATCACCCTCCAGAATACACTCACCCTAATCATCTCCCTTTCTAACAAACAAAACAAACACACTCTACCACACCACAAAACCTCAAACAAATTAAGGGTGGGCGTAATGGAATTCCACGAAGTTCGGACTCCAAATTAATAAAACAGAAATCTCATATACTTTTGGCAAATTAACAAGTATCTCTGTCTTTACATGCTAAAATGCATATAATCATTTCACAAAAGTAAAAATGAAAATTTAGCAAGCAGTGAGAGAGGTGATGATTTTGGGATCCTCCCTAACCTAGGGAGAGAACCAAGCAGATGCCTTGAAAACAAAGAGCACATCTTGCTGAACGATTCGGTGGTGGTCCCATCCTCTTAGGACCACCCCAAGCACAGTTATGGGCAAAAATACAATCCCAACCAAAGGCCCTGCAAAGCATTATGGGACGAGATTAGCAGTGGGCAGTGAATATTATAGTATCCAATATCAAAATAATTCTACAAAGAGCTGCAGTTCAACTAGTCGTTACTAGGTGTCCCTCACAAGTCAAATGCAAAAGCATTGAAAATATTACATCAAGCTGCAGTTCCACTAGTCGTTACTAGGTGTCCCTCACGAGTCAAATGCAAAAGCATTGAAACCCTTTCATGAAGCTGCAGTTCCACTAGTCGTTACTAGGTGTCCCTCATGAGTCAAATGTAAAAGCATTTGACTTGAGGGACACCTAGCAATGACTAGTTGAACTGCAGCTTGATGTAATAATTTCAATGAAGTATTGACTGTTTTTATCTTGGGTTTTAAGGTAAATATGCACCAGATAAACTAAACTAAATTGTGTACTCACCATTGTTACTCCGTTTTTATTTTTAACAACTTGAACACGATATATGCATTATTGTATCAAGAGCTCAATTGATCACTTTGTTGCATCAATATCTATGTAAACCAAAAATGCTGTATATTTGTATTTTCCTTTTTTAAAGAACAGCAATGTATTTTTATTTATAGCTTTTATGACATTTCTGTCGAAATAAAGCTTAAATCAAATCAATTGGCTATAAAACACAACTCTGAGCCACATTTCAGAAGTCAGCAGGCATTACCAACCGTTACCATGTTCTGTCTACTTGAAATAAAATGAGATAGGACGCTGCTGGTTGCGCTTAATTCGCCACAGACAGACTCTGGTGTAAATAGTTCAAGCATGCCCTGATTGGGGCCGACCGATCTTGAGGTCACTGGTGGGGTACAGGACTGCAGACTATGGGGCCGATTCCGATCTGGGTCGGAAAACTCTCCGACCGAGCCGGATCCGGAGAGATTTCCGACCGAGCCGGACTCCTACAGTCCGACCAAGCGAGTACGATGCGGCCGCATGCTGCCGGACTCGATTCGGTCGGACTCCCATTGAAGTCAATGGGAGCCGGTCGTACGACGCGTACATGGGCTCCCAGTGACTCAATGGGTACGTCGCAAACAAGTGCGCCCCCTACAGTGTGTACGCGTCGGTGCAACTCGCACCGTACATGCACGTTTAGGGGGACCCTTGGGTCCCCCTGTGTTCGACTCATACGGCTACGGGTGCAGGGGGGTCCGGCACGGGCCCCCCAAGTCCGGCTCCGGGAGCTTTTTCGAGCCGGACGCTCCGACTCGATCCGGCTGTCCAACGCGTCCATCGTACTCGCTCGGTCGGATAACGTCTCCATTGCGTGGTGCGATTCGTTTCCGTACGAGTCGGTCGGACAGCTGTACGAGTCGGTCGGAAAAAATGCGTACGGCTCGTACTTTTTCCGGCCGGATCACGTTCGGAGAGCTTCCGACCGAGATCGGAATTGGCCCCTATATTTTAATGCTCCATACTCCTGGTTTCATGAAAAAGTTCATTCAACTGTAGATTCATTAGGATCCAGTTTCAAGAAGTCATTTGTTTAATTAATTCTTTTCTCCATTCCTTTGCGCAGAATAACATTGGTTTCTTCTTACTTTCAGATTGTAGTTTCATTAGGTTTGTTTCCACAGTAGATTCTGTTTCCATAGTTTCTTCTTTCAGTAGTTTCTCAGCTTTGTTTCATGTAAGTTCAATTTTTTTGATTTTGATTGTTCCCTCTGATCCAGCGCAACCCCTAATTCATGAACCAGGGATTAGGGAAAATCTCAACACACATAAATTGCTTTACCAAACAACGGGGCCCATCACACATTACCCATAAATGATCCCTGAAGACAGGCGCTGGATTTGGGGGTTTAATTTTTCACTTTTAGTTAGTACTATGCTTCACATTAATAACATTTGTATATAATTCTAACTATTCGTAATCTCAACTGTCTTCTTCCTTTGGTCGATGGACCATTAGTTGAAGAGTTGATGGTGACTATGATTAACTAAACAGTTTAACATTTAACTAAATAACCACAGAGTCACTTCTTCGGTTAATGATGGGGAAGAGAAGGTACAGCATAAATACTTGCAGAAATATATTTGCTAAATTAAGCAATCAAGGAGGGTGATACCCACCAAAGAATCAGGAAAACCACTTCCTTGGCCAAGGTTGTGGCAAGAGGTCCCCAGAGATAGGCTCAGAGGACAAAGTGAACAGGACAGATGTAGCTAAGTTTACCATAGACTAACAACTAAAATTAATATCCCAATCAATCTACCTTGATCTAGTTCTCCTCAGACACAGTCTCCTCCCAAGCACTCCCGCAACGTTCTCGTACCTAAAGCGTTCTCTGGTTTTGTGCAGGTCTGCTCTCTCTGTCTTGGATCTGCCAACCCGGCCTGCACTGCAATACCGGACCGCACTGCCTCAGGTTCGTCTGATCTCTCTCCGACCCTTCTCTCTCCGTCTCATCTGATCTGCGTCTTCTGATCTGAACCTGTCTCCATCTGCGTCTCGTCTGTTCTGACACACCCCTAATTGGGATATCAATTATACCCTCCTGTTTAACACACTATCTTACAATGTTGCAGTATCGGTAGAAACTCGGTCTGTGATTGGTTGTCATAAATCATACTAGGGTCGCCCCATCCAGTTCTCCTCACAAATACATCCTATACTGGTTCTAACAAAGGAAGGATTTAAGACCAATACATTTGTATACCACTAGCATTCATAATTATACATTTTGTCACATTGTACATTATGATATCCGTTTCACATTCAAATTGCACGTAGTGATAGCTGTTCCCACAGTCGCTGTCGCATCTTGGCACATAAACAATAGGACACAGGTCAACATGGCCTTCACACGGATTACATCAGCTGGTACACTCTGCAGTCTGCAAACAGGCAACCCATCCTGGCGCATGCGCGCTTCATACCGACCAAGCAAACCACATGCTGGTTTAAACGTGAGGGCCTTTTCATGCAGGCCCAATCCCGTACTAAAATAAACAAACACAAAAGAATATTAATTCATGAAATAAAACAAATTATGATTACCTCCCACCATTCTAATGCCCTGTATTAAATAAATCCTAGCAAAAGCTATTAATTTAAAGCAACCTTTTTGTTATCTGTGCACAACATGCAAAATGTGCAATGTACAACATAGCATAAACATGCATTAGTACGGTTTTTCAAAGCGCAAACAGTTAATATGTACTCATGCCAACATGGTTTAGTATATTATGTAAAAATCCGTTTGCCCCTCGTGTAAATGTGTGCATTTAGAGTTGATTAGTTCATGCAGTCAATACATTATTATGGGGTTACTTAATTTCATGAGGATGTATTTTACAAACCTCACTCCATCAATCCCCCCTTTGATGGTTTTACCATCATAAAATCCCAAAACATACTGTTTTTCAAGATATATAGCTGTTATTTTGTCTTTTGACCCTTGCTCCTTACATTTTTCATACAATTTTTCTTTAAAACTTTCCATTTCTATCTCATCTATCTCTCTTTCCCTTTCTTTATGTTCCTTCCTTAATTTCCTTTCTTTCTTTCCTTTGCGACTTTTCTTCACACAAACATAGGTCATTCGTATCATGAGTATCATAGTAGCTACAGAAACTATTGGTACTATTATTTTTCCTACTAAGGAACTACCTATAGAAGAAAACCAATTGCTTATAGTAGAGAATCTCTTACTTAGTCTCTCCCAAACACCGTCAACCTCTAGTTGGGTTACTTCCTTATGCAAATCAGTGATATTCTAAATGTATCTTTCCAAATTCTTACTTTTATCTGGAATGTAAGTACAACAATGTTGAACTTTCAGCATTCCGCAGACTCCACCCTCTTTTGCCAACAATATATCAAGGGCAAGTCGATTTTGCATAACCATAGATCTCATGGCAATCATTTCAGTGTCAATCATCAAGAATCCTCCAGCAGTATCCGTTGATAAACGATCAACCACTGTGGACAATTGTCGAATTTTGTATGCATTCAGTGTAACCCCAACTCCAGGTATCAATGCTCCAAATATATCGCCAATAATTTCTGAAAAACTTTCTCTTTTTATACGGTTTAGTCCTTGCCTTACTTCATCGATTCCATTTGTACTTTTGTCTACATGGTAGACTTTTGGAAAGATAATCCCAAGATAACAAGTTCCATACCAGTGATCTGGCAGCCGATAATAAGCTTTCCTCCCACAGACATAATATATGCCTGGCAAGACAGGGTCAGTTCCTCCCTTTAATCCCCAACCCCCAATAATTTTATAGGTATCTTCACATTCACTGGAACCGATGAAATAATTTTTGTAATTAGTCCTTTCCCTACGTAAGCATAATTTTCCCTTCTGCGACCAATCCAGAGCCATTGCAGCATAAGTCTCGCCTTTGTCATAGTTGCCTTCTCTGAAAACCCAAGGTGGTGTTTTCAATTTCTCTTCAACAGCTTTTCTCTGAAACTTAGCCCTTCTTTCTTCTACCATCTCCAAAAAGATTTTCTCTTCCTTTTTCAATCTACATGTTAGGTTGTTTTTATTAGCGTATGCTATATCTAAAGGCTTTGTTGTCAGGAAAAAATCTCCCTTGACATTTGCATGTGCTATCTTATTCAACTCAGGTATTACTGGGACTTTAGAAAAGATTGTATCTACATTGGAATAATAATAATCTAGTTTTCCTGATCTATACAATAAACTTGATAAGACACTACAGGTCACACCATAAGTCAAAGGAAGGTGATGATAAGTCACACCTTCTGAAACAGACAATGGTAACTGTATACATACATAACAATCCCTCACATCCATTGTTTCCACATATTCGTAGAGTAGTTTAGTGAAAACATTCAAGGAAAAATTAGTAACTAATCTATCATGATGCAAACTACTAGCGTCTACCTGTTTCAAGTGACTAATAGGAATTTGCCTAATGTCAGTGTCTACCCTTGGACCTGTCAAGTTGTTAGGACGAGATGTATCTTCTTTAATCAAATGTAAACACTTCAAAAGCTTTCTTCTTTACCCCTTCTTTTATTTTAACTAATCCAAATTTCCAGGACGTCTTCAGAAACTTTTCTTCATTTGTTAACGTGACACCTTAATTTGTTTACAGTCTCTTAAGGTGGATTTAAATCACTCTTTTCTTCTTGCTCGCTGTCAGTGCTGTTTCTTTCTTTGTTGAAATCTTCTTCTTCAATCTCTTCCAACACTATGTAAATCCAGTCAGGTGACTTGAACTTTTTGTTTGGTTTTCTCACTCTCTTTGGTCGCAGCACTGATTCGTCATCCGACTCTCCTTGCTCCATTTCACCTGAAACTTCCTTTATCTGTTCTGGCCTGCTCTCGGGTCTTCCTTTTACCACCCTGTATTTCAGTCTTTTAACTCCACTTGGCCAACGATCATCTGTCTTTGCCCTTTTTGGTTGTACTTCTTCTTCTTCCTTGTTCAATTCGTACCTTCGTTTCTTTGCACCTACTTTAAGTTTGCTTTCTTCTTCTTTTTCTTCTTCTGTATTTCTTTCACTTATTTCTTCTCCATCCTTTCCCTCTTTATCGAGGAGTTGTCTTTCTTCCTGTTCAACAGCAGTTTCTTCAGTCCCAGTAGCTGGTACCCACTTTACTTGACTTGTGCTAAGCAATTCCTCATCAAGCCACTCTTCAGAGTCCTTCGGGTTATGTTCACCAGTTTCAGAGTCTATTTCTCTAGCCTCACCAATGTCTTGTACTTCAGCCTCTGATTCAGAGCTCGGACTTGAGATCTCCAGATGCCGCTCTACTCGTGGTTCAAGTGGATTTGGGACTCGCTGAGTGTGACTGGCATGGATCCAATTTGGTAGGCCAGCACACTTTACTGCTGTAGTCGTCACCAATATGACCTGATAGGGTCCTTCCAGCGGGGATCTAGGCAAGTTTTTCTTCTATGCCTTTTCACGTGAACCCACTCACCAGGGCTCAGATCATGCGCTTGAGTCTGCTGTGTTGTGGTCGCGTCAGCTCCAACCTGATGAAACACAGAACGTACTACATCAGCCAATCCTTTGCAATAGTCAAGGAAGAGATCATCAGATATATTTATTAATTTGTTGGCAGGTACAAATGCTTGTCTCATTGCTCTTCCCATTAAGATCTCATGTGGACTCAATCCTGTCTTCTTGTCAGGAATACTTCTGAGACTCATCAAAACTAGGGGTAAAGCATCAGGCCATTTCAGTGCTGTGGATCTACACACTTTCCCTAACCTGCTCTTGATTGTGCCATTTATCTGCTCTACTATTCCAGAAGCCTCTGGACGATAAGCACAATGAAGTTTTGGTTGAATGCTCAATGCCTCACAAATCAGTTTGATTGTTTCACTAGTGAAGTGTGTTCCTCTATCTGTTTCCATAGTGACCGGAAAACCATATCTAGGAATGTATTCCCTCAACAAAAGTTTTGCCACTGTCAAGCTTTCATTCCTCCTTGTGGGATATGCTTCTACCCATCGGGAAAACAAACACACAATCACTAACACATATTTGAGCTTATTACATGGAGGCAACTCAATAAAATCGAGTTGTAGTCTGGTAAAAGGACCTCCTGCCCTCCCTATTGTTCCCAGACTAACTATTGTCTTTCTTCCTGGGTTTTGCTGTTGGCACATCAAGCATCTCTGACAAAGGCTCTCTGCAATAGTCCTGAATTTAGTATTAAACCACGTTTGTTTGAATGATCTGACCATGGCGTCTCGGCCAATGTGTGTCAATCCATGGTACATCCTTGCCATATGAGAAAGTAAACTATCTGGCATGACTGGTCTTCCATCAATGTATACCCATACATCATCATCTTCTTGTCTCCTACATCCTGCTTTTTCCCATTCCTGTCTCTCTTCATCACCTGCCTCTTCCTGCAATTGTCTCACTTCATCCCATGTTTCAATGGTGTTAGTAAACATAAGTTGACAAACCGTATGTTCTTTTGCTTTTCCCCGATTTATGGACGTCTCATTCTTTGCACAATACTGTGCTACTTGGTCAGCAAATCTGTTGCCTTAAGTCACATAATCATCTCCTGACTTATGTGCGGCACATTTGACCATGCAATTCATTTTGGCAATTGTAATGCTTCCAGCAATTCCTTTACAAATTGACTATTCATGATGGGGGACCCCGAAGAGGTCAGGAATCCCCTCTGCATCCATAATTCTCCAAAATCATGCACAATGCCAAAGCCATATTGACTATCAGTAATTATAGTCACTTTCTGACTTTTTCCCAATTTACAGGCTTGAATTAGAGCTATCAATTCAGCAACTTGTGCAGATTTTACTCCTTTTAGTCAGGATGCTTCCTGGATTTCCGCTACAGTACAGACAGCATAAGCAGAACTCAACACACCTGTTCAGTTCGCAAACAAGAACCATCAACAAACATCACACGATCAGATTCATCAAGAGGAACATCTTTGATATCAGGACGGGGCTTGGTACAAAATTCAGTCACATCCAAACAATCATGTTCAGCTTCATCCTTTACTTCTTCATCCCAAACATCTGGCAATAGAGTAGAAGGATTCACATTTGTACATCTCACTATTGTCACATTTTCTGCTCCCAGAATCCCTCTCTCATACCTAGTCAGCCGACTATAGGTGAGGTGCTGAGTCCGTGTTCTCGTTAAAAGGATCTCAACTGAATGTGGCACATACACTCTCACAGGATGACCCATTATGATCCCTTCACTCTGTTCCAGGCTCACACAAGTAGCAGCTACTGCTTTCAAACATCCAGGTAATGCGGCAGCCACTGAATCTAAAGTAGCTGAAAAATATGCCACAGGTCGCCTTGACATTCCATGCCTTTGAGTTAGAACTGCAAGTGCACACCCATCTCTTTCACTACAATACAATGCAAAATCCTTTGAATAATCAGGCATTCCCAATGCCGGAGCCTGACACAGACTGTCTTTCAGTTTAACAAAAGCATCCATACTTTCTTCATCTAATTTAACTGGGTCTTTCACATCATTCCTGGTCAACCTCTGTAGAGGTTTTGCCATCAGTGAAAATCCACTGATCCACTGTCTGCAATATCCAACCACTCCCAAAAACATTCGCACTTCCCTTTGTGTCGTTGGCGGTTTCATGTCCTTAATCACTAGAATACGCTCTGATGTTACCTTTCTGACTCCCTTCTCAATCTTGTGACCTAAGTATTGGAGTTCTCGCTGGCAGAATTGTAATTTCGCAGGGGACACTTTATGTCCACCTTCTGCCAAATGGTTCAGTAAAGCAACTGTGTCTGCAACACAGGCTTCTCGAGTCTTTGATGCCACCAGTAGGTCATCAATGTACTGAACCAGAACAGACTCTTCAGACATTCTCAAATCTTCCAGACACTTTTTCAATATCTGATTAAAAATTGAAGGACTCTCAGTATAGCCTTGAGGAACTCGGCACCATGCCAAAACACGATCTCCAAACCGGAAAGCAAATAAATACTGGCTATATGGATGCAGGGGAATCGAAAAGAATGCATGACACAAATCTATCACAGTATACCACTCCGCATCATGTGGTATTTGGTATAGAATCACTGCTGGGTTTGGCACAACTGGACAACAAGGCACAACAATTTTGTTTACCTTTCTCAAATCTTGTACTATTCTATAGGTTCCGTTTGGCTTTTTCAATCCCATGATAGCTGAATTACAAGGACTACTCATTATTTCTTTTAAAATTCCTTGTTCAATCATTTGATCAATTTCAGGAGTTATTCCTGCTATAACTTCTGGCTTCATTTTATACTGTGGTGTATTTGGATAGTCAATACCATCTTTCACCGTGATTCTAATCGGATCCACTTTCTTCATCAACCCAATCTCCTGTCCTGTGAAATCCCATACCTCTGAATTCACTACCTTCATCAATTCTTCAGGCACACTTTTGTCTGTAAGAAGCGAAAATAACTCATTCACTTCTGTTCCTTGCTTTGCTAGCACCATTTTAAACGCAACATCCTCATCAGGTGTCTGAAATGCAATACCATCCAGTGTGCAGTAAATTGTGCAATTCATCTTGCACAGCAAATCTCTTCCTAACAAATTCACTGGACTCGAGTCACACACTACAAACCGATGCATGTCTTTAAAGGGGCCAATATGTACTTCAATTGGTTTAGTAACTGGAGTATTTATCTGTTTATTTGAGACTCCTACTACCTGGATAGTTTCTCCCGAGAGGGGTAGGTTTGGAATTTCTGCTGTTCTTACAGTAGAACGGGTAGCACCAGTGTCCACAAGAAAGGTGATATCATTACCTTCCACTTTTCCATCAACAAATGGACCTGACTGATCTACCTCTAGAGTAGCGCCAAGCACGCACTCTTCCCCCCCCCTCGGGCACCGTCATTGATTCGACTCAACATCACTTCCATCACATTGCATCCAAAATTGGGGAATCACATTTGTGTTAGTATTTGTACCAACCTGGTCTCCTCCGTGGAACCCTGTATCCGTACTGTATCTTTGAGCATTTACATTATGTGGTAACGGTGGTTGCGGGACCTGATATTGGGTAGTAACTACCTGCTGCTGCGGTGTCTGTTGCACAACTACCTCAATCTGCACCTGTGGGGTTAAAATTTGATTTCCTCCCTTAGTCCTCTGCACTGATCTACACTCATTCTTCCAGTGTCCATACTTTCCGCACCCATGACAAGGAAATTTCTTTTTCGCCTCTTCTCTGCTCATTTGTCCTCTACCTCCACTGGGTCTTTGAGCATTCTGACTAACTCCTCCCATTTGGTTTATAGCCTGAGAATTCAACTGAGTTTCTTGCTGCTCTGCTACTTTTACTTGTGCCCACATCATCTTTTCTTTTAATTTGAGATGGCGGGACTCAATGTCATCACTACAATATTTTGCATACCTCAAAATCTCATCGATCGTTTTGGCCTGCCAACACAACATATGCTGCTGTATCATCTGACTAATCTCAGATCTTAATCCCTACACAAACCTATACACAAAATGACCCATATCTTTGTCTCCAATAATCTCAAAACCACTATACTGCTTAAAAACTTGTAATAACCTCTCATAATATGCATGCACAGATTCTTTAGGCTCTTGGGTTGTTCTATCAATTTTTACCCAATCAGTTTCCTTAGGGGAAATTTTGCTTTTCAAGAAAGTAATCTCTTGATGATACTTTTTCATCACCTCATCAGAAGGTGCTCCTGTTTTGGCATCCCTAGGATATTCATTTTTTGGCCAATCAAATGTAATCTTACATTCAGTCCATAAATCTGCAGGGACAACAATTTCAAATAATACATCTAAATCCTTTAACAATACTTTCGAGACCTTCACGAACCTCTCAACTTGTTTATACCACTCCACTGGTTTTTCTCTCAACCTGGGAAAATCATTGATGAAAGACAATATATCCTGTCTAGACCACGGAACATGCACATAACCTCCTCCTGGAGCTTCTCTCATGGGACATTCCAGAGCTACACTTTCTACTTCTCTTACTGGACGCAAATGTATTTCTTTAGCAGCCAATTCTTTTTTCTTCCTCATGCATCTACCCTTCCATCTTTCCACATCTCCCCATTTTCTCAAAACAACCATTAACTCTTTTATCTGCAATCGTCTACCAGACGTATTCATATTTTCTATATCCTTTTCAGTAAAATCCACTCTATATGTCTTCTGCAACACCTTTGATCTTCCTATGTCCATTCCCAACTCCTCTGCAGCTTCCACTAACCTTTCATGTAGATTTTTTGCTTTCCAAGTAATACTCTTACACAGATACATCAATTCATCACCTTGATAAGTCTCTAGCCTGTCTGGACATTATGGTCCCAATGATCATTTCTTCCATATCTACTCTCAACTTACATACATCTATAGGCTGTGGCTGTGTCTTTCTCCTTTGTCACCCTTTCACCCAATCATCTAATTCTTCAGTGGTTGGACCTATTGAAACTTCACTTCTGGGGATCTCATCCAACTCTATTCTTTTGGGCTGTAACTGCATTATTTCCCTAGGTGTTTCCATTATTGTTAAATTAGTCGGCGGGGTTGATCTAGTAACTGTAGTGGGCTGTTCACTTTGGACACTTACAGCGTTAATTCTACTACTAGCTGATGTTATAGCAGAATTTAATGGCACAGTCAAGGAAGGTTCATGAACAAGTCTATTTTCGAATACAGGTATTGCTGGACCTATAATTACTGGCACAGTTATTGCGTCTATTTTCATATTCATCTGATTCAATTTTTCAACTAATTCTTTGGTTTGTATGGCAAATTCTGCTTCTCCTTCCTGCTCTACATCGCTTACAGTTGGAACTGGTGTCGTTTGAGGTGTCATTGGGGTTTCCATTGACGGTGCATTTGGTGTCACCATCGCTGAATTCTCCTGATAAGGTGGTGGTCGTTTAACTAATATATCATCCAACAGCTCATCATCAGATTCATTCGGGTTATACCCATAACCAAATTGCTCTAAATGTCTCTTTTTCTCCTTACATTTGTTTCCTGCAGTCTCTCCTACCATTAAAACTGGATACAATCCTTCAGTTATCTTTCCATTTCTCCATCTCTTCATTCTGTCTTCATGTCTTTCATCATGAAATCTTCCAAACATAAATCTATGAACTCTACCACCTCTGTGTCTTTCTCTTTCATACATTTTATCTTCCCATTCTACTAGTGCTTCAAATTGTGTAGGTCTAGGTCTGGGGTCTAATGCCTTCATCTTTTCTCTCAAGTTACGCAATTCTGCCAAATTAAAAGAACCATGCTCTGGAAAAGCTAATATACCATCATTCCTCGTATATCCTACCCAATTTTCTAGCCAAATACATGTGTGATAACCATATTTTAACATCATATAAGACGCTGGTGTCTTTGGTGGAGGGATAGGAACTCCTTCTCTCGTTATTACTGGTTTGTCCTTTTTAAAGAATCTTTTAATTTTGCCAAACAAAGTCAATTTCTCCTGTTTCGGTTGTTCAAAATACAGTTTTGTTGCTAGTCAACAACTTTCCTCGATACAAATCTTTGTCAACACAATCCACTATAATTCACCAATAGAACTCCTTTGCTTCCCTAAACACCTGACCAATGTCAGCGCGACACACTCTAACTCTTCCAATCGGAGCTTTCTACGTCTCCGCTATCCTGTCCAATACCAGCGCAGCTCACACCAACCAGCCAATCTGAACTTACTCTGTCTTTACAATCTGACCAATGCCAGCGCGGCTTTCTGTGACGTCAGCCTCTCCTCCTGCTGCTGACCCTCCCTTTACAAAAATTATCGGCACTTTTCTAAGTCCTTTTTCTTTACAATAACTTATTAGTCACAACATAAAACAATACCACACTGTCTGTTTACTAAATAAAGAGATAGTTTTTCACTCTCAAGAACATTCCTTCCAATACAGGCAAGTATAACAATTCCGCTATACTTCCCTTCACCCAAGCTAGGAGAGGACCTGTTACTTCTTTAGGGATAAGGCCAAAATTTCACAAGAGGACCTTTTATTGAAAAGGAGGTCTCGCTACTCTTCCGGGGATAAGGCCAAAGTTTCACAGGTGGACCCTTCGCTATCTCACTCTTCTTTTACATACACACTAAATAGTCCCTAGAATAACACATAGGTGTTATCACTAATTTAAACAGACAATGCACCTTTTCCCATGTGATTTCACTTCTCACACTTTTCTTCTGCCTTATTTCAGTCTAACTTTTACTTTGCCGGCTTCCCAGATACCCTTCTGTACCTGTGTTCCAAAGACTACATAAAAACACGATACTAACTCACTTTACATAGAATGTTAAACAGTTAATCAATAATCAATAAATCACCAAACTAATCAATAATAACCATCATTCTGCTACCAGAAAAACTGATCCAGCGCAACCCCTAATTCATGAACCAGGGATCAGGGAAAATCTCAACACACATAAATTGCTTTACCAAACAACGGGGCCCATCACACATTATCCATAAATGATCCCTGAAGACAGGCGCTGGATTTGGGGGGTTTAATTTTTCAGTTTTAGTAAGTACTATGCTTCACATTAATAATATTTGTATATAATTCTAACTATTCGAAATCTCAACTGTCTTCTTCCTTTGGTCGATGGACCATTAGTTGAAGAGTTGATGGTGACTATGATTAACTAAACAATTTAACATTTAACTAAATAACCACAGAGTCACTTCTTTAGATGCTCTTAATTTGATTATCAGTGCACACACACGATTACAAATAAGAGAACAAATTATAAGCAATGTAATCAAAATGAATCATTTGCATCGATATCAAAGCGTGCATAGGAATGGGGAAAAGAAGGTACAGCATAAATACTTGCAGAAATATATTTGCAAAATTAAGCAATCAAGGAGGGTGATACCTACCAAAGAATCAGGAAAACCACTTCCTTGGCCGAGAGTGTGGCAAGAGGTCCCCAGAGATAGGCTCAGAGGACAAAGTGAACAGGACAGATGTAGCTAGGTTTGCCATAGACTAACAACTAAAATTAATCTCCCAATCAATCTACCTTGATCTAGTTCTCCTCGGACGCAGTCTCCTCTCAGGCACTCCCGCAACGTTCTCGTACCTAAAGCGTTCTCTGGCTTTGTGCTGGTCTGCTCTCTCTGTCTTGGATCTGCCACTCCGGCCTGCACTGCTATACAGGACCGCACTGCCTCAGGTTCGTCTGATCTCTCTCCGACCCTTCTCTCTCCATCTCATCTGATCTGCGTCTTCTGATCTGAGCCCGTCTCCATCTGCGTCTGGTCTGTTCTGACTCAGCCCTAATTGGGATATCAATTATACCCTCTTGTTTAACACACTATCTTACAATGTTGCAGTATCGGTAGAAACTCGGTCTGTGATTGGTTGTCATAAATCATACTAGGGTCGCCCCATCCAGTTCTCCTCACAAATCCATCCTATACCGGTTCTAACAAAGGAAGGATTTAAGACCAATACATTTGTATACCACTAGCATTCATAATTATACATTTTGTCACATTGTACATTATGATATCCGTTTCACATTCAAATTGCACGTAGTGATGGCTGTTCCCACAGTCGCTGTCGCATCTTGGCACATAAACAATAGGACACAGGTCAACATGGCCTTCACACGGATTACATCAGCTGGTACACTCTGCAGTCTGCAAACAGGCAACCCATCCTGGCGCATGCGCGCTTCATACCTACCAAGCCAACCACATGCTGGTTTAAACGTGAGGCCATCTTAATGCAGGCCCAATCCCGTACTAAAATATACAAACACAAAAGAATATTAATTCATGAAATAAAACCCATTATGATTACCTCCCACCATACTAATGCCCTGTGTTAAATAAATCCTAGCAAAAGCTATTAATTTAAAGCAACCTTTTCATTATCTGTGCACAACATGCAAAATGTGCAATGTACAACATAGCATAAACATGCATTAGTATGGATTTTCAAAGCACAAACAGTTAATACGTACTCATGCCAACATGGTTTAGTATATTATGTAAAAATGTGTTTGCCCCTCGTGTAAATGTGTGCATTCAGAGTTGATTAGTTCATGCAGTCAATACATTATTATGGGGTTACTTAATTTCATGAGGATGTATTTTACAAACCTCACTCCATCACCTCTCTCAATCCACCTGCACAAGTAGTTCTTTTCAAAATCGTCGCCAAAATATGTTGTAATAATGATGTCTCGTAGTCCATGTAAGTATTAAGTAGATTTATTCAGGATAGATGTTACAATGTAGAGCCCCACCAGGAGCAGCCTTCCTGCTGCTCAGCCCATCCTCCAACTGACTTTCTCACTCACCAACATTCCACAGCCACCTCACACACCAACATTCCACCACCACAGTCACACTGGCTGAGCAGCAGGTATAACAATATCATCTCTTCCTCTGTTCATATGGACTCACAGAGAAAAGAGCAGAAGAAGCAGTACCTTCAAAAAGAGCCTATTTCATAAATGAGCCTCAGGACTCCTAGTTCATCAAACCCAGTGTTGGAGCTGGACTGTACCTGCTCCTGGTATCGAGGGGACAGTTTTCGCAATGTTAGCCAGTTGCTACAAAATACGGAAACCCTTGTACTCTCAGCGAGAGTCATTTGGAGATGGATAAGGTACTGAAGTGACATAGCTTAACCTTTATTATTGTGTGGTGAACTCTATAGAATTACTGAAAAGACCTGTGGATAGTCGTGGTTTTTAATAAATGACCCAGTATCAACTTGATCTAACAAACATTGGAAAAGGCCTATCCATTGGGCTATGCAAGAGCTCTTGGCTTTGCTAATATGTTGTAGCCATGTTGTACATCAGTGTGGCTGCTGTTCAGCATGGATAAAAGGTAGTAGGATAAAGGGGAGTGGAGTGTCGTAAAGTGGAGTAGAGTGGAAGGTAATGGAGTGGTGCGGAGTGGAGTAAAGTGGAGTGGCATGGAGTGGCATAGAATGGAGTGGTGTATACTGTATAGTGTTGTGGAGTGTCATGGAGGGAGTAGAATGCTGTAGAGTGGAAGGGTGTAGAGTTGAGTGGCGCAGAGTGGAGTAGAGTGTCAGAGTAGAGTAGAGTGTTGTAGAGTGGAGTGGCGTAGAATGTTGTGAAATGGTGTAGAGCATAGTGGAGTGGCGTAGAGGGTGTTGCTTGGAGTGGAGTAGAGTGTTGTGAAGTACAGTGACGTAGAGCGGAGAAGATTAATGTACAGTGGAGTGCATAGAGTGGAGTAGTGTAGGTGAGTGGAATGCCATAGAGTGGAGTAGAGTGTTATAGAGTTGAGTGGCGTAGAGTGGAGTGGCACAGAGTGGCACACTGGAGTGGCATAAAGTGGAGTGGCATCGAGTAAAGGAGTGGAGTAGAGTCGAGTAGTGTGTTATAACATAGAGTGGAGTATAGTGGCTTGGAGTGGCATAGAGGAAGTTGCGTAGAGCGGCATAGAGTGGAGTTGAATGGAGTAGTGTCATAGAGTAGTGGAGTGATGCAGATTAGAGTGGTGTGGAGTGTTGTGGCGTACAGTAGAGTGGTGAGAATTGAGTGGTGCAGAGTAGAGTGTTCTGTCATAAAAGGCAGTAGCATAGAGTGCATTGGTGTACAGTGCAATGGTGCAGAATAGAGTGGTGTTGAGTTCAGTGGCGGAGAGTGCAGTCTTGAAGAGTAGAGTGTCATGGAGTGCAGTGTCAGAGTGCAGTGGCATAGACTGCATTGGCGTAGAATGCATTGGCATAGAGTGGTGCAGAGTACAGTGGTGCAGAGTACAGCGGTGTGTTATGAATCGCAATGTACCCCAATATAGGCTTGGGTAGTCTCCTAACCTTTACCTACATTTACCCTGCCATTGTACTGCATAACAGGTTTTGGTGCTGACATTTTACCTAGTTGGGTGCTGCATGAATGTCATGTGGTTTTCCCCGAAAACTAGCCTAATTTATTATGCATGGGGATTCTCAGAATCACAGCGGGATTGCCATCTTCTGCATAATAACTATGTATAAGGTTCATCGTCATCCTCAGCCGACATGACACAGCAAGGTAGAACCCCTGAGGGTACCTTTTGGGTATATAAGCACCATATCTTTGCTGGGGCAAGCAGAGGAGAAAGACTTCCATGCTGAAATGCTGACACGAGACACTGAGGTTCCTGCACACAGACACTCCAGCACGCAGTGGTCTTGCATCCCTTGCGGGGTGTCTATCTTGAGACCAAGATGGGGTCCTTCACTCTCCCACATCAGGTAATGGGGTTGGCTCTATCCTAAGGGGATTCTTGGCTATACACCTACATACATGCTAGGTACATTTAGGTACATCTAGTTAGGGTTAGCCTTGTTGGGGTACGCACTATTACTGTCATGTATTTATATGCCAGCATATATCCATTGTTTTAGCATTATGGTAGAATTCTACCATCTATTTACTCTGTCGGTGCTTATACCAGTATACATCTGTTTCTGTCATATGGTTGTTGCAGCACACATATTTTACACTAGAATGACGCTGGTTCAATAAATACTCATTGAAAATGCCCCCTATCATTTATTCTGTGTGTCTCTCTGAGACAAAGTGAGCACGAGTGACTGAGCGAAAAGTATGGAACTGTTTTCACAATCCCTGAGGGGACAGGGTTGTCATGTTCGATAGATGTCAGAAACTATTCTGTCATTGGTAAGAGGGGTTCATAGTGGCACTGTGAGCTAGCAGGTATACAGGCGAACATATCCGGTGGTGTTGTCTGGAATCAGTCTGGACACCAATTCCACAGTTTATGTTGTCTAAACGTGCATATCCTATATAGATTTATAGGAACTACACGACATGGTGCCACCAACATTGGTTTGGTTCTTATTTAACAGTCAAATCTGAGTAGTTCAGTTGTGATGTTCTCAGAGACCTCTACTCACATCTAGCCAGAGACGTCTGGAGTGGTAAGGGAAAATTCTGCCACAGCTGATTAGGAATATCTCATGTATTGGCTGTAGGTTTATTCAAGCTTGAAGGATTATAGTTCCCTATTGTGCATAAAACCTTATATCAGTTTCCTTGAAACTCTTTCAACAATGTCTGTCAAAGAGAACGCTGCGGCAGCATTACATGCGAATTCAGCGGGGGATGGGGAGCCGGAAGGTGCTATAAAGATTTCAGAAAATGGCAGAAATGCACTAACTTTAAAACTAGAAGAGTTTGGAGTCTCAGCTTTAGGTGGGACTGTAACATTCGTGATTGAGGCACCCGAATCATTTAGGACGGAGTTATTCTATTCATGGGTTAAATTCCCACCTGCAGATGCACGCACAAATACATTTCATACTTACAAAACGGATGAAACACCGGAAGAATATTGTCCATACGAGGACATTAAATTCCCGCTCAGTTACCAGGAGCATATAAACTGGTTTCCCACACACCACAGAAAAAGTGAGACTCGGTCCGCTCGGCAGAGACGGAGCGACTTGGCCGGTCCTAGCAGCTTACACGCCGCATCCAGACATTGACACCTTGCCAATAGCAGACCGAAGTCCACTTCACAAAGAAATAATAAAACTTTATAGAAACTTGACACAGTTCGTTATGAGAACACTCACACTTAAACCAACTAAAATTACCACAGAGGTTCAACTTCAAGGGACTGCAACCAAAATCACCCCACAAATGCTGGACGCGGTTATGGGAAGAAAGCCCATTAAATGTGAGCAAATGCCATTCTGGATAGCACAGAAGACTACACAGTTAGAGGCAGTGCTTCCACACACAGGCCCACAAGAAAAACACAGAATATTGACAGTATGCTTGCCAATGGGGATAGCTCCCCCGATAGAGGATTGTACATCTTGGGGTACAGTCTTCGCTGCCATGTATACCAGAACTCATGGTATCCCTTCAATAGCAGTGATACCAGAAGTATTAAGACAAATACAGAATGAATTTGGCGCAGAACCTGCTCTGAACTTGGGGATGAAATTATTGGGTAATTTTTCCCAGGTATCTACAATTATGTTAGCAAACATAAAAGGGGAGGCAGCAGCGGTGTCTATACGGCAAAGACTGAAGGAATGCACTCCTGCACAACAGGAGCAAGAATTACCTAAAATTATCAAAGATACATACGCCGAATTAGGTAGAGATAATTTGAGAGCTAGGGCTACAAAACTGCAAGTAATAGGTAGTCCTGAAAAGGATACCAGCAAGCAAACACCTGATTATTCTAAAAAGAAATGGGAGAATACAAAACTAAAAAATAGAAAATATAGATCACAGTCTAGGGGTGGGTCTCCTCAACTTGAGCCCTCCGAAAAGAGGTATAGCCTTAGAAATCGTGATAACATTAAAAAACCTGGCAGGTATGAGGATACTGATACACGTTCCTCTCGTTCCTTTCAGGGTTCATCAAAAAAATCAGAGAGGGAGGACGGTCAGAACACAGATCAGAAGAACGAACAAAGTCAAGAGACATGCATCGCAGTTCAGACTTTAATATCAAAAAAGAAGATAAACCAAAATCAAAACATCAATTTAAGAAGAAGAAAGTAGCAGGACTTAAAGGAAGAAATGCCCAGGCTACTGAGGACTCATCTTCTGAACGGGGAATGGGCTCTGACGATGCTAGACAGCGCAGCAGAAGTAACAATAGCTCGCCAGAACCTGATGGAATTTCTGGTGATAGAAGTGTTGAATGAGCATATCACGGTGGAAACACCTGATACTAGGGTTAGTGTCCCACACCAGTTATACGAAATAACACTCCACATGGAGGGGGACATACCCATGAAAGTAAAAGTTCTCTTTTGGGAGAACCTGTCCTTTGGATACGACATTCTTTTAGCAGAAAAAGATTGGCCGCCTGAGTTTGTTATGGAATGCCCAAAAGGAGAAACAGTAATTTATCAGCCTTCTCTGACCTCATCCAGAATCTTTAAAATATTCATACGCACAGGAGTGGGCGGTAGCACTTGCTCCTGCATTATACCGCAGTCATGTAGGGTGGGATGCTGAGTCACCCCACCATGTAATCCCAGTAAAAACTACTTCAACTCCACGGAGACAATACCCAATAAAGCAAGATGCTAAAAAACAAGTCAGGGAGATCTTAGATAACCTTGAATACCAGGGTGTAATAGAGAATTGCAACTCTTCAATGAACAATCCTTTGTTTCCCGTACTGAAACCTGATAATTCATATTGTCTAGTTTTAGACTACAGGCATTTAAACACATGCACAAAAACATTTGCAGTATAAAATTCACACAGTGCCGCATTGATGAATAACATTGTGCGGAAAAATACAAAACAACACTAGATATCTCAAATGGATTCTTCTGCCAAACTATAGCACTGGAGAGCAGATATTTGACAGCATTCTCAGCCCTAGGCTCTCAGCGTCATTTTTGTAGACTGCCCCAAGGGTATAAGAATAGCCCCTGGTTGTTCTCAGCAAGGGTAACAGAGTTGCTTCAAACGATTGATGAAGAGACATTGTCCTATTTAGATGATATTTACCTGACGATGATGAATTATTGGATCTCTTGACCAGGGTGAACAACATAATTTTGGGGTTCGCCTCTCAGGGATAAAAATTTAACTTCAAAAATTGCCCACCTCAATGTCCTATTTTTGGGATATGAGCTTTCAAGTAAAGGGAAAAGCCTTGCAGCTAACTTTAGAAAAGTGTGCGCTGCAAAAACTCTGAAAAACTTACAGTCCATTTTAGGATTCCTAAATTTTGGCAGAACATACATTTTAGATTATGCAGAAAAAGTAAAAACTTTCTACGACTTAATCAGACCTGATTTTTCAGTTCACCATTGGACACAGGAACACACAGAAATCCTACGTTCCCTACAAGCTGACATGATAGCTTCCATACACTTACACACACGTGTGGACACTACGAATTTGGTGATCCGTGTAGTCGCGGGTCAATCTGGGTGCACTTACCTAACCTTAAATGAAGGTGAAACTGTACCCATTGCATACAAATCTCATCTGTACACAAACACTGAAATGCGCTTTGCATCCACTGAAAAGATTCTAACAGCAGTACAGACTGCTGTAGTGAGAAAAAGAGCACTGGCTCAGGAGAAACGAATAATTGTTGTAACTCCAGTAGCAACCTTAGAGGCTGTTACAAAAGCTAGCGTTCCAAACGCAAAAGCATTACATACAGGATGGATACAATGGGCTAATTCTCTCACTGCAACGTATGTAGACTACAAATTTGATTCTACATTAAAAACGCAAGCATTTCTGCAGTACAAACAAGAATATCCTCTCCCGAATGAAATAATGTCTCTAGATCAGTATGAATATATTATTTACACTGACGGATCTTCCCAGCCTGCCGTAGGAAGTAAGCAGCAATACAGCGCAGCATGTGCGATTGTAAAGGGTCGTATGCGGGACAGCAAGTTCCGTCCTAGCAATACACAGACCAGCCTCTAGGAGATTGCACGGCTCAGCTGGCAGTACTAAAAGCCCTAGTACTGGCACTAAAAAACACGGATCGAGAATACCCCACACTTATTGTGTGCGATTCATTTTATTGTGTCCAGTCATACAATAAATATCATCACTACTGGGGTCAGAATGGTTTTAAAGACTCAAAAGGTTGCACAATAAAGCATAAGTTGCTTTGGGAACAAGTGGCAGAGCTGAAAAAAGGCTTGCCGCAGGCTCACGTGATCCATACGCTGAGTCATCAATGTGTTGGCGTGCACGTTGAAGGGAATTCATTGGCTGATGAAGCCGCCAAGGCGACAGTGAGAACTGCTGCCGTAGTTGTAATCACTGGTTCTCGCACGAGAATAGACGGACAGATAATGGTTGCTGTCATCGCTTCACGCAAAAACAGCACAGCCTTGCCAAAAGGTTTTCCACTCAAGTACTCCTACAAGTTAGATGCGCAAAATATTCCATATGCTCAAATTTAAGGAGTGGGGGACAGAGTAATACCAAACATGGATCGCAGATTAGGTTTAAATCTAGCTGCACATGAGGGTCTGGGTTCAGCACACGCAGGGATTACTGCAACAGTTTCACTACTGAAACAACACTATTGGTGGCCAGGTTTAACAAAGCAGGCAAAAGCATTTGTCCTTAAGTGCGACATCTGTCAGCTGATGAAGGGTTCCACCGTAGCACGTCCACCGCAAACACCACTACTGATATCAGACGGACCTCTCGTTTGTGCCTATTTGGACCACTGCCGCCCCTTACAATCTGATGGGGCTTACAGGTATATCTTGGTGGCAGTGAATTCATGCTCTAGATTCCTGTGGGTTTGGCCTCAGCGCTCGGCTGACGCCCGAACTGTTATAATGGATTGCGAGTCTTCATAGGGACATATGCAATTGGCTTATTACACTCTGACCGCGGCCCCGTGTTTAGCTCTTGGGCTTACAAGGAAGCCATGTGAAGTTTGAGTATAGCATTGCGGTACTACTCTCCATATCATCACGAGGGAAATTCGATTGTGGAAAGGAAAAACCGGGACTTAAAGCAATCCTTAACAGCGAGGGTATTAGGCTCGGGTCGCAGTTGGGTCAATCACCTATATGGGGTCCAGAGGGCATTTAACAACATTCCAAGAAGCTCCCTGGGAGGCCATACTCCTAACAAGGTCCTATTTGGGACAAGAATGTGGGTACCCGATCTCGATTGTGGCAGCACAGTGGCGGATGAAAAACCATTTGACATCGATAAGTGTTTGGCTCTTTTACAGGAACTCAATGAATTCCGGGCAAGTAAAATCAGTCACGGCAAGACCTGCCTGGGTTCCAAAAGTCGGGGATCTGGTCAGAGAAAAGATCGTGGACAAGAAAGAATTTGGGCCATCTTACAGAGCGCCTGTACCTGTCCTGGCTGTCAAAGGAAGAAAAACAGTACTTCTTCCGCTTATTGCTGGTAAAAAAAGAAAAGACATTTGTCTCCATTGATCTGATTAAACCACACTATGTGGCTGATACTGAATAGCAGGCCGCGTGGGCTCCTGGGTAGCCGCCGATCTCCTCTCGCTACCATACAGGAGGTTCAGACAGAAAGACTAATAACATTTGAACATTCTACTCTACGAAGTAACGGAGTTGCCAACAATGGAATGGAACTCGTGCCTATTGAAATTGGACATCAAAGCACAAATGAAACACAGATCTCAATTCGGCCTAATACCGACATCTATGTGACTATGCCTCAAAATGAGTCATCTGCCAGTTCAACAAAACATGCTGAACTACCAAAAATAGATCAAGCTTGCATCTGCCTATTTCTTCGATTTTGATACCTTCTCTCTGGATCCAAGTGAACCTGAGTCAACGCCAGCGCCAGTTTCCCGCAAAAAACAACTTCAAGAGTTCTACCTTTGGTTGGGAAAGACTCACCTAGTTTCACCCTGGCTACAGCTCTGGATAGCAATTGGTCTACTGTTCCTGTTCCTCTGGATAGGCTTACTGACTGCCTTTTCCTTGCTACTGAATGGACATTATCTTCCAGAACGCTCCACAGCATCACATGTGAACTTGGTACTGAAACCACATATATCATCTCACCGTGAACAGAGGGACCTGTCGTTTGTGAACATTACAGCAGTTCCAGTTCCTGAAGGCATAGTTTGGGATAGAGTTTCATATGATGTTTTTGGTCCCACTGAACTTTTGAAAATACCACATGTATTTAAAATTTCTTTGAATGATATCATCACCTCCAGTACATTCTCTGACGATTGGGATTTTGAAACTGTAAATAGTATGCTATCTGATTTAGAACAATCTGCTGCATTCTCGAAAAAAGAAATGTATGATGATACATCTGATTTTGACACTATGTATTGTTACCAACACTATGGTCATCATTTTCTGCATAAAAACAAGTACCCCACGTAATATTTTCACATATCACCAATGGGAACATTTCCCAACACCACCGAAAGGTAGTTCACAAACGTTTGCACAAAAGTTTGCTTATTTTTCTGGGTTTAACACATCACATCCACGCTCATATTATTATAAGCTTGCACCTACATCTGTGAAGAAAAATATGCTCACTAACACAAAACAGATATACTCTGCATCCTTTATTTCCCAACTATCTGAACAGGCTTTCGACCTATGGAAAGACACTATAGACATAAAATCAGTCTGGGGGACTAAGGAATGGCAGGTTCAGGGAACTGAGTCATTATTTAGAGCGTGCCTCATACCACAACAGATTCTCTTCCTGAACGATACTGTGCAGCAGACTTCCTGTCTTGGGTTAGCCAAGATTAAGGACTTGAACACACCTCGTATTCCCTCACCTTCACACTTTGAGGGATGGCAAAAGTATACAGAACACAGTGAGGGTACACAAGATGACATCATGCATGATGTTTCATACAATTCAACAGACTCCAATTGGAAGGGATGGTTAGTTTGGCCTATCAACACAAATAGGTGTCAGTCAAGATTCAAGGGTACCACCGAAGGGTTTAGTATCCATAGGCCTAACATACGCTATGTACAACGAGAACACCCGGGGGTGGTGACATCCTACAGTTTTGGGAAGTTAAGCCTAGATTGGCTAAGAACCTCGACACTGTCACAGGTGAAACAACACTTGTCCTTACTCTCAGATGACATGGATCTTAGGGATTTTTTGCTAGGTCCCCGGAAGCCACGTCATAAACGCTTCTTATACGCCATTTACAACGAAGTTTGGAAAATGTCTCAACAGGGAGCTGCGGAGAGGTTGAGCGAATTAGACAGAGTTAACCTAGAAAAGGCTTCGGCTGTGGTTGACAATGGTATGACCACACTGACGTCCATGATTTATTCACTGGGCAACATTGTGTCTTCTGCAATAGTTATAATGGAACAGGATGTGTCCATCTTACAACACGGACAATCGCAGTTACGATCCATTCTATTATTAAGCTGGACGCTACAATCATTGCGCCCTGGTCACGTGCCCTGACGATACATTAACAGTACGTCTCTGTTTTCTGCTTATAATTTATCGGAAAGGCAGACGAGAATGGCACAAAGAGATGCGAAATATACAATGCTGCACTTGAAAAATTAGACCAATTACCTTTCACTGTGGCAGAATCACCATCCACAGAGTGATTCATTCATGGCCATATAACATTGCCAGTAGCAACTTTCCAATTTCAATATTGCCTAGAACACCACAAGGTAGGAAGATATGAAGCAATGGGTAAGGACTTCATCCATGAATCTTGGGTATTACCGTATAGATTTAGATGCAGGAATGGGGACAATGAAGTGTTACTCAGTGGTACAGACTGCGAGACTTCATTAAGTGGGTCTCTAATTTGCCAGGATATTATGCTTCATGGGGCCTGTAATGGTTCAGTTGCAAACGTAACCTGTCATTTGAAGGGATCACCAGCTGCTGTGGTTAATTCAGTGTTCAGACTGCATTTGAATGGGAGTTACTTAATGCTGATTGATCAAGGTTGTTGTGGGATGCTTCCAGGCATCGCTTATCTAGTCACAGTAAGTTCCAGGGTTACTTGTTGTATGCAAGTATTGCACCGACCCACACAGTCAGGGAGGTGCCATTATGGCCTTCGTTGAATGTTTCCTTTATACGGTTTGAGTCTCTGAGCCGAATGAATGCCATGCTTTTACAGAAGGATATGCCCTTAACCTCAGCCCGAGAGACATTTGATCTTCGAGTTGCAATACAGGCACTGGTACGAACAAATTGCCTTTTCCATTTCGGAGAAATGGTACAACGTATCTTTAACATGTCTGATACGAAGGGTATAGTATACCTATTTAAGACCCTAGGTTCGGCACTGTTAAGCACCTTTCAGACAGTCTTCGGAGTGATACCAGCCTTTATACACTCCGTGTTGGGAAGCGTTTTTGGAGGGCTTCTGCTAATCCTGCTACTGGTAGTGGGTATCCTAATTCTAATTTTTCTGCTAGGAAATGGACGTCCTAGTCACCAAGGAGATGGAAAAAACGCTCTTGAAGCGACGTTACCCTGACCGCATGGTACTTCATCTGGGCACACCTCAACTTCGGGAGCTGAGTGAGTCATGAATCCTATCATTCCGACCAGTCTGGATTGACTGTGTTTTGCCTGTTCTCCGCTGCTTGTTCTGCGGACATGAATGCATGTTAGACCTCTGTCTAACACTTCCATCGGTTGCGCCTCCGGACGTGGATGTATTGCTGGACCCGTTAAAGGCCCACGTATTGCAGTGTCCACAGCGTATTCCTATGTTTATGTCGGCATTCTTAGAGCCACCACAGGATGCTTCAGCTCCTGTTGGATTGAACACTGGCTCTACTGCAGGCACACAGGCTTTGGATGTTTCAAATGCTTCCTCAGCATTGGCTGTGGGAACTGAAGAGGATCACCTTTGCTCGATTGACCTGATCTATGAGGTGTTACAGGGACCGTCGTCTCCCACACAGGATTTATAAACATTTGGGTCTCTGTGTGCTGGGAACAATTCGGCCTCTTTTCCAAAACAACTCGAATTAGAATTATAAACACATTTTTATTTTCTCACTCTTACTGAGCACCATGGCTTTCAAATGTACTCAGTTGCTCAAACTATATATGACCATATTTTAGAGGACTTATAGAGTTTTTGCCATATATAAATGACTTATAACATTTTTAAACATTTTTTATACTTTTTAGAAGTTTTAATTGTGAACATTTAACAATGTTTTTATTGATTATAAGGACATTCCCTTTTTGTAGTATGTCGTCCAGTCGGATGAGGAGTGGGTGTTATGAATCACAATGTACTCCAATATAGGCTTGGTTACTCTCCTAACCATTTACCTACATTTACCCTGCCATTGTACTACATAACTGGTTTTGGTGCTGACTTTTTACCTAGTTGGGTGCTGCATAAATGTTGTGTGGTTTTCTCTGAAAACTAGCCTAATTTATTATGCATGAGGATTTTCAGAATCACAGCAGGATTACCTTCTTCTGAATAATAACTATGTATAAGGTTCATCACCATCGTCATCCTCGGCCGACATGACATCCCTTGCGGGGTGTCTATCTCGAGATCAAAGACGGGGTCCTTCACTCTCCCACATCAGGTAATGGGGTTAGCTCTATCCTAAGGGGATTCTTGGCTATACACCTACCTACATGCTAGGTACATTTAGGTACATCTAGTTAGGGTTAGCATCATAGGGGTACGCACTATTACTGTCATGTATTTATATGCCAGCATATATCCATTGGATTAGCATTATGGTAGAATTCTACCATCTATTTACTCTGTTGGTGCTTATACCAGTATACATCTGTTTCTGTCATATGGTTGTTGCAGCACACATATTTTACACTAGAATGAAGCTGGTTCAATAAATACTTATTGAAATGTCCCCCATTGTTTCTTCTGTGTATCTCTCTGAGACAAAGTGAGCATGAGTGACTGAGCGAAAAGTTCAGTACTGTTTCCACGATCCCTGAGGGGACAGGGTTGTCATGTTCGATAGTTGTCAGAAACTATTCTCTCCTTAGTAATAGGGGTTCATAGTGGCACTGTGAGCTAGCAGGTAAAAAGGCGAACATATCCGGTGGTGGTGTCTGGAATCAGTCTGGACATCAATCCCACAGTTCATGTTGTCTAAACGTGCAGATCCTATATAGATTCATAGGAACTAGACACCTGTGCAGTGGCGAAGAGTGAAGTGATGCATAGTAGAGTGGGGTAGAGTGCGCTGGCATAAAGTAGAATGGTGCAGAGTAGAGTAGAGAGGTGTAGAGTGAAGTGGTGCTGAGCGCAGTGTCATAGAGTGCAGTGGTGCACAGTAGATTAGAGTGGCACAGAGTGGATTGGCATTGAGTGTAGTGGCGTAGAGGCATTGGCATAGAGTTCAGTAGAGTGGCATAGAGTAGAGTGATGCAGAGTAGAATGCAGTGACACAGAGTGCTGTAGCGCAGAGTAAAGTGGCGCAGAGTAGAATAGCGAAAAGTAGAATGGTGTAGAGTTCATTGGCAGGGAGTGAAGTGTTGCAGAGCAGAGTGGCATACAGTGCATTAGTGCAGAGTGCAGTGACATAGAGTGGTGCAGAGTAAAGTGACATAGAGACCAATGGTATAGAGTAGAGTGGTGTATAATGCAGTGCCATAGAGTAGAGTGTTGCAGAGTAGAGTATAGTTGCGCACAGTGCAGTGATGCTGAGTAGATATGCCTAGAGTGCGGTGGCATAGAGTGTATTGGTTTTCAGTATAGTGGTGTAGAGTGCATTGGCATAGAGTTTGGTGGCGTAGAGTGGAGTGGTGCAAGGTAAATTGCATTGGTGTAGAGTGTAGTGGCATAGAATGGAATGGCGCAGTGTGGAATAGAGTGGCATAGATTGCAGTGACATATAGTAGATTGTTTCAGAGTAGAGTGAAGTGGTGGAGAGTGCAGTGGCATAGAGTGTATTGGTTTTCAGTAAAGTGGTGTAGAGTGCATTGGCATAGAGTGTGGTGGCGTAGAGTGGAGTGGCGCAGGGTAAATTGCATTGGTGTAGAGTGGAGTGGCATAGAGTGGAATGGCGCAGTGTGGAATAAAGTGGCATAAAGTGCAGTGGCATAGTGTGGATTGTTTCAGAGTAGAGTGAAGTGGTGGAGAGTGCAGTGGCATAGAGTTTATTGGTTTTCAGTAAAGTGGTGTAGAGTGGAACAGAGTAGAGAGGGTGCAGTGGTGTGGAGTGGAGTGGTGCACAGTAGAGTGGAGTGGAGTGAAGTGGGTTAAGTGACTATGCATGGTGTGGTAGCTCACTGTCATTACAGACATCACATGTTCAATTGAAATGACCATTACATTTGCACAGCCCTACAGTTTTTCTGATAAAAGTATACTACGCACAAACAATAATGTGTGGAAATATCGTCACCTAGTGCATTGATTTGTTTTAATCATATTAAAATATTTGCTTCTGCCACACTTCACAATCACAGTTCAGCTTCAGTTGTGCTTCTCTTATTCTGAAATATCTGCACAGTTAATTTACAGACATTTAAATGTTGTTTTGTGCTAGAAAATAAAATAACATCGTACAGCACACCCCGAGTAGCCAGCATGATTGTCACATCGATCCTCTCACTTTGAAGTCAGAGAAAGAAAACTAAACATCAAGCTCCCTGAAAGGTTGAGCGTGACATTTGACCTCTGTCTTTGAATGCACAGCAAATGTGACAAGCTAAAAACAAGATTTAGAGGCCTGTTTAGTACTGGTGGACGAATACATTAAATAGGATTAGGGCAAGGGAAAGGAAGGGATGAACTCAAGCTGTACAGCCTAAAGCAAATAAAGCCAGAAAATAGAAAGCAAGCAAATGTGAATTAGAAGCCACAAAGCCAATGGTAAGCAAGGGCGGAATTAATTCCCTGGGAAGCTTTCTCAATGTCCACAAGATGTTGTTAGCAAACCAGGCTTCGACCTGAAAATGACCCAGAATCGGCTTAATTTACCTGTTTGCTCACAGTATTTGTTTAGAACAAAGTATAGCGCTCTAAGTAGCATTGTCTTAAAAACACCACAAACAGCACCCGAAATTACATTATTAAAAAGCGGTCGTTTTATTCACGTGCACCCCCATCAGTGCTTAATTTGAGCCTGTGGTTTCCGGTGGTGCTCGGCACCGGTACTTAACTGTCAACACTGGCACTGATGGTTGCGCTGTTTGTCTGATTTAGAGAAGCACAGATCAATAGATGTTTACTAAGTCAATATACATGAAAAAAAGAATAATTCCTGCCCTCCAAGCAATTCTTGTAGCTTTGGGACCTGGAAGAGTCAGAATTATCACACTTGCAGGAGTTTGATGTTGTGATGGTTAGCACTTGTGTTGGTACTGTCATTGGCGGCACTGACAGGGGCATTGGGTGGTGTAAGCTGCAGTGGCGTCCTGGTGAGGGACCTGACACTTAATTATTTACAAATTAAGCACTGACCCCAAAGAAAAAATCTCATGGATTAAACACCATTTTGCTACCTAAGTTTAAAAAAAACACACACCTCTCCAGTAGCAAACATAATAAGCATTCCACAGACAGATAAGAACCAATTTTGGCGCCAAAAACAGAGATGGCATCTAAAAAAGAGACTTATTCTCCTAACGCCCATCTCCTGACCCTTTGTGTGCTTTCATTTCCTCCTTATAAGAGGTAATTTTTTAGTAACTACTTATCCATATCATAGTGTTTTATGCATGAGATGTTCTGTTTTGGTTGCAGAATTTTTAAATAGAATGATTGCTTGTGTTCTTTGTGGAGTGCTGCCCACTGAGGTAATGGTGTTTTGGTGGCAAAAGTGAACTACAAATTCTGTCTCTAACCAATAAATCAATGAATTGGTTATAAGCAGTATCCCTTATAGACATCTTCAAGCAAAATAAAAAATATTATTTTTGTTGAAAAAAATTTGATCAGAGTTTAGTGCCTTGAAAGTGGCCTGTCCAATCTGGGTCCCACCAGGAATGAAAAGTTTAAGGAGTTGTTTGGGAATCATAAGATCCAGACTCATGCTACTGGGCACATGACCCTGGTCTTATTGTGACATATGCTGAGAGGAATATTCCCTTATTCGGGTACCTGCTGTGAATAAGATTGCATCCAAAATGACGTTCATACTCCACACCCTATTGAAGCCAACACAACTGAGTTGGATGAAAACCAAGCTAGCATTCGGTGCATTTGGCGCTTAACCAGTCAGTTGCCTAAAGTAACGAATGTGACAGTGCAATCAGTGTGAACCACAGCTACATGAAACATCAGCAGATACCCCACCCCAGGAGTGGGATACCTAATGTCTTAATCCCATTTTAGAGCCCAGGATTGGGCTCTAAAATCACTAAAATCTAAAACCACTGCAGTAAAACCCATCGATCCCAGAGGTGGTTTTCCCAAAGCCCCACAGACATAGAACTAGTCCCTCAACAATGCTGGTCAGCAGAGGTAGAAGTGACTGTGTGCAATGTGGGAACTTACTACTTACTGTCTTCTCGTCGTTAACCTTTGAGTGATGAAGAGGAGTGGTGTGGGGACTGAGCATGCACTTTCCTGGTTTTGCCCTGGCACAGTCGTAGGCCCAAACAAAATATATGGTACACTTCTGGCTGTCCACTTTGCCCAGGCAACCCTTCCCAATGTGAGCAAGACTAGCCCTCAGTTCAGTAGTGTTCTTAACCACACATTATGAAGTTTCTGAAGGTCTAGAGGCGCTACTGCCAAGCACACAATGACCTAAGTGCAGGTAAATATACTTCAGAAATTCCTTACTTCTCAAACCAGGACACACACACACACACAAAACAATTTCCAAAGCACACAGCTGCCTCCAAAGAGGCGTCCTGGCGCTAGGGGCCTAGATCAGACGAGAACAGAGTTAGACTGCAGAGTTAAAGAGAAAGGTTTTCAGGTTTATTGTAAAAATTGCTTCAGAGGGAGCAAGCCTATGGCTAGAAGAAAGGGCATTCCAGAGACCGGCAGTGAGGAAAGCAAATGAGCGTCCTCCTCGCCTTGCTTTGCGCACGCGAGGATTTGACGAAGCCTTTGACTGCTGGATCTCAGAGAATGGGATTGGGAGTAGGCTTTAATTCTCCTTCTTAGATATGTAGGTCCTCTAAGCTGCAAAGCTCTAAGGGCTTGCTACACCACAAGCAGCCAGTGAATGTATCAGAGATGAGACATTATTGATTGAGAGACATACATTTTCAGTATCAGTCTGGCCGCCGCATTTTGCCTGATCTGTAGACGCAATAAGTAAGCAGACAAACCCAAGTAAAGAGTATTCGCATAGTCTAACTTGGACATCACTAAGGCATGAACAATGAGCTCACGCGTGCACTTTGGTACAAGATGAATCACTCTTCATAGGGACTTAAGGGTGGCGAAGCAGCTGGGCGATACACTTTTTAGTTGGGGAGTAAAGGAAAGGTCTAAGTCAAAAATTACTCCACGATGTCTAGTAGTTAATGATGGGGAAGGGGTAGTGCTCAGTTCCAAAAGCCACCAATTAATCGTGCCAGGATAGCACTTGGTCCCGAAAAAGAGGACCTCAGTTTTATCTGAGTTAAGCCAGAGGAAATTGTTGCTCATCCAATCTGCAACAGACTTTAGGCTTGCTTTAAAAGTGTTAAGGACCGACGTATCTTTCTCCTGAAATGACAGAAGCAATTGAGTGTCATCGGCATAGGAAATCACGCTAAGACCCCAAGTTTCAGCTAGGTTGGCTATTGGCTCCAGATAAATGTTAAAAATGGTGGATTTGAACACACGAAGGTGCACCGAAGAAAGCAATTCAATCTTTATAGGTTTTCTTCAATTCTGTCTTTGTTCCATATCTTTTCATAAAAACAGTTAACGCGTTTCGTTCTCAAATCACAGTTTGTGGAACTTCATCAGGGCTGTAACAAATAACATAAAACACTTAACAAACACAACACCAATAACTTCACGGACATGACTCAATAACAAACTAATCACAAAAACCGAAAACATAATTTAATTTTCTCCATAACCAATACCATACAAGTACCATTTAACCCTTCTTGTGACACATATAACATGCACAGTTTGTGGACAATACATGTAACGAATAATCTATTTACAATCAACATTTAATTGGTTATTTAAATAGAAAAAACATTTTAAAAGGACATTCCGCATAGAGTCTGCATAGAGAGGTGACGATAGAGGCTATACTTCAAATTGTGAAAGGAGGAAGAGAAGTAAGCACCGAAAGTATTTAAGAATATATTATGTTAGTCTGATGGTACAGTGGCTCCTCTGCCGATCTTTAATTGATGTTACATGCAGCGGGGTTTCCCATTAGGCCATGTACTAATTCATCACTTGGTAAAAAGGTGGGGGAGGGGACGGGGTGGGTCGGGAGTGCTTAAAAGTTTTCCACCTCACCTTATAGAACAATACGGTGATGCGTCATTGAGGATGAGTGAACAAAAACCAAGGAAATCCCAAACCAGCAAAAGGGCTCAAGGTCGAGACCTGCCACCTATGCAAGAGTAATAATAATATTGAGTACACAAACCAGTATACTTTTATGGTAGTGCTCCACTAGCCAAAACCGCCTGAGCCTGGTACAGTTAATTACAGTTTAATGTACCAAAAAAGTTTAGTTGTGACTCCGCATCAACCCAAGTGGCAACTGGGGAATACATCTGCGCGCTGTGTGATGCGCGACTACACATGCTGTTGTAATTTAAAACGAGTTTATCTCCAGATACAGCCAGAAAATAAATGCATTATTTTCTATGAGCACACGACTATAATCGTTGTGAGTGTATATAAATGGGTTCATCTCAGGGTGAACACATCGGGAGATTCCTCCCAAAATTTGATGCGGCTTTCTTTGCCTCATATCTATGCCTAACGCCCTATCTGAATTGGCAGTGCGTTAAAAATTTACCCCCGCAGGTCAGAGAATACATGCATTGCGCTCTTGTTTAAAATTGAGTTCGATACAAATTAGCTCTGCCTAACAGGGAGTATAAAAATGCTCCACCCACATCACATCATCATTACGCCTCAATTGATCAGCACGATTACAGTTACTATATGAAGGCCTTGAACGTGGGATTTAAATAGTGGTCCAATATGGCGACCGGTTTTTCCATCATATGAGGCGCGACGGTCTAGTATTAAGTATGTCCTGGAATAGGGAGGCATCGGGGCGATTCAGCTGTCTCCAATTAGTGGCCTTTAAAAGAGTATCAATGGCGCGAACGATTGTTCACGATAACGGCATCACGGAACTGAGGACTGGATCCACGTATCAAGTAATGCAGCTGAGCTGCCCTTTGGGGGATGTGATGTGGGTGGAGCATTTTTATACTCACTGTTAGGCAGTGTTAATTTGTATCAAACGCAATTTTAAACAAGAGCACAATGCATGTATTCTCTGACCAGGGGGGGGTAAATTTTTAACGCACTGCCAGTTCAGATAGGGCGTTAGGCATAGATATGAGGCAAAGAAAGCTGCATCGAATTTTGGGAGGAATCTCCCGATGTGTTCACCCTGAGATGAACTCATTTATATACACTCACCACGATTATAGTCGTATGCTCATAGAAAATAATGCATTTATTTTCTGGCTGTATCTGGAGATAAACTCGTTTTAAATTACAACAGCATGTGTAGTCGCGCATCACACAGCACGCAGATGTATTCCCCAGTTGCCACTTGGGTTGATGCGGAGTCACAAGTAAACTTTTTTGGTACATTAAACTGTAATTAACTGTACCAGGCTCAGGCGGTTTTTGGCTAGTGGAGCACTACCATAAAGTATACTGGTTTGTGTACTCAATATTATTATTACTCTTGCATAGGTGGCAGGCCTCGACCTTGGAGCCCTTTTGCTGGTTTGGGATTTCCTTGGTTTTCGTTCACTCATCCTCAATGACGCATCACCATATTGTTCTATAAGGTGAGGTGGAAAACTTTTAAGCACTCCTGACCAACCCCGTCCCCTCCCCCACCTTTTTACCGAGTGATGAATTAGTACATGCGCTAATGGGAAACTCTGCTGCATGTAACATCAATTAAAGATAGGCAGAGGAGCCACTGTACCATCAGACTAACATAATATATTCTTTATTACTTTCTGTGCTTACTTCTCTTCCTCCTTTCACAATTTGAAGTATAGCCTCTATCGTCACGTCTCTATGCAGACTCTATGCGGAATGTCCTTTTAAAATGTTTTTTCTATTTAAATAACCAATTAAAAGTTGATTGTAAATAGATTATTCGTTACATGTATTGTCCACAAACTGTGCATGTTATATGTGTCACAAGAAGGGTTAAATGGTACTTTGTATGGTATTGGTTATGGAGAAAATTAAATTATGTTTTCGGTTTTTGTGATTAGTTTGTTATTGAGTCATGTCCGTGAAGTTATTGGTGTTGTGTTTGTTAAGTGTTTTTATGTTATTTGTTACAGCCTGATGAAGTTCCACAAACTGTGATTTGGGAACGAAACGCTTGGCTGTTATTTTATGAAAGATATGGAACAAAGACAGAATTGAAGAAAACCTATAAAGAGTGAATTGCTTTCTTCAGTGCACCTTCGTGTGTTCAAATTTGCTTTATAATCTGTAAAACAGTGACGCCAAAGGGTGACAGGTGTTGGAGTGTGCACGATATACAGGAAATATAGTGGCAGTGTGACAGTGAGGTGCTATCCTTTAGCTCTGTCACCCTGTTTGCTGTTGTGTTTTTTTTTTTTAAATGGTGGAGTTTAGGGCAGAGCCCTCCGGTACACCATATTCCAGTGGTTCTGCTGAAGAGGAGAAAGGAGATAACAGGACAGCTGATGTCCTGTCCTTCGTTAAAGACTTAAACCATAGGAGGACTTGGCCTTGTATTCCTCTGCTCCTGAGCCTGTCCAGAAGGGATCACCACCATGGCTGCAGAGTTATGATCAAGGTTCTCTTTGATAAATTCTGCGACTTCCAGCTGAGCCAACTCGGTGCTATATCCTGTCCTAAAGCCAGCTTGGGAGTCTTGTAAGAGGCAATTAGACTCTAAGAAATTTGTCAGTTGCCTATTAACAAGCTTCCCTAACATTTTTGCCACAGCTGGCAAAAGAAGCCTCCCTAAAGGTAGCAAAGCGCATTCTGAAGAGTTTGGTACTCGTTAGCTGGGTACCGTTCAAAGGATGAGTCCCAGTTCACTGCATTTATTGCCTATTTCTGGACAGAAATAAAGATGGCTGCCTCAAGGTAATAGGTGAATATCGCTCCCTATTTCTTCAATATTATTCGTGCTAGGACTGAAAATTCAAATTGCAGTAATGACGGAACTTCTAGTGTCCTCCCTATGTTTCATTTAGAATTATTCTGAATGCTTTTACCAATCTTGTTGAGTCTTTTTTAAACTCTTTTTCATAACTGTGGGGATACAACATGGTGTCTCTAAGTATTCAGACACGAGGCTTGACTAGAAGAGGGTTTATTCCACGTTAACTAGGCACATGAATGACCCCACCAGTAGCAGGTATATTTAGATGCTCGGCCCTGGTCCCTCTTGCAATCCGCCCTCCAGGGAAACCCTCATTATCCTGACATTCCATGGCATCATTATAGGAACCCTCATGTCTTTGAGATTACATGACATCTGTAGTTAACCTGTGAACAGGACACAATAGTAACTACAATGAGAACATTTTAAAATGAGCTATCCAAACCCTATCCAGTTGACCTACAGGGAAATGTGATTCCTTATCCCACACATCCCTCCCAATTAACCTTAAACAAGTTAACCGAGGAAAAAGAATCATATGGTGTTATCATACTATTAAAAGTATGTGATGTCATTTCAACTACTACTCTACGGAACACAAGTCCTAAACAAGCATTGACATAGCCAATAGGTCTCGCCTTTGGGACGTTATAAGTGTTTAGTGAGAGCTATTGGCAATGTTTTTAAGGTATGTTGTAGAGGGAGGGTTGGGGAGGGGGTAGAGAGTATCGTGCCTAGATGGTGTTTGTAAAAAGGAGACAACAATAGTGAATCATTTGTCAGTCCCGAGGCGGGCTCAACATCCGGTGATTCTGGGCAAATCACTTAATCTGCCCGTGCATAAAACATCAATTGTACCTCTTCCATGACATTTTAATGTTAAGATGTACGACATCTATATACGGAGGACTAATAGTACGAAAATGAATCATAATGATCATAAAGATGAAGGAAATTGTTGTCATTGCGTGCACAAATTTAAGCGCATCTATTATTGTGAAAATAAATCTTTGGCCTTTGTCATCAACGCCAAACGTTCGAAGGGATGTTATTGGCACAGAAAAGTCATTTAGCACTGGCGCCATGTCACTGGTGTCCTGTTTGTGCCTGTGAAGGGGTAGGGAAGAGTCCGTCGCTTGCCCAGCCAATTAAAAGCTTGTTATGTTGTGGAAAGTCAATCGCAGCATATTGTTGTGGCAATAAGAGGCACGTTGGCAGCACTGCGCAGCCAGTCACATGTTAGTGTAGCATCTGTGGAAGGTATGTAGGTTAAGGGCGGAGTCAGTCAGTCTGAAGTTGTGCCGTAAAATTCCGGAAGGGTTGGGGTAGAGAGTATTGTGCCTAGATGGTGTTTGTAAAAAGTAGACAATGATAGTGAATCATTTGTCAGTCCCGAGGCCGGCTCAACATCCGGTGATTGTGGGCAAATCACTTAATCTTCCCGTGCATAAAACATCAATTTTACCTCTTCCATTACATTTTAATGTTAGGATGTACGACGTCTATATACGGAGGACTAATAGTACAAAAATGAAACATAATGATCATAAAAATGAAGGAAATTGTTGTCATTGCGCGCACAAATTTAAGCGCATGTATTATTGTCAAAATAAATCTTTAGCCTTTGTCATCAACGCCAAACGTTCGAAGGGCTGTTATTGGCACAGAAAAGTCATTTAGCACTGGCGCCACATCACTGGTGTCCTTTTTGTGCCTGTGAAGGGGTAGGGAAGAGTCTGTCGCTTGCCCAGCCAATTAAAATCTTGTTATGTTGGGGAAAGTCAATCGCAGCATATTGTTGTGGCAATAAGAGGCACGTTGGCAGCACTGCGCAGCCAGTCACATGTTAGTGTAGCACTGTGGAAGGTATGAAGGTTAAGGGCGGAGTCAGTCAGTCTGAAGTTGTGCCGTAAAATTCCAGGAGGGTTGGGGTAGGGAGTATTGTGCCTAGATGGTGTTTGTAAAAAGGAGACAACGATAGTGAATCATTTGTCAGTCCCGAGGCCGGCTCAACATTCGGTGATTCTGGGCAAATCACTTAATCTGCCCGTGCATAAAACATCAATTTTACCTCTTCCATTACATTTTAATGTTAGGATGTACGTCGTCTATATACGGAGGACTAATAGTACGAAAATGAAACATAATGATCATAAAATTGAAGGAAATTGTTGTCATTGCGTGCACAAATTTAAGCGCATGCATTATTGTGGAAATAAATCTTTAGCCTTTGTCATCAACGCCAAACGTTCGAAGGGCTGTTATTGGCACAAAAAAGTCATTTAGCACTGGCACCACGTCACTGGTGTCCTGTTTGTGCCTGTGAAGGGGCAGGGAAGAGTCCGTCGCTTGCCCAGCCAATTAAAAGCTTGTTATGTTGTGGAAAGTCAATCGCAGCATATTGTTGTGGCAATAAGAGGCACGTTGGCAGCACTGCGCAGCCAGTCACATGTTAGTGTAACATCTGTGGAAGGTATGTAGGTTAAGGGCGGAGTCAGTCAGTCTGAAGTTGTGCTGTAAAATTCCGGGAGGGTTGGGGTAGAGAGTATCGTGCCTAGATGTTGTTTGTAAAAAGGAGACAATGAGTCAAAGGGAAGACGCTGTCTGTGAAAGGCATACAGCACTGGACATTCAGTCAGATTGCAAGCGAAAGAGAAAGCACGGTAACCTGACCCACGAGGAATGCAGCTGCCGTCCTGCGCGCCGCTGCTCGCTCCCAAGAGCAAAATGCTGTGGGAGTGAACATTAAAAAAAGAGGTGGGACATGCCCTCGCCTTTAGCCATTTGCTTGCTTTCATTTTTGAAAGACACACGCAAAAGCCAACCACATGCGTGGGGGGAGTCAGACCCACACAGAGTAGTTTAAAGTACTTACAAGAAGCCTTGCAGAGCAGCGCATGCGCGCTGCGCTATTCTCGACCTAAAAAGTGTGGGGGCTAGTTAACATAAGCAGAATGCATTGAGGTCACAGAAAGTGATGTCACCATCCTATTATATCTTTCTTTTTAAAGGGAATAGGTTGATTTTCACTTTCTTGCTTGCCATGGCCACCCCTTTAATAGTCACCCAAGCATCATCAAGCTTTTAAAATATTCAACAATAAGACTTGGATTGTACCTTCAAAACCTTTTCAAAGAGGTTGGCAGGTATTTGCTGGACTTGAGAGTAATTCTCTAAGTAAACCTCTTTCACTCTAGTCGAGCTGTTTCAAAATATCTCCAATCGATTTTCTGCTTCTTTTTGTACAATTAAATAGCCTGTTTCATTTTGTAATTGTCGCTGCATCTAGGCTGATATTGCCTAATTGTGAGACACGGATTTTCCACTAGTGCTAGTTTGTAAAATTATCATTTAATTCTTGCTCTAGTGATAGACAGCATATGAAAAAGAGCCCCTCTTGACAATTGTATGTTTAGGAGAGTAAAAGTACATATGAGAAACAGGAGGTGAGGAAAAAAAAGAAATAGGAAAAGAATGGGCAAGTTTGAAAGAAGGCATGGTTTTAGTGAGAAAGATGATGTATGAGAAGGGTTTATGAGGGAATTTTGTATTTTAGAGGAGGAAAGGTGGGGGATGCTATTGGATATGCATTAAAACAAACAATCATAGTTATCAAAATAGACTATATTATATTGTAGAAATGTGAACTGCAAAGTTGCTCCATGTCATGTGTAACACATTCAGTCAGTCCAGTTTTTTTCTTTAGTCAACATCACATTGCATGTTATGATGTTTTGAGCCATAATTGCAGTGTTAAAAGCAAAACTATAAGCCCCAGAGTGCAACAGGCTGTTGGCTGAAATGTTAGAATTGACTGGAGGTATCACACATGGCTTGGAGCTACAAGCCAGCAATATAAAATGCAAAATAAAATGGACTTTGCTATTTATTTTATTTTATTTAAGAGGTTTTATATAGCGCTGGCTTCACCCTGAGGTATCAGAGCACTTTACATTGGAAAGACGATAGTACATGGATTACAAAACAAATATTAACAAAATGAAACATTAAGATATGGTAGACTTAAAGAACAAAATGAGTAACATATCTTGATTATGATACAAAGTGAAAGGATGAAGCTATTTACAAAAACATATGAATGAAATAATTACAAATTGTTAAACAGTAAAAGGAGCTAGACTCATTTTTGTCAAGGACGGGTGGCGAAGTGTTAGGAGAGAGTTGAAAGGAGGGGGACGCAAGAGTTGAGGATGGGTACTGTGGGGGGTGAGTAGGTGTTAGTAGAGTACAGGAGAGGTGGGAGAGAGGGGGAAGGTAGGAGATTGAAAAAGGAAGAGATTGTGCGGCAAGTATGGAAATAGAGTGAGTATGGACCCCAATATTTGTTGAGCAGGTGCATTTTAAGGTCTTTTTTGAAACTGATGTATGAGGGGTTAAGTCGTAGGTCTTTAGGGAGGGCATTCCAGATGCTGGGGGCCTTACCAGAGAAGGAGCGAAATTGTGCGGCTTTCTTTTTTAGCAGAGGGGGGACGAGGAGGAGAGAGTTAGTGCTTCTCATCGGTCGGGCACTGCCCGCTTTTTTGAGTTTGTTTGAAAGGTAGAGTGGGGTCTTTTGATGGAGGGCTTTGTGCGTAATGCATGCTAATTTATAGGAGGATCTGCCTTCAATAGGAAGCCATTTAAGGGTCTTTAGAGCCGGCGAGATGTGGTCAGAACGTTTGCAGTCAGTTGTAAACCTAGCCGCTAGGTTTAGAACAGATTTGAGGGGGGCCAGGTGAACATTGGGAGAACCGGAGAGAAGGGCATTACCATAGTCGATTTTCGAGAGGACTAGGGATTGTACAACTGATTTGAAATCTTCTGCTGGAATGAAGGGTTTGATTTTTTTGAGATGTTGGAGCGTAAACAGTGCTCCTTTTGCCGAGTTTTTATATGGGCGTTGAGCGTAAACTTACTGTCGAAGGTGATGCCGAGGGATTTTACTGATTCGGAGAGGGAGCGTGGACAGTTTAGGGCATTAAGGTCAGTGATCCATGTTTGGATGGGGAGAGGGTTGTTTTTAGGAGAGAAAAGAATAATTTCAGTTTTATTAGGATTAAGTTTGAGATGATTGGAAGAGAACCAGGTTTAGATATTGGTCAGGGCAGTGTTGAGGTGCATTACATCAGAGTGGGATTCAATTTTATAGTACAGTTGGGTGTCATCGGCGTATAGGTGATAGTTAATACCGGCTTGTTTGAGAATGAGGGTAAGGGGTTCCATGAATAGGTTGAAAAGAGCAGGAGAGAGGATAGATCCTTGGGGGACACCGAGGGAGACCGGAGTGGGGCTAGCTAGGCAGTTTTGGATTTTTACTTGTTGGGTTCTGTGTTGGAAATAGGAGTTGAACCAGTTGAGGACAGTGCCATTAAGGCCAAACCGAGATTTAAGTGTATTGAGTAAGGTTGAATGGTTAACTGTGTCCAATGCTGCAGAGAGGTCAAGGAGAATGATTAGGCAGGTCTCGCCATTGTCTAGGGCAAGGTGGATGTCATCAACTATATTTAGCAATGCAGTTTCAGTGCTACAGCCTTTACGGAAGCCAGATTGTAGGGGGTCGAGTAGGTTGTAAGTGTCTATGTGTTTATCCAATTGCTGAAGGGCACATTTTTCCAGGGCTTTAGAGAGAATGGGGAGGTTTGAGATGGGGCGGAAGTTGTTGGGGTCGTTCGGGTCGGCCTTAGGGTTTTTTGGAATGGGCGTGATTTGTCCGAGTTGGAGGGAGGCCGGGACGCACCCCGAGGAAAAGGAGGAGTTAATGATATTGCTCCAATACAGGACAATGACGTGCTTTAAGTCTTGGACGAGGGAGGATGGGAGAGGGTCTTTAGTGTGGGAGGATGGTTTTAATTTGGACTGGATATTAAAGACTTCTAGTTCGGAAACGGAGTGAAAATTCAGCCAGGAGGCGTTTTTGAGCTGAGTGTTGTCGGGGGGAAATTCAGGAGGGGTTGAGGAAAGTGGGGGTGGGGAGGACACAGGGGGTGTTAGCAGAGGGGAGGGTGTTGAGAAAGTATCAAGGGAACAGAGGGGGTTGGGGGCGATTTGAGTTAGAGTGAAGGATTGGTCGATTTTGGCAATTTTTTCAGAGAAAAAGTTAGCTATTTCTTCGCTTTTGCTCGTGGTGGCCGATATGTTGGGAGGGGCGGGGGAGGTTTGATTTCTAATAATGTTGAACCGTTCTCTGGGTCTATTTTTGGCCCGGAAGAGCTGTGAACGGAAGAAGGAAGCCTTTTCGGTGAAAATGTGCTTCTTGTACACGGATCTAGCGGTTCGAAGGAGGGCAAGATTGGAGGGGGAAGGGTGTTGTCTCCAGGTTCTTTCAGCCAGTCTGAGTACTCGTCTTTCATTGTTGAGGTCTGAGTTAAACCAAGATTTGGAAGGGATATTTTTAAGAGTTTTTGGTTTGGGTGGTGCAAGTTGATCTAGGACCTCGGAGACAGTGTTATTGTAATGCTCAGTGAGTTTGTTTGCAGTGAGAGAGTTATACCTTTTTTCCTCCCCACAGCCCAACTTAAATTTGTACACTTAATATGAGTTAATCATTTATTTTCGACAGTTTGGCCTGATATGTGAAATTGCTTTCTGAAAATAACCTCCACTGACTGTCTCACAACTAGTCCCGCTCTCCAGCAGCGCCTGCTGCTCTGGCCCCTGCTCTAACAAGTCTCCAGTGGGCCTGAAGAGCAGAGCTCTCAAATGTTTATCACATAAAGGGGTGGATATGACACTTGAAGTGTGATTGTTCGAATCCCACTGCCCATGGGAGCACATTAACTGCCTCCAAAACAAAGGGAGATGCTTAAGAAGCAGTACTGCCCAGAACAATCATAGGCTACACATGGCCTATTCTAGGGTTTGTGGGGCTCCATGCTGAACAGGAACATCGGAGGCCCCTCTAAAATGTGACATCACAGGAAGTGACATCACAGGAGGTACATAAATTGAACACTAATTTTCTGGCATTGTCAAAGCAGCTTTGCAAGAAACTACTTACTTAGTGTAGATATCGCTAAAATGGCCACAAATATAAATAATAATCCTAATAAAATAAGTACATATATTAAAAAGCTCTGTTAAGCGGAAATACATTATATTAATCAAACTGGCTGAAAAAGCTAGGCCTAGGTTTCTCCAAAACTGATGTGATTACAATGATCACTAATTGTTTCCAGATTAGGACATGATTAACATTCCAAATCAGGTGGTCCCACAATTATTAACTGGGCCTTCAAGTGACTAGTAAAGTTCAAGATAAGGTATTTGGTTTTCAGCAGGAATGGGGGGGTCACCACAAACAGATAAATGGAAGATCGGGGGGATTGGCCTGCAAGAGCTTCAGCAACAACAGAAAGTTCTGATTTCAAAATATGAGAAGACGAGACAGCACAGATCATACACAGGTGGGGAGGCGGATATATATTGGCATGCAGAAACACCAAAGGCTGGACCACACCTGCACACCAAGCGCATAATCACAGCATTTACTCTCAAACTCCATTTCTAAGAGATGAAAATTGTTGAACTAACTTAAATATATACAGAACAGATGGCTAAAAGGGAAAACAGCCTGTGGCCAAGGAAAAAAAGACTGCCAAAGCTATCCTGGGAGCCAATCACTAAAGTGAGACATAAAAACAACAAAACAAAAAGGGTTTACTTTAGTAGACTCTTTGCAGTTTACAGCTATAAGGAAAGGAAATGTAGCAAGCAACATGGAAGAGGTAGGTTGGGAGGAGTTACTTGACTTGCAAAAAAAATTGCATAATAATACCAGAGACTTACAGTTTTAAAAAAATAGAGTCACATCCCTAATAACTGAGAAGACACATGCCAAATTGCAAAGGGACCAGAACCATGCCGCTCAACTCATATTTAGCTTAAGATGCAAAAACGAAATTGGGCCTGCCCTCAGGAAAATCCATTGGATCTTAGTTAAAGAGATAATTTAATGCAAGATCACTTCCATCATCCTCAGGTCACTCCAGCCCCTCCCCAGGTATCCATCCAAACCCTATCCTTTTGGTCTTTCAACCTGCAATGCAAGATCTGCCTCCCTAAATCTACAAGCTACTTACTTGCATAGGGTCAGTGTTTGGCAGATCAGTCCATGTGCATTGATGTCTCTATGGAATGCCCCCTCACTTCTCAACTGGCCTCCTCCCCCGCAGCCCCCATCTCCTGTACAATCCCCTCTTCTTCTCCATCTTCACCTCCCACAGGAGGCCAATTCAAACTGTGCTCCTGAAAAGCAGTAATTTCCTCCGGCCTTGCTGTCACTACCTGAGGTTTGGAATTATTTGTTGTGGGAGGAGGCTCACATCATACTGTGCTTGCCCAGGCCATCCCATTGTCATTCTACACATAGAAATGAGCCAGCTGGCTTTGCAAGCATATTCAGACTGACTCTATAAGGCTGTAGCAGACTTTTGGGTTGTGCACCAGCCGCCAAGACAGCCCACCCACGGAACCCAGTTTATCCACAGTAAGAAAACAAATTATCTCAAGAAGTGGCCCTGCCATAGGCCCGCTAGTTAATTGTGGATTCTCCACATTTCCCACCTGAATCTAGCCCCTTCCAGTGTAGACTACTGTCTGTTATCATTTCGCAAGACACTTTTCATACACAGTAATCACTTTGTTGGGTATTGGAGGACTATCAGTCACATGAAAACATTTTATGGTGTTTCATTCCATAATCACCTGCTCTAAAGCATTCCCATTTAAAAGACATAGCTAGGCTGGCTGAATAAGGTGCTAATTGGGTGTGATTAATATGACATACTATATTTTAGTTTCAATACCTTTATCACCTCCTGGAGTAAGCTTTGACTGCTCAATATTGCCGCCTTTTGGAGAGGAAAGTTTCTAAAAGGAATAACTCTTATCCAAATTAAATGAATCAATCAGTTCTCAACCATCAATCTTAAACAACAGTATTCTCCACAGATGTTGGCAATGAATCACTTGTTGCCCCGACCCAAAGCAAAGGTCTCACAATACACTTCTGTGTTTTTCCTTTTACAGAAAGATATTGTGGGACATTCAAGAAAAAGGCAGTACAGAGATGTAAGAAAAATGTGGCAATGTTTTGAGCTGCTGAAGGTTCTAGATCAGAAAAACAAGATTAATAGAAGCTTATGACAAGGCAAGCAAGATACTGCAAAGGCAGTTCAAGGTGGAAGCTATGATCTCTAAATCTCCGGTCAGGACATGTGCAAGAAAGGGTCGAAGTGGGAATAAGATTTATTAGAAAGGTCAAGAGACGTAATAGAGTATACAGCAGACACTCTAAGGATGGTTTAAGACCATATCCCTTTGTGAAGAATGACACATGCATCCCAAATATAAGACAATTTTTATACTTTTGTACATGGAAAATAAAGAGATAGAAAACTGCAAACTTCAGCAGAAGGCTCAATGGACTTAGCAGCACACACTGGTTCAACAACATTTTTACCTCCTCTCCAGCCCCTGATGTTTTTTGCCAATTCTGCCCATGTACATCAACCTCTCCCATCCACACTCTACATTTCACATCACCTCTTGCCCAACCTATTACCTACCCTTGCTGATTCAGCCCCCTGTTATAGCCACATCACCTCTGCATTATCTCCTCTTCACCTCTCATCTCTCCGGCAAGCATCTTACCTCCTCTTTCTGATTCTGCCACTCTTACATCCATGTTGCCATGTTATGTGTATTTATAAAGTGCACTACCACCGGCAAGGATAGCCAGGCTCTACGCCTGTGTGTGTGCCTAGCCACGCCTATGGTAGGTTGATTAATTGAAAAGCCAGGTCTTCAGCTTCTTGTCGAATTCAAGAAGAGAGGAGGCGGCTCTGATGTGGACTGGGAGGCCGTTTCTCACTTTAGGAGCGATGTAAGGGAAAACCCGTCCTCCTGATTTTTTCTCTGTGTATGCATGGGATGTGTGTGAGCAGGAGCCCTGCAGAAGGGAGGTGTCTGGGTGATTGGGGGAAGGAGATGTGACTGTTCAAGTAGATGGGGCCTCAGATGTGTAGTGCCTTGAATGTGTGTATGAGGAGTTTGAATTGCGTGCGTTTGTGTACTGGGAGCCCCTGGACTTCCCTGAATTGAGGTGTGATGTGAATTTTGTGTAGGAGGTTGGTGATGAGTCTGGCTGCTGAGTTCTGGATGGTTTGCAGTCTTCTAGTAAGTTGCTTGGTGATCCCGCCATAGAGGTTGTTGCTGTGGTACAACTTACAGGGCGTAAGTGATGTCTTTCTAGTGTTACTTGGGAGCTATGTGAAGATCTTCTTCAGCATCATCAGGGTGTGGATGTAGGATGCAGTCACCGTGTTAACTTGTGCAGTCATGTCCATTTTACTGTTGATGATTATTCCAAGGTTCCCGGCATGGGTTCTGGGTCAGAGTTAAGCTGGCCACCAGTTAGAGTTAAGCCGGCCACTACTTAGAGAGTCCCATCTTTCTCCTCAATGCTCGACTCCTTTCCTCTCATCTTCTGACCAAGTCTCTCACCTTCTCTTGCTCCACGTTTTTGCTGGTTCTTCCCCCTTGACATTGATCCAGCGCAACCCGTAAATTCATGAGCCAGGGACCAAAGGAAATCTCGTCATACATAAATTGCTTTACCAAACAACGGGGCCCATCACACATTACCCATAAATGATCCCTGAGGACAGGCGCTGGATTTGGGGGTTTAATTTGTCAGTTTTATTAAGTACTATACTTCACATTAATAACATTTGTATATAATTCTAACTATTCGTAATTTCAACTTCTTCTTCCTTTGGTCGATGGACCATTAGTTGAAGAGTTGATGGTGACTATGATCAACTAAACAGTTTAACATTTAACTAAATAACCACAGAGTCACTTCTTCGGTTAACGATTTTATCTTATTACATGCTCTTAAATTGATCATCAGTGCACCCACAAGATTACATATAAGAGAACAAATTATCAAGCAATGTAATCAAAATGAATCATTTGCATCGATATCAAAGCGTGCATAGGAATGGGGAAGAGAAGGTACAGCATAAATACTTGCAGGAATATATTTGCAAAATTAAGCAATCAAGGAGGGTGATACCCACCAAAGAATCAGGAAAACCACTCCCTTGGCCGAGGTTGTGGCAAGAGGTCCCCAGAGATAGGCTCAGAGGACAAAGTTAACAGGACAGATGCAGCAAAGTTTCCCATAAACTAACTACTAAAATTAATCTCCCAAACAATCTACCTTGCTCTAGTTCTCCTCGGACGCAGTCTCCTCCCAAGCACTCCCGCAACGTTCTCGTACCTAAAGCGTTCTCTGGCTTTGTGCTGGTCTGCTCTCTCTGTCTTGGATCTGCCCCTCAGCCTGCACTGCTATACCGGACCACACTGCCTCAGGTTCGTCTGATCTCTCTCCGACCCTTCTCTCTCCGTCTCATCTGATCTGCGTCTCGTCTCGTCTGTTCTCTTCTCTCGTCTGATCTGACACATCCCTAATTGGGATATCAATTATACCTTTCTGTCTAACACACTATCTTACAATGTTGCAGTATCGGTAGAAACTCGGTCTGTGATTGGTTGTCATAAATCATACTAGGGTCGCCCCATCCAGTTCTCCTCACAAATCCATCCTATACCGGTTCTAACAAAGGAAGGATTTAAGACCAATACATTCGTATACCATTAGCATTCATAATTATACATTTTGACACGTTGTACATTATGATATCCGCTTCACTTTCGAATTGCACGTAGTGATGGCTGTTCCCACAGTCGCTGTTGCGTCTTGGCACACAAACAATAGGACACAGGTCAACATGGCCTTCACACGAATTACATCAGCTGGTACACTCTGTAGTCTGCAAGCAGGCAACCCATCCTGGCGCATGCGCGCTTCATACCGACCAGGCCAACCACATGCTGGTTTAAACAGGAGGCCATTTTCATGCAGGCCCAATCCCGTACTAAAATAAACAAACACAAAAGAATATTAATTCATGAAATAACACCCATTATGATTACCTCCCACCATACTAATGTTCCTTACTTAATTTCCTTTCTTTCTTTCCTTTTTCTTCACACAAACATAGGTCATTCGTATCATCAGTATCATAGTAGCTACAGAAACTATTGGTACTATTATTTTTCCTACTAATGAACTACCTATAGAAGAAAACCAATTGCTTATAGTAGAGAAACTCTTACTTAGTCTCTCCCAGACACCATCAACCTCTAGTTGGGTTACTTCCTTATGCAAATCAGTAATATTCTGAATGTATCCTTCCAAATTCTTACTTTTGTCTGGAATGTAAGTACAACAATGTTGAACTTTCAGCATTCCACAGACTCCACCCTCTTTTGCCAACAATATTTCAAGGGCAAGTCGATTTTGCATAACCATAGATCTCATGGCAATCATTTCAGTGTCAATCATCAAGAATCCTCCAGCAGTATCCGTTGATAAACGATCAACCACTGTGGACAATTGTCGAATTTTGTATGCATTCAGTGTAACTCCAACTCCAGGTATCAAAGCTCCAAATATATCGCCTACAATTTCTGAAAAACGTTCTCTTTTTATACGGTTTAGTCCTTGCCTTACTTCATCGATTCCATTTGTGCTTTTGTCTACATGGTAGACTTTTGGAAAGACAATCCCAAGATAACAAGTTCCATACCAGTGATCTGGCAGCCGATAATAAGCCTTCATCCCACAGACATAATATATGCCTGGCAAGACAGGGTCAGTTCCTCCCTTTAATCCCCAACCCCCAATAATTTTATAAGTATCTTCACATTCACTGGAACCAATGAAATAATGGTTGTAATTAGCCTTCTCCCTACGTAAGCATAATTTTCCCTTCTGCGACCAATCCAGTGCCATTGCAGCATAAGTCTCACTTTTGTCATAGTTGCCTTCTAGGAAAACCCAAGGTGGTGTTTTCAATTTCTCTTCAACAGCTTTTCTCTGAAACTTAGCCCTTCTTTCTTCTACCATCTCCAAAAAGATTTTCTCTTCCTTTTTCAATCTACATGTTAGGTTGTTTTTATTAGCGTATGCTATATCTAAAGGCTTTGTTGTCAGGAAAAAAATCTCCCATGACATTTGCATGTGCTATCTTATTTAACTCAGGTACTACAGGGACTTTAGAAAAGATTGTATCTACATTGGAATAATATTAATCTAATTTACCTGTTCTATACAATAAACTTGATAAGACACTACAGGTCACACCATAAGTCAAAGGAAGGTGATGATAAGTCACACCTTCGGAAACAGACAATGGTAACTGTATACATACATAACAACCCCCCACATTCATTGTTTCCACATATTCGTAGAGTAGTTTAGTGAAAACATTCAAGGAAAAATTAGTAACTGATCTATCATGATGCAAACTATTAGCGTCTATCTGTTTCAAGTGAGTAATAGGAATTTGCTTAATGTCAGTGTCTACCCTGGGACCTGTCAGGTTGTTAGGACGAGATGTATCTTCTTTAATCAAATGTAAAGGTATTATAATTGTTAATATTATCCAAAATACTATCAGTATACAAAATAAACATAAACAAGCTTTATAACACCTACGCATAAAACTACATCTAGATCTTGTTACTTGTGTATCTGCCATAGTAATGTTAACCCTATAAAATTCTAAATGGATTTTCTAAATCTATCTAAAAAAAATGTTCTACAAAAAATTAAAATTAAAATGTAGTGTGATCCCACACTTCCAAAGCTTTCTGCTTTACCCCTTCTTTTATTTTAACTAATCCAAATTTCCAGGACGTCTTCAGAAACTTTTCTTCATTTGTTAACGTGACACCTTAATTTGTTTACAGTCTCTTAAGGTGGATTTAAATCACTCTTTTCTTCTTGCTCGCTGTCAGTGCTGTTTCTTTCTTTGTTTAAATCTTCTTCTTCAATCTCTTCCAACACTATGTAAATCCAGTCAGGTGACTTGAACTTTTTGTTTGGTTTTCTCACTCTCTTTGGTCGCAGCACTGATTCGTCATCCGACTCTCCTTGCTCTATTTCACCTGAAACTTCCTTTATCTGTTCTAGCTTGCTCTCGGGTCTTCCTTTTACCACTCTGTATTTCAGTCTTTTAACTCCACTTGGCCAACGATCATCTGTCTTTGCCCTTTTTGGTTGTACTTCTTCTTCCTTGTTCAATTCGTACCTTCGTTTCTTTGCACCTACTTTAAGTTTGCTTTCTTCTTCTTTTTTTTCTTCTGTATTTCTTTCACTTATTTTTTCTCCATCCTTTCCCTCTTTATCAAGGAGTTCACTTTCTTCTTGTTCAACAGCAGTTTCTTCAGTCCCAGTAGCTGGTACCCACTTTACTTGACTTGTGTTAAGCAATTCTTCATCAAGCCGCTCTTCAGAGTCCTTTGGTTTAGGTTCACCAGTTTCAGAGTCTATTGCTCTAACCTCACCAATTTCTTGTGCTTCAGCCTCTGATTCAGAGCTTGTACTTGAGATCTCCAGATGCCGCTCTACTCGTGGTTCAAGTGGATTTGGGACTCGCTGAGTGTGACTGGCATGGATCCAATTTGGTAGGCCAGCACACTTTACTGCTGTAGTCGTCACCAATATGACCTGATAGGGTCCTTCCCAGCGGGGCTCTAGGCAAGTTTTTCTTCTATGCCTTTTCACGTGAACCCACTCACCAGGGCTCAGATCATGCGCTTGAGTCTGTTGTGTTGTTGTCGTGTCTGCTCCAACCTGATGAAACACAGAACGTATTACATCAGCCAATCCTTTGCAATAGTCAAGGATGAGATCATCAGATATATTTATTAATTTGTTCGCAGGTACAAATGCTTGTCTCATTGCTCTTCCCATCAAGATCTCATGAGGACTCAATCCTGTCTTTTTGTCAGGAATGCGTCTGAGACTCATCAAAACTAGGGGTAAAGCATCAGGCCATTTCAGTGCTGTGGATCTACACACTTTCCCTAACCTGCTCTTGATTGTGCCATTTATCTGCTCTCCTATTCCAAAAGCCTTTGGACGATAAGCACAATGAAGTTTTGGTTAAATGCTCAATGCCTCACAAATCAGTTTGATTGTTTCACTAGTGAAGTGTGTTCCTCTGTTTCCATAGTGACCGGAAAACCATATCTAGGAATGTATTCCCTCAACAAAAGTTTTGCCACCGTCAGGCTGTCATTCCTCCTTGTGGGATATGCTTCTACCCATCGGGAAAACAAACACACAATCACTAACACATATTTGAGCTTGTTACAAGGAGGCAATTCGATAAAATCGAGTTGTAGTCTGGTAAAAGGACCTCCTGCCCTCCCTATTGTTCCCAGACTAACTACTGTCTTTCTTCCTGGGTTTTGCTGTTGGCACGTCAGGCATCTCTGACAAAGGCTCTCTGCAATAGTCCTGAACTTAGTATTAAACCACGTTTGTTTGAATGATCTGACCATGGCGTCTCGACCAATATGTGTCATTACATGGTACATCCTTGCCATATGAGAAAGTAAACTATCTGACATGACTGGTCTTCCATCAATGTATACCCATACATCATCATCTTCTCGTCTCCTACATCCTGCCTTTTCCCATTCCTGTCTCTCTTCATCACCTGCCTCTTCCTGTAATTGTCTCACTTCATCCCATGTTTCAATGGTGTTAGTAAACATAAGTTGACAAATCGTATGTTCTTTTGCTTTTCCCCGATTTATGGAAGTCTCATTCTTTGCACAATATTGTGCTACTTGTTCAGCAAATCTGTTGCCTTGAGTCACATAATCATCTCCTGACTTATGTGTGGCACATTTGACCACTGCAATTCGTTTTGGCAATTGTAATGCTTCCAGCAATTCCTTTAAAAATTGACTATTCCTGATGGGGGACCCCGAAGAGGTCAGGAATCCCCTCTGCATCCATAATTCTCCAAAATCATGCACAATGCCAAAGCCATATTGACTATCAGTAATTATAGTCACTTTCTGACTTTTTCCCAATTTACAGGCTTGAAGTAGAGCTATCAATTCAGCAACTTGTGCAGATTTTACCCCTTTTAGACAGGATGCTTCCAGGATTTCCGCTACAGTACAGACAGCATAAGCAGAACTCAATACACCTGTTCCAGTTCGCAAACAAGAACCATCAACAAACATCACACAATCAGATTCCTCAAGAGGAACGTCTTTGATATCAGGACGGGGTTTGGTAAAAAATTCAATTACATCCAAACAATCATGTTCAGGTTCATCCTTTACTTCTTCCTCCCAAACATCTGGCAATAGAGTAGAAGGATTCACATTTGTACATCTCACTATTGTCACATTTTCTGCTCCCAAAATCACTCTCTCATACCTAGTCAGCCGACTATAGGTGAGGTGCTGAGTCCGTGTTCTCGTTAAAAGGATCTCAACTGATTGTGGCACATACACTCTCACAGGATGACCCATTATGATCCCTTCACTCTGTTCCAGGCTCACACAAGTAGCAGCTACTGCTTTCAAACTTCCAGGTAATGCGGCAGCCACTGAATCTAGAGTAGCTGAAAAGTATGCCACAGGTCGTCTTGACATTCCATGCCTTTGAGTTAGAACTGCAAGTGCACACCCATCTCTTTCACTACAATACAATGCAAAATCCTTTGAATAATCAGGCATTCCCAATGCCGGAGCCTTACACAGACTGTCTTTCAGTTTAACAAAAGCATCCATACCTTCTTCATCCAATTTAACTGGGTCTTTCACATCATTCCTCGTCAACCTCTGTAGAGGTTTTGCCATCAGTGAAAATCCACTGATCCACTGTCTGCAATATCCAACCACTCCCAAAAACATTCGCACTTCCCTTTGTGTCGTTGGCGGTTTCATGTCCTTAATCACTTGAATACGCTCTGATGTTACATTTCTGACTCCCTTCTCCATCTTGTGACCTAAGTATTGGACTTCTCGCTGGCAGAATTGTAATTTTGCAGGGGACACTTTATGTCCACCTTCTGCCAAATGGTTCAGTAAAGCAACTGTGTCTGCAACACAGGCTTCTCGAGTCTTTGATGCCACCAGTAGGTCATCAATGTACTGAACCAAACCAGACTCTTTAGACATTCTCAAATCTTCCAGACACTTTTTCAATATCTGATTAAAAATTGAAGGACTCTCAGTATAGCCTTGAGGAACTCGGCACCATGCCAAAACACGATCTCCAAACCGGAAAGCAAATAAATACTGGCTATCTGGATGCAGGGGAATCGAAAAGAATGCATGACACAAATCTATCACAGTATACCACTCCGCATCATGTGGGATTTGGTATAGAATCACTGCTGGGTTTGGCACAACTGGACAACAAGGCACAACAATTTTGTTTACCTTTCTCAAATCTTGTACTATTCTATAGGTTCCATTTGGCTTTTTCAATCCCATAATAGGTGAATTACAAGGGCTACTCATTATTTCTTTTAAAATTCCTTGTTCAATCATTTGATCAATTACAGGAGTTATTCCTGCTATAACTTCTGGCTTCATTTTATACTGTGGCGTATTTGGATAGTCAATACCATCTTTCACTGTGATTCTAATCGGATCCACTTTCTTCATCAACCCAATCTCCTGTCCTGTGAGATCCCATACCTCTGAATTCACTACCTTCATCAATTCTTCAGGCACACTTTTGTCTGTAAGAAGTAAAAATAACTCATTCACTTCTGTTCTTTGCTTTGCTAGCACCATTTTAAACGTGACATCCTCATCAGGTGTCTGAAATGCAATACCATCCGGTGTGCAGTAAATTGTGCAATTCATCTTGCACAGCAAATCTCTTCCTAACAAATTCTCTGGACTCGAGTCACACACTACAAACCGATGCATGTCTTTAAAGGGGCCAATATGCACTTCAATTGGTTTAGTAACTGGAGTATTTATCTGTTTATTTGAGACTCCTACTACCTGGATAATTTCTCCCGAGAGGGGTAGGTTTGGAATTTCTGCTGCTCTCACAGTAGAACGGGTAGCACCAGTGTCCACAAGAAAGGTGATATCATTACCTTCCAATTTTCCATCAACAAATGGACCTGATGCTTCTACCTCTAGAGTAGCGCCAAGCACGCACTCTTCCTCCCCCCTCAGACACCGCCATTGATTCGACTCAACATCACTTCCATCACATTGCATCCAAAATTGGGGAATCACATTTGTGTTAGTATTTTTACCAACCTGGTCTCCTCCGTGGAACCCTGTATCCGCACTGTATCTTTGAGCATTTACACTATGTGGTAACGGTGGTTGCGGGACCTGATATTGGGTAGTAACTACCTGCTGCTGCGGTGTCTGTTGCACAACTAGCTCACTCTGCACCTGTGGGGTTAAAATTTGATTTCCTCCATTATACCTCTGCACTGATCTACACTCATTCTTCCAGTGCCCATACTTTCCACACCCATGACAAGGAAATTTCTTTTTCGCCTCTTCTCTGCTCATTTGTCCTCTACCTCTAACTCCACTGGGTTTTTGAGCATTCTGACTAACTCCTCCCATTTGGTTTATAGCCTGAGAATTCAACTGAGTTTCTTGCTGCTCTGCTACCTTTACTTGTGCCCACATCATCTTTTCTTTTAATTTGCGATGGCGGGACTCAATGTCATCACTACAATATTTCGCATACCTCAAAATCTCATCGATCGTTTTGGCCTGCCAACACAACATATGCTGCTGTATCATCTGACTAATCTCAGGTCTTAATCCATACACAAACCTATACACAAAATGACCCATATCTTTGTCTCCAATATTCTCAAAACCACTATACTGCTTAAAAACTTGTAATAACTTCTCATAATATGCATGCACAGATTCTTTAGGCTCTTGGGTTGTTCTATCAATTTTTACCCAATCAGTTTCCTTAGGGGAAATTTTGCTTTTCAAGAAAGTAATCACTTGATGATACTTTTTCATCACCTCATCAGAAGGTGCTCCTGTTTTGGCATCCCTAGGATATTCATATTTTGGCCATTCAACTGTAATCTTACATTCAGTCCATAAATCTGCAGGGACAACAGTTTCAAACAATCCATCTAAATCCTTTAACAGTACTTTTGAGACTTTCACGAACCTCTCAACTTGTTTATACCATTCCACTGGCTTTTCTCTCAACCTGGGAAACTCATTGGTGAAAGACAATATATCCTGTCTAGACCACGGAACCTGCACATAACCTCCTCCTGGAACTTCTCTCATAGGACATTCCAGAGCTACATTTTCTACTTCTCTTACTGGACGCAAATGTATTTCTTTAGCAGCCAATTCTTCTTTCTTCCTCATCCATCTACCCTTCCATCTTTCCACGTCTCCCCATTTTCTCAAAACAACCACCAAACGGAGCTGACGGCTGCTGCCAGTTTGATTACAGATTCATCGCATGCTGGCACTTATCAAGGAGGCCCACGCAGCATTACTGTACATGTCTAATTTCTCTCCCAGGACCGTACATCACTCCACGCCCTGAAGAAGTTCATTGTATATCAACAAAACGCGTTGGCTGGCAATTTTTTGTATGAAAATAAAGGAATCACTAAGACTTTAACAAGACTATATGACTTATTGACAAACTACCTTCACTGTCGAGTGGTGCACCACTCCAAAGTTTGGGTTCGTTCATTATCTGCATCGCAGTTGGCACCCAACGACGGCAGGTGCTGGAGTAGCTTGTGCACACTCAGCCGGATTCATTGTTGAAACAAACACAAAGGGAACACAGCAGGGGTGTGCGTTCACTGTGTCCGCAGTTGCCCGTAACCGTACTCAGCTTGAACTCTTTTATCTGCAATCGTCTACCAGACGTATTCATATTTTCTATATCCTTTTCAGTAAAATTCACTCTATATGTCTTCTGCAACACCTTTGATCTTCACCATGTCTATTCCTAGCTCATCTGCAGCTTCCACTAACCTCTCATGTAGATTCTTTGCTTTCCAAGTAATACTCTTACACAGATACATCAATTCATCATCCTGATAAGTCTTTAGCCTGTCTGGACTTATGGTCCCAATGATCATTTCTTCCAGATCTACTCTCAACTTACATACATCTATAGGCTGTGGCTGAGTTTTTCTCCTTTGTAACCCTTTCACCCAATCATCTAATTCTTCAGTGGTTGGACCTATTGAAACTTCACGTCTAGGGATCTCTTGCAACTCTATTCTTTTTGGCTGTAACTGCATTATCTCCTAGGTGTTTCAATTATTGTTAGATTATTCGGAGGTGTTGACCTAGTAACTGTAGTGGGCTGTTCACTTTGGACACTTACGGCGTTAATTCTACTACTAGCTGATGTTATAGCAGAATTTAATGGGACAGTTAAGGAAGGTTCATGGATAAGTCTACTTTCAAATACAGGTATTGCTGGACCTATAGTTACTGGCACAGTTATTGCATCTATTTTCATATTCATCTGATTCAATTTTTCAACTAATTCTTTGGTTTGTGTGGCAAATTCTGCTTCTCCTTCCTGCTCTACATCGCTTACAGTTGGAACTGGTGTCGTTTGAGGTGTCATTGGAGTTTCCATTGACGGTGCATTTGGTGTCACCATTGCTGAATTCTCCTGATAAGGTGGTGGTCGTTTAACTAATATATCATACAGCAGCTCATCATCAGATTCATTCGGGTTATATCCATAACCAAATTGCTCTAAATGTCTCTTTTTCTCCTTACATTTGTTTCCTGCAGTCTCTCCTACCATTAAAACTGGATACAATCCTTCAGTTATCTCTCCATTTCTCCATCTCTTCATTCTGTCTTCATGTCTTTCATCATGAAATCTTCCAAACATAAATCTATGAACTCTACCACCTCTGTGTCTTTCTCTTTCATACATTTCAACTTCCCATTCTACTAGTGCTTCAAACTGTGTAGGTCTAGGTCTGGGGTCTAATGCCATCATCTTTTCTCTCAAATTACGCAATACTGCCAAATTAAAAGAACCATGCTCTGGAAAAGCTAGTATACCATCATTCTTCGTATATCCTACCCACTTTTCTAGCCAAATACATGTGTGATAACCATATTTCAACATCATATAAGACGCTGGTGTCTTTGGTGGAGGGATAGGAACTCCTTCTCTCGTTATTACTGGTTTGTCCTTTTTAAAGAATCTTTTAATTTTGCCAAACAAAGTCAATTTCTCCTGTTTCGGTTGTTCAAAATACATTTTTGTTGCTAGTCAACAACTTTAGTCGATGCGAATCTTTGTCAACACAATCCACTATAATTCACCAATCAAACTCCTTTGCTTCCCTAAACACCTGACCAATGTCAGCGCGACACACTCTAACTCTTCCAATCGGAGCTTTCTACGTCTCCGCTATCCTGTCCAATACCAGCGCGGCTCACACCAACCAGCCAATCTGAGCTCACTCTGTCTTTACAGTCTGACCAATGCCAGCGCGGCTTTCTGTGACGTCAGCCTCTCCTCCTCCTGCTGACACTCCCTTTATAAAAATTATCTGCACTTTTCTAAGTTCTTTTTCTTTACAATAACTTATTAGTCACAACATAAAACAATACCACACTGTCTGTTTACTAAATAAAGAGATAGTTTTTCACTCTCAAGAACATTCCTTCCAATACGGGCAAGTATAACAATTCCGCTATCCTTCCCTTCACCCAAGCTAGGAGAAGACCTGTTACGTCTTTAGGGATAAGGGCAAAATTTCACAAGAGGACCTTTTATTGAAAAGGAGGTCTCGCTACTCTTCCAGGGATAAGGCCAAAGTTTCACAGGCGGACCCTTCACTATCTCACACTTCTCTTACATACACGCTAAATAGTATCACTAATTTAAACAGACAATGCACCTATTCCCGTGTGATTTCACTTCTCACACTTTTCTTCTGCCTTATCTCAGGCTCACTTTTACTTTGCCGGCTTCCCAGATACCCTTCTGTACCTGTGTTCCAAAGACTACATAAAAACACGATACTAATTCACTTTACATAAAATGTTAAACATTTAATCAATAATCAATAAATCACCAAACGAATCAATAATAACCATCCTCCTGCTACCAGAAAAACTGATCCAGCGCAACCCCTAAATTCATGAGCCAGGGACCAAAGGAAATCTCCTCATACATAAATTGCTTTACCAAACAACGGGGCCCATCACACATTACCCATAAATGATCCCTGAGGACAGGTGCTGGATTTGGGGGTTTAATTTGTCAGTTTTATTAAGTACTATACTTCACATTAATAACATTTGTATATAATTCTAACTATTCGTAATTTCAACATCTTCTTCCTTTGGTCGATGGACCATTAGTTGAAGAGTTGATGGTGACTATGATTAACTAAACAGTTTAACATTTAACTAAATAACCACAGAGTCACTTCTTCGGTTAATGATTTTATCTTATTAAATGCTCTTAAATTGATCATCAGTGCACACACAAGATTACATATAAGAGAACAAATTATCAAGCAATGTAATCAAAATGAATCATTTGCATCGATATCAAAGCGTGCATAGGAATGGGGAAGAGAAGGTACAGCATAAATACTTGCAGGAATATATTTGAAAAATTAAGCAATCAAGGAGGGCGATACCCACCAAAGAATCAGGAAAACCACTCCCTTGGCCGAATTTGTGGCAAGAGGTCCCCAGAGATAGGCTCAGAGGACAAAGTTAACAGGACAGATGCAGCAAAGTTTGCCATAAACTAACCACTAAAATTACTCTCCCAAACAATCTACCTTGCTCTAGTTCTCCTCGGCCGCAGTCTCCTCCCAAGCACTCCCGCAACGTTCTCGTACCTAAAGCGTTCTCTGGCTTTGTGCTGGTCTGCTCTCTCTGTTTTGTATCTGCCACTCCGGCCTGTACTGCTATACCGGACCGCACTGCCTCAGGTTCGTCTGATCTCTCTCCGACCCTTCTCTCTCCGTCTCATCTGATCTGCGTCTCGTCTCGTCTGTTCTCTTCTCTTCTCTCGTCTGATCTGACACACCCCTAATTGGGATATCAATTATACCTTTCTGTCTAACACACTATCTTACAATGTTGCAGTATCGGTAGAAACTCGGTCTGTGATTGGTTGTCATAAATCATACTAGGGTCGCCCCATCCAGTTCTCCTCACAAATCCATCCTATACCGGTTCTAACAAAGGAAGGATTTAAGACCAATACATTCGTATACCATTAGCATTCATAATTATAAATTTTGACACATTGTACATTATGATATCCGCTTCACATTCGAATTGCACGTAGTGATGGCTGTTCCCACAGTCGCTGTTGCGTCTTGGCACACATACAGTAGGACACAGGTCAACATGGCCTTCATAAGAATTACATCAGCTGGTACACTCTGTAGTCTGCAAGCAGGCAACCCATCCTGGCGCATGCGCGCTTCATACCGACCAGGCCAACCACATGCTGGTTTAAACAGGAGGCCATTTTCATGCAGGCCCAATCCCGTACTAAAAAAAAAAAACACAAAAGAATATTAATTCATGAAATAAAACCCATTATGATTACCTCCCACCATACTAATGCCCTGTGTTAATTAAATCCTAGCAAAAAGCTATTAATTTAAAGCAACCTTTTCGTTATTTGTGCACAACATGCAAAATGTGCAATGTACAACACAGCATAAACATGCAGTAGTACGGTTTTTCAAAGCGCAAACAGTTAATACGTACTCATGCCAACATGGTTTAGTATATTATGTAAAATGCGTTTGTCCCTTGTGTAAATGTGCGCATTCAGAGTTGATTAGTTCATGCTGTCAATACATTATTATGAGGTTACTTAATTTCGTGAGGATGTATTTTAGAAACCTCACTCCATCAACATCAACTGCTCTCTGGGCAGCTCACGGACATTTTGGAACCTCGAGCCCAAAATGGCCCAAGGTTTCACAGGAGGTGATGTGGCCTAGTAGTTACAGCTGCCCATCATGCATCATGGGGAGCCAGACTTGAATTCCGGCCTTGGATCAGCATCCTGTGAATTCAGGCACAAAAAATCTCTGTGCTGGAAAAATAAATAATATAGTCTGTATCTGTTGTGAAGCGCTCTTATATCCAAGGCCAATGTTTGTGCTATGTAAAACTGCCAAAATTACAATGGTGACACTTCCTGTCACCTTGACTTTAGTCTCATCCTCAAAGAATTAAAGACAGAACATCAAGCTTTAATGTCATACAGAGATACCCATGAGGTGGCTGAATTGCACAGTGAGAAACTGGGCAATCTTGAATGAATCCAGCTTCCTTCTTGACCAAATTGTGTGATCCTAAGCAAATGTTTTATTTCACTAGCATACATTTTACTCATTATCACACATCAGAGTACTTTCAAAGTTGTGCATTCAGTGTGTGCACTGTACTGACACCCTCTTGTGTTTGAGGTGATAGACTATAATTTTGCTTCATGTTTAATATGAATCTAGCCCACATATAGGATACACACAAACCCTGACATGCCTGTTAGTCAGGGTCAATGGAAATATGCGATTTAGCTGTTGCTGCATAATCTGCAGCTTTTAACAAAAAAAATTGTTTGTAGCTCAAACGGATTAAACGTTAGTAATAAGGCAGAAACACTTGTTGCTGCACAGTGGAAAGCCCTTCGCAAAGGTTGACTGGTCATCTTACTGTTGCTTACTGCTGTATTTGGATGTCAGACTGGTACTCCTGAGATGAAACCTTTGCCCAGATAGTAATAACGTGAACATGACAAAATAATGAGGTAACATTATCACAAAATGTGCTGCATTATGCCACATAATTTACCTTTTCTTGCTGCATCAGTTAGTAAGTCCTGCCACCTGAGTTGGTCCTTTCCGGCCACATAATTCCAGTGGCCATGCTCTGCTCTTAGTTCACTAATACCACCACCATGAGGGTGGGGGCAGGACTGTTTCAGAGTTCATATTTAAAAACTCTCCCTTTTAATAAACGTATCTTAATTGAGTGATATAATCCAATGTACTAAGGTAAAACACTTTTGTGTGTAAAAGAAATATGCTTTTTTAGGTCTCGCGCCTAGCGTTGCAGTGCGCAGCACTGCCCGCACAGCGCGAGACCTCTTGTATGGGCTTCAGAAAGCTAACCACACGCTTGTGCGTGTGGTTTTGCTTTCGCAGGCTGGCATTGGCTGTAGCGTGCTTTTTTTTTTTTAAACGGCATGCAATTGGGCAAAGGCAGGCGCATGTCCGCCTTTGCTCTGCCCATTCCCGTCCGTGTCTAGGACGCGCATCAGCGTGCGGCACAGACGACAGGCTCCCTCGCCCCCCCGCTCCTCTGTGGTGCGCGTGCACCACTGGTTTCGATTCCCGTGTTCGGCTCCTCTGTGGTGCGTGCGCACCACAGGTTTCAATTCCGTGCTTGTTTAACTTGTGGTTGTGTTCTCTCCCAGGGTTAAAGAGTCACTGCCAGGACAGGGCAGGAGGAAGTCTTGCAGACCAGGTGGCCCTCCCCAGTGTGCTCCACAGCACCTCTTATTAGCGCTCGCTGCTCTCTCGCCCAGTGACCTCCAGCCTGCGACCTCGCATAGACTCCCGGCATGTGTGCTTTGGCCCTGGTGAACTCCGGAGTCAACAAGGGGGTGGCCATTGGGCACATTGCACCCTGCTGTGGAGCATCTGTCAGGCACTGCCAACAACCACTGCATCAATGTATACTCGCCCACAATTGCGACAATTTAGCACGCACAAAGCCAAATACCGAAAGGGCAGGAAGACTGCCTCCATCTGCAGAGTTAAACTCATGCATCACAACGGAGCTTAGCTTCCTGTCCTTATAAAGGGGAGGGAGGTTGAAACATTCCAGGTCACATAACACAAATCAGCGGAAAATACCAAGACATACCAAAAGGCAACAAGGGTTCGTTGCTCCGTACCGAGGGCAAGACAAACACTGTTACTTTGAGCAAACAAAATGAATGCTATAAAGATAACACAGAATAACACAAGCATCCTCTCTGACCCTTCTGAAATTGGCAGTCTTGCAGCCCATGTGGCCCTCCCTAGTGTGCTCCACAGCCCCTCTTAATTGCGCTCGCTGCTCTCTCGCCCAGTGACCTCCAGCCTGCGACCTCGCATAGACTCCCGGCATGTTTGCTTTGGCCCTGGTGAACTCCGGAGTCAACAAGGCGGCGGCCATTGGGCACGTTGCACCCTGTCAGGCATCTGTCAGGTGCTGACAACAGCCCTGCAGTGACACGCACGTCTGCATGCAACAGGGAGCGCCCGACACAAAAGCGAGAGAAAGCAGGACTGGCGGACCCAGAATGGTAAATCTGCTTCTATACGTTAATAATTGGACTCCTGGCTGCGCCAGCCATGAGGCTAGCAGATGATTGTTACTGGGATTAGCACATTTTTTCATAACCACGTGTAATCAAGTAATTTTGTTTAATTAGAATTGAAGTAAGACTACATGTCCCAGAATGCATCAGTTTATTAACTGAAAAGTCTAATCGGGGCTGCACTGTTCATGCAGGACACACTGGAAGACCCTTCGTGGACTGGGTGACTGATGACTGCATTTAGGCCCGGCTGGATTAAGGAGTCCACAGTTCATTTGACCATAAAACCAAACCTGTTGGAGTGGCACACAGTTTTCCCCAGACACACAAGTAATTTGCAGATGCTAAGAAATTATGCCTTTGTATATTATGTCAGGTATTCACTTTTACATGAGAACTGTCTGCAAACCCTGTGTCTTTGTAACCAATTTATTTGGAAATTTCTTCTGTAAAATAGATCGTTTAGTCCTTTAAATATCCGTTGATGCCCCAACACCCAGAGTGAGGGTGGGACCTGTTTAGGGCTTAGTGGGATGTGGAGCTGGCATTGGAACATTTCAAAGAGCAACTTACCGAAAGATTTGTGACATGGAGTCATCCGATAATTCTTAAAGACACATTGAATTAATTCTATTACAACCAAAATATATTTTGCAAAAACATAATTGCTGATGAGAGCTAATTTGAATCTTTAATAAAGTATTTTCTCAATAGGTGTATTGCCTTGCTACAGTTTGGGTTGTACGCTAAATAAAGCAATGGCCAATAGGTTTGACTTTCTGAGTCGTGACTAAAACATTAAAGAAAAGCCTGCAGCAGTGAATAAAACAAAAAGCATTGCTTTCTGTATCAATGGCTCAAGGAAGAGATAGTTTAATCTGATGATTTAGTAAGAACTAGTAGTAAAAGGTCAAGCAGCACCTGACCTGTCAAGCCAGACCTAAAAATGGCTGAATTATTAAAGGTCTGGGAATACTTCTGGAATGATGACAATATAGCTCCACGAATGCAAACTGTCCAGGGTCTTCCTTATGTGAGCAACTGTCATCTGGCAGTTTAGTGCAATTGAAGGAAGTCAAGACTACAAATCCCAGGATACATTAGATTGTCCATTGAAAGCTCAAGATTGGAGCCATGGATATCTCAGTGAGCAAGAATGTCAAGGTGGCTGTTCCTCCAAATGGTGCTATGAATGTTCTCCAGTTTCATTGACATTTGCATGAGGTTCTGCAGATCCCCGACTTTTAACAATTTCTTCGATGACATATTAGGATTATGTGCTCACAGACCACTAAGGCAGCATCAAGGAACAGCAAACCAGATGGCAAGAGTCCATGGTGATAAATAGCCCCATCCATCGGCGATAACACACCACTTGACAAAAAAACAATCATTTGCAATGCAATAGGTCTAGCAATTGCGAGATTTTGAGCTATTGACATTGTAAATGACAATGCCTTTTATTAACGTGTTTAAAAAACCTGCAATAATAAAAAGCATTATCATTTACAATACTAATAGGTCAAAGTTTCTAAAATGCGAGACCTATTGCATTGCAAATGCTTGTTTTAAATTGATGTCGGGTCACCCTTTCCTCCATCCTAGGTGAGCAGCATGCATTGGTGATGGGACATTATTGTTTTATTATGAGCCCTGAAGTTCACCCTGCTTTTCATTTAGCTAAGGACCCTTCAAGCACCCCTCTAAGCGCTGTTACCTTTCAGCCCATGCATGCCTGCAAGGCCCAGGGAAAGGGGCCTCCTTCCCTACCTCCCATGGGCTTTGCAGCTGCATCTCTGCTGCTCCCTGGTTCTCATAGCACAGGACGTGGTTGTGAGCAGGAGTGGGCCATGGGCAGCTGCCCACAAAGCCCATGTCTAGCGCCGGCCCTGGGGCTTTGGACTCCGCCACTGTTGTGATTAGGCTGCCTATCCGCAGGGACGTTGTGTCTTTTTTAGACAGACTAAATGAAAAGTAATGTTCTTACACTAGAGAGCACAGTTGCAAGTGTCCAGCTTCACATTAAAAGAGACACTTCGAGCTCTCCTCACCCTCGGGCAACAAGTGAACGGCGTCCCCTCTCTAAAAGTAGTGAGGGGACTCCGTCTTCTCACGTCAAAAGCGGATACAAGTGCAGTTCACAATGCAGGACTCAGCAGAGCTTTTAACACCAGCCACCTAATAACCAAAGCTGCCGGCTTTGGAACTGGGGAACCAGGTGTGAGTCCCGGCCTCGGCTCAACATACGGTGATTCTGGGAAAATCAACGAATCACCCTGTGCCTAAAAAGAAACAAAATGTGTAGTGTAAAGTGGTGCTTATGTAAAGCACTCTACTGCCCTTGTGCTATGTTTGTACCATATAAAAAAGTGCAAAAACACCCAATAATTTAAAAATGCATTTTCAACATTACTGTTTTATAAGGATGACCACTAAAACTACATGAAGACCAAAACTGTTGGAATCAACAGATATAGGTCACAGAGAACAATTTTTTGAATTTGGAGAGTACTAACTCTAAAAGTGTTAATACAAACTTGATAACGTTTTTTTATTTTTCTACTATAATAGGGTTAAAATGAATTTCTATCAAATCATAAAGATGTGAGTTGGTTGCAAAATATTTAGGTGGTCCGCACGACTTTTGACCTCGATGATAATTTATATGTACGGTTTCTGTTATGCCATCTATTATTAAATTTTATTGATATTGTGTATCACTCCTCCTCAGATAGTATATTAACAGATGAAACGAAGACGCAGTATGTTTCGAACCACTGAACTCAAGTTGCAATAACTTTACTGTTGACTAATCTGGTAACTGCCTTAAGAGACAATTTTTTCGGTTGTTTCCTATAGCATTGCAGAAACACACCCCTTGTCCTGACTTAGAGCTTCAAGGGTAAATTGTTTGAAAGGCAATGTGCAGAGGCCAGATAAGGACGACAAAACCTAGTTAATTCCGCAGTAAAATGCTGTCTTTGTAAGGGACATAACATATTAAATGTGACTAAATTTTTCCTACAGCACAGCTTCATTGTTTACATTGTACACTGCTCCAGCACCTCGTGAAAAGCCTCTAACCTGCTTTGTTGAAAATGTTTCATCTCCCCATAGAGCATTTGAGTTTTTGCAGAAAGTAGGACAGACAGCAATGCTTCTAATCTTTGAGTACCTTCTATTAATATAAATAGCTGGACATCACATAAATGCTAAAGTGTAGAACGGTGTTTGGGTTCTCTCGGCTGTGAATTATTATATCTGGCTTGGCAGCACAGTTGTCTGCAAGACATATTGTTCCCAGTTCTTTAAAATACACATAGAGTGAGCTTTGTCTCCATCTAAAGATGTATTTCTCTCACCTCCTCCCTATTCAGTGTAACATGGCGCTTTCCAGGCAGCGATTCCATTAGAATAGACGACGGACTATTTTATATCTGAAAAGTAGACCATACTCTTTCACATTTCATTCCTTACCCCCACTATGCAATCTGTGCAGAAAAGCAATACTTTTTTGCTACTTTTTCCCCTCACCATTGGCAAACGCCTATATATAGGGCAGGCTTTAATGCAATAAACCAAAGGAGTAGACAGCAAATTAACGCCCCCCCCCACTTTGAACCATTCTTCGAATGCCATTGGTTGAGCGAAGTGAATAAGCCCTACCAACTCTAGATGAGGTCCCTTATTAGCCCCTTCCGTTCGTCTTTAAGCCATTCATGTATAGATCCATCTATCCATCTTTTCATACTTTCATCCATCCTTTCACCATTCCATCCATCCACCCTTTCATTATTATTTTTCCATCCATCCATCCTTTCGCTCACACTTCCAAACATTCATATATCCTTTTAGCCATCCATTCATCCATCCATTCTTCTTCATCCATCCAGCAATTAACCCCCCTTTTATCAATCCAGCAATCCATCCTTCCACACCTCCATCCAGGCGACCATTCATCCAAACTTTTATCATTCCAGCCACTTTCATTCTCTCACTCATGCAAACGTTGTTTTATCCTTACATCCATCAGTCCATTCGCCCTTGTATCCATCTTTTCATCCTTTTTACCCTTCTTGTCAAATTTTCTTCCTTATTTTGATAAATCCTTCATTTCACTCTTCCTTCCAGCCCTCTCTCTCCCTCTCTCTTTCTCTTTCTCTTTCTTTCCCTCTCTTTTCTTCTTCGTTTCTTTGTTGTAACTCACTTTCCTTGCTTGAACCTCTATTATTGGTGTCCTGTATTTTTAAGAGCTTTTGTCTGCAGAGCTGCAGACAGAAAAGGCTCATGAATAACTGTGAGTATCAACACCAACCCTGCTTAAGCTGCAAAAGCGGGGGTTCACGACGCTCCATTTGTGTATGCAACAGATGAAAACATCAGGTTTTTACGTGTTGACACTTTAAAGCACCAGACAGCCAGTATTCATCAGCATGTCGAATCCATGTGTAAGTGTTTAAAACATGTGAAAGCTTTCTAAAGATGATGCAGAGCCACTTTGCCTGCGATAAAGGAATGTCATCATCGTATTTCAGTGAAAATAGCATCCTGAGACACTGGGAGAAGGTGAGCCAGAACTTTGTCAATGCATATAGCAAACTGGTACCACCGCCAAGTATTGCCCTAGAGCAGGGATGTCCTACATAGGTTCAGGAGGCCACACTGTAAATATGTCTTCTTTATCTGTATTAACCTAATTCTTGCACCTCTTATTTTATATTTACCTTTTTAATTATCCTGTTTGTATTTGTAACTTCTTAGTGTGTAATTCTCCTTATGTAACCTACTTGGTTCTATTGTAAAGCGCTCTGACACCTTTGGGTAAAGTCCGCGCTATATAAAACTGCATTAAAGAAATAAATAAATAAGGTCCATGAGGGGTGGTCAGACAATTCATATAAAAACATGCATACACACAAGCTAGTAGGTATGTGGAAGGTCTGGCATGGCCATACCGAACTTGCATTGGAACATCCCTGGACTAAAGCTTGCCAGGAAGGTCTCATACTTGGATAACGCTTATTATTTGGGTATGTGCTTGACGGTAATCAGCAGTTAGCTACAAAATGGTGAGCTCATACTAGAGAACACATTCCATAATAGCCTGATTGCCCAGGTTGGAAGTCTGCTCTGAGTCCCCATTCCAAGCACCGCAGTGAGCTCTAGATGTGGGAGCAGGTAGCAGACAGGGACAAGGAGGGCAGTCTGTTGCTGCAGAGGAGGCCAGTGGATGTCAATGTGGCCTCACCGATGCTCAGAGCCCTGGAACTCCAGTACCTAGTGTAGTTTGGAAAGAATCTAAGGACTGCAGTGGCATTATACCGTGCACGGCAGACCCAGGCAGAAAAAGACACAGTAGACAGGATGTCCAAGAAACAAGGGCAGGACTTTTAATGCCATTCACCTGGCAGTTTTCGCCCACACACGCGAAGGTGTCTCCAACGGCAGAGCCAGCTGAGGCTCCAGTGACAGATACAGTGGTTTCCTGCCTCTTATCCCGTTCAATTTGGATCTGAAATCTGGCAGAGAAATAAACTTTGAACAGTTTACCATCGACTGACCAAGACTGGAATGGGTGAAGAATGTGAAGAAAGCCCACTGCCTGGAAGAGATGAGCTGTTGATCAAGCTGGGATCGCTGAAGCGCACCTCCGGGATGGATAGCCACATGGCATGGTGGCCATGCTCTCATTACTTACCAGTAATATTCATTATTTTATTCTACTCTTTTTTGTCTATCTAGGGTTTTTGTGAAGCACTATGTGCTACATTGTTGCATCCTCTGAGTACTTGCACTACTACAGGAAAAAGGACAAGGAGCTTCGCATATGGTGTAGGCAGTTGTCGTGCTCCACTGATCCAAATATGTAGCGTAAAGCGAAACCGAAAACCAAGTAGATATGAGTATCACCAAATCATGACCTACACTTGATAGAATGCAATGACAGGAAGATGAAAAGGCTTTAAAATGGGAGTTTAGAAAAACCTAGTGATCTTGGCCACCTCAAGAGCTGCAACCCACCTTGCCCTGCTCTCCTGTACCTTGCTATGCTTAAACTGCATGTCTCAACTGGAATTTCATGCTTAGTGTTTCTGAGCAGCGTTAAGTGCATAGAAAGCACAAACATCACACGATGGTGATTAGTAAGAAACGCCAGGACTGTGATGAGGAATCAGTAAAGTAAGTAAATAAAGGTTACTGGTAATCAGAACACCCCTTTTCCTTGCCACAGCACTTACAATTTTTGATGAAATACCAAAACAGTGCACAGACTGTGGCCAAAGGTCAAACAGAAATGATGCAACATTTATGGAGTTATTTATTGGATCTAACAGACAAATTCCTTTATGTACAACCAGCCACTAAACAACTCAGAAAATGAGGTTCCAGGTGCCAGTTGATGTTGGAATACAGTAGGACAGGCTATACTATTGATCTACCCAGACCGCTACAGGAGCAGAGCTACTTAGTACAAGACAGCCAATGAGCAGAGCCAAGTCACAGAGCAGAAGCAAATCAGAATGAACAAATTATCTGCATGAGCACAAAGTCAACCAGTGAGTGGACTAATATCTATCTATTTATAGGAGGGTTTGGGGCACGGAAATCCAGAATTGAAGAGCAATTCCAGCTCTGTGGCCTCATTAGGGGCAACTGACTCAGTAAGGCAGAGAGTGAACCGAGGCAGGGAGTGGAAGGAACAAGAGTGACCTATAAAATCCACTTGTGAGGTTTGGATAGGGATAAACACCTTGTTGATGGATGTGTGTTAGGTTAGTATGCTGTACTTGGGGTTCAGAACTTCAGCAGGTTCAATAATGTATTACATATGTACCTGCTAATATACTGCCCTGTACAAAATACTCAATTTGGAGACAAACACTGTAAGCTCTATACCTCCAACAAACACTGTTTCATTCAGTAAACATGTTGTTACATGAGTAATAGCTATGCACACAGTCACAGGACGCTCAACGCATTCACCCGTACTGCTGGCATGCATAGAGGGCCTGGTTCGCTAGAGGCAGTGTGCAGGGCCAGACTGGTAACCGAAATCGGCCCTGGCAAACTGTTCGGCCGCCCCCCTGGGGGGGGCTGAGGTGGTGCGGCAGAGCTGTTTGCAAGGGCCGGTGTCGGCCGATTTTGTTACCAGGGGCCGGTATTGCAGGCCCCCGGTAACAAAAACGGCCCCCAGGGGAAACGCCCGGTGCCCGCTACGGCCAGTCTGGCCCTGGCAGTGTGGGAATTGCGCAAGCTTGTATGACTTGAGGCCCCTGCAATGGCAAGGGTCAGAAATGTAAGAGATGGTGACGCAGAATGTCCCCAGGCCTACTGATAATGGTAGCCTGGTTCTAAGGGCCAAAGCCGGAAAGCATTAGCAAAATGGGAACCATAAATGGTTGAGGAGTGGTTTCAAGCAGGATTCCTGTAGCAAGCTACAGTTTTTGTCCTGTGTTATGTCATCCTTTCCTAGAAAAGGTCAGAGGGAGCTGGCCACACAGCTTACGGAGTTGATCTTGAAAACAACCTATTATATGCCTGGATGGATGGTTGTGGTATTTCTGTTGCGTACACCTAGACAAAAAGCAGCAGAGCACTGTACAGGGTCAAAGGCAAACATACAGCCTAGGTGCAAAAGGAGATGTAGCTGATTTGTGGACTGTTAATGCATTGCGATGTTGTGTTCGTCAAAGAGGTGCATCCTTAAAGAGGTGCACATTCATGATCTTCACTCAGGGTATACACCAGGCTGCAGCACTGATATGCCAGCTCCAGGCTGTGGACACCTCCCTGTGGGAAGACTCATACCTGCTCATCCTTCTAGGTCTGTGTGGGCTTCAACACCTTTAATCGTGGGGTCCTCTTGGAAACTCTGAAGGAATAAATGGCTATGGGGTAGTGCCCTCGCCTGGATCTCTTCCTATCTAATGCTTTCTGATGGTTAAAATAAACGACTCTCTCTACTCCCCCAGCCCCTATAATGCAAGGGGTTCCTCAAGGATATATTCATGGCACTAAACTCTTCAGTCTTTACTATGAACCTCTTAGTAAATTACTTTATGTCTGAGTGCTTGTCCCTCCAACAACTTAACAATACAAAGTTGTACCTGAATGTTTCTTCTTCTGCTGACATCACACATCTCTCACTGACCCTGAACAAAATTCACACATGAATGACTCAACACCATCTGAATCTTAACCCTCTGTATCGGTTCATTTCCACACCCACTTCCTCTCTGTTTCCCCCTTTCTAATCGTGGCTAGACTCACTCGACCCTTTAAAATGCAAGCTCTTCATCAATGACTTAACCAAATCAATCTTCAACAAGAGGCTTACCTCCATACTGATAAATGTAACATGGCCTAGAATGCCTTAACTCCTGAGAGGGATAAAGTCCTACATCTCTGAACAAGACTTTAAATCAATAGTGCAATCCATGGAGGTGTCGAGGTTGGACTCTTCACTGGGATTCACAAAGTGCTTCCTATCCATGTCCAGACTGTGGTACATGCTGTGGTCTGGACATCAGTGCTTAGGGGCACATGCATCATTGTAAATACCGGTAGCAAAGGGGCAGATTCGCAGATGTGTGTGTGCCACACATGCCAATTTCGGGGGTGCATTAGGGTGGCTTTTTGGCCCCCTTGCACCCTTGGAATTGCATGCACAATTTGCGAGTACCTATTTGGTACTCGCAAATTGTGCATGCAATTCCCATTTATTCCTATGAGCCTCTAGGGCCTCTAGGCACATAGGAATGAATGGGAAGCTATTCCTTAATTGCGATTCGCAATTTGCAATTCGCAATTAAGGAATATGTAGGAATCGCTAATATTTTAGCGAAACCTACATGCATAGGCAATTGAGATTCCATAATTGCGATTCTTTAATAATCGCAATTATGGAATCGCAATTGCCTACATTGATGCATGTGCCCCTTAATTTGTAAAAGAATAAGCTCCGGTGCCTAAAGCTCCGCCCTGAAACCCTTAGCCAGTACTGCTAAATTTCAGCGTGCAGAATATCAAGGTTGAGCAGTCTTGAATCCACCTCAGTCCTCTTTAATCCTCTGCCAGGCACTGCTGCCCCTTTATCTCACTCTAGCCGGTCCCTGCTTTCTCTCTTTGTGACGATTTTTCCTTCTTTCTCTTCCTCCTTCTTTTTTCTTGGTGTGTTTTTCCTTCTCCTGCTCTCAGACAATGTCTGGTGGGGAAAAATAATTGCAGGTCCCCAGGAATGAGTGCTGATGGAACCCATCCGCCAAACACGGCTCAAATTAAGAACTGGTTGGGTTGCGTTCCATATTTCACCTGCCAACGTTTCTTTTTGTTGAAAATCATCCGTCTTTTTTTTAACTTATCTTGGTAATGTTGGACATGTCAAAGCATGTTTTATGCTTTTATAAGAAACTTCATAACTTGTCTACTTTTCGATTAATGTTCATTTTGCCCTGGTTTGAAAGTTTTAAGTAGGTACAAATATATACGATAGTGTCGAAACTTTTTTTTATATGTAGGAGATAATGATCTTGAACGAACTCCAATTCACCCTTTTGTTTTGTATTGAAGGAATATCTTGCATCTCTACATGCCATGTAGTCTAATACATGCTTTATTTTTTCAAACACTGTCCAACATCAAAAGTGACTCTTCTGTACTGGCTCATGCAACAGGAATCATGGTATGACATTTTAGAGAATACCAATTTGGCACTATTTACCATGCAATATAAGATAGGACCAGCAAGATCTGTTTCACAGAATGTGTGTCCATCTTACGGATGGCTTCTTTCTGAGTAATTTTCAAAGTGCTGTCAGACAAACTACTTACTTATCTCCATCTAACTCAATCCACAAGCCATAAAAGTTATTCTAAGAGCTACCCTTTCATTCATACCTTAGTTATGCTGTTTCAAGGAAAGTTTTAAAAAGTGTCCAGAGATCACGAGCATAATTTTTACATTAGTTTTGACACATAAAAAAATGAATGATATAAGAACCAAGTTCCATCTGTATTTAAACTGGTAGGCGGCCTAAGGTAGGAGAAAAGTAAGGATTGAGGTAAACAAAAGTTCACAATATAATACAATGCAAAACTTTAAAGAGAACTTAACATTACTACTGTTTATGGAAACGTCAGCTTGATGTTTAAAATTCACAAAACATCATTTGGCACTGCATTGTCCACCGTGTTTCTGTCCCATCAACACTGATCGCAATGAAGAGAACAAGAGTGCCAACAATAACTTGAATGACCACTTTGTACTGCAATTGCAAGTGGAACACTTATCTCTGAGGATTGTGCTACTGATGATGTTTCTGAAGCAAATTCCTCCAAGTGCAAAAGTTGAATGCTCGGATTCTTCTTCAACAGATGTTGCTGTTGAGGTGACTCAGCCACTTCACTATTGTCAGGTTGGCGTTCTCTGCGACACGCAGTTAGATGCAGACATGTTTCGCGCTAATCAATGGTATCATGGTGCAATGTTAAGAGATGCCTTATCTTCTTGCCTTGATTTTTCCAATGTTAAACATTTAAGGACATCATAAAATTTGCGAAATATTACTCCTTCCTCATGCTTACCAAGCGAGTCATTCAAAGTTCAAAGTAGTCCCATATTCAGAATGACTAACCACCACCACGCAGGCCCGGACTGCTTGTTTTTCCACCAGGTATTTCCCCGATGGACTGGTGCCATTGACGGACAGTTTTTAGGGCAGGGGCCTCTGCTGGAGGCTCAGTCACTTTCTCAAGCTTCCCCGGGTTAATACAGCAAGCACAGGGTAGGGGAGGTGCTTCAGGAGAGATAACAAGGGAAGGGACAGAAGAGAGAGAGAGGACCGAGAGGAGGAGGAAGGGAGGAAGGCTGGGCTGAACATGTTTGCCAGGGCTGCTTTTGGTTCTGAGTCCGGCCCTGACACTACTTGGGTCTATACTTTGTTGGTCTATAGACCCAGCATACATAGTGCTAATTCTTCAATGTTACCAGCTTCTGGTTAGTGGTGCACTTTCACTAGCATTCCCAATTGCAAAATGTCAGACATATCTAAATGAAAGTAAGCTTCCAAGTTCTACACGAAGATGTGACTGATGTGAAGCTGTCCAGACACCATAGAGAAATTGAAAGTGTTGCAACATACCAATTGTTTGCTTGGAATATATCGCTGCTATGTGCTTTTGTCATGGTGTTTAGTGTCTAGGTATCTGCTACAACGACAACGAACTAGCCTGCAGAAAGCTCTTTTTTAACTTACTGCTAACTCGATTTAACTTAATAACACGTAAAAGCATTGAACATTTACATAAATGTCAGTGTATGATTCAAGCCTGATGTCCTAAATTCATTTAAAACATGTCTTAATCAGCGCCGGCCAGCACAGGTAAGCGCGGTGGGGCAGGTTGGGGACGGGGTGGGAGTAGGGGGAAGTCAACAGACGACAGAATAGGTATAATTAAATAAATAAATAATAATAGCTATTCCGTCGTCTGTCGACTTCCCACCCCCGCTGCGCTGCCCCCCCTCCCCCTCCCCAGCGCACTTACCTGTGCCGGCTGCGGCTGGTTTTAATTAGGTTTTGCATATTTTTTACCAAAGATAGGCTATACTGAGGTGAAACTAAATTTGAAATGTCGTTTTTGAACTTTGTAGCATCTCTGAAAATACATTGCCTGCTTTTCAAACAGGAATTCATTTTCTCACATTTCAATCTCTTTTTCCTTAGAATCTGCATATGTGCAGATATGTTGCCACTTTAAGAGCATGTTAGCATGTTAGCCACTTGAGAGAAGATCCGAAATGTTCCTTGTCAAAGACATTGCTGGCTAGTTATTGCAAAGAGCATGGTCTCTAGGCTGTTACGGCATTGTTTTAGATTTTGTGTGTGCCTTTCAAAGTAACTGAGCCTGTGTGACAAGTGGCTGCTACAGACCTGGAAAATGTCAGTGGCAAGGAAAATAGATCCAATGCTCCTGAGCCTGCAGAGAGAGGTGCTGAATGTGTTGCATGTTTTAGGTGTCACCCCAGCAAGAGAAAGAGGCCACCATTACCACGGGCTGTGGTGTCATTTTACACCAAGTGCAAATGTGGAATCACAATTGGTAAATCTTTTGCAATGTATGTATGGATGTGTTAAAGCATACCCAGTATGTCTAAATACCATTCAGGCACAACTATGTTGTGAAACATTGGATCACAGCATTTGGAGTGCATTTTGTGCAGTGTGCTTCAACATTTTATGATGCATAAATAGTGTGTTCATATACCACACAAAAAGTTACCTCAACCCATTTAGAATAATTTTTCTATTTTGTTTTACTATGCCTATCCCCTTTTTTTCAACTCCTGTTCGTTCTATCAAATGTTTGTTAAATTCTTATTATCCCTGCATTATCCTAGTTTTTTTCTATATTTCATGTTTCTGTAGCTGAGTCCTCCTGTCTGTAGCTGTCTTCTGCTTTGTTAGTAAGCTTTCCCTCTTCCCTTATATATCTTGTGGACTGGCACTGTCTACTGTGAAGATTGCATGCCCACGTAAGCTATTCTACGCATGTTTGTTGAGAAGGCTTTTTTTATAGCTCATGCTCAAACAGTAAAGCAAGAGAGTAGCCATGGTCATGGTGGACCCCATCAATGTTGTGTTGTATGTATTATCATCATTTATTTATACAGTAGTAAACCAGCAGTTTCAATGACAGTGCAGCACTGCTGGAAAGTAGTATGAGGACGGTTCCATTGCATTTGCCAACCAAGACCATATGCCCTTAATTGACCAATAACTTCTCCCATTCATTGCGCTTCAATGACTCAGAGTGATCATAGTTCTGCCCCTCCATTACAAAACGTTTTTGGTTGACTTCACTACCTGCCTTTTCTAACATTGTCAACCAACAAAATGCCCAAAGTGCTAGTTTTTTTAGAAGATACTGATAACTGAACTGCAGTGATGTATTGCATCTGTAGTATTTTGTTAAAACAAAATATAATGGGGAGGCCTATCTAGCATCTAAAACTGTGTAATGTTTTTTCTAGCCACACAGACCACCAGTGGCGGGGCCAGCGGCAGTGCCAGTGCAGCAGATGCAGCGGCGGTTGGAGGGGGAGTCCCAGCGGCAGCAGGGACTGGTGGTGGTAAGTCACATTGCTTGCTTTTTGATGATTACTATTATACTCACTGCAAGGGCTTCGTGAACTCCCCACTTTAGCAGCTATAGCGGAAGCTGAGTTATATGGCCTCTTCTATCTGCAACTCAGCAGACAAAAGCTCATAATAAATGCTAAACATGATGGGTTGATGGAAAAGGGAAAGAAGGATGGAAGGTTAAAAGAAACGATGGGTGAAATGGTATATGAGTGAAAGGATGCGTGGAGTGGGTAAATGGATGGATGGGTGAAAGGATGGTTGAAAGGGTGGATAGGTGGATGAATGGATAGATGGATATATGGATGGATAAATGTATGGATACATGGATGGATGGATTGGAATGGTGAAAGTCTGGACAAGAGAATGTAAAGCTTAAACAGTGGATATCAAAGGGTGAAAAGAACAATGAAAGGATGAATTGATAATTGCTTGGATGAAGAAACAAGGGAACTCTTCTGGAGAGGGGCATGCTCACCAACAGCTTGCTTGGTTCTATCAAACCTTTGGTTCAAAGTGGGGGGTATTTTAATTTTCCGTCTACTCCCTTGACTCACTGTATTTGTTAAGCAAGGCAGATATTGATCCTACCCATCACCATTCATCACCTCCCTGCCCATGGCATTTCGACACCTATGACCTAACTGCAGCATGGTTCAATTCGGTACTACAGTGTTGACTGTGCAATGTTTGTCTGCTTCAGTTAATGCAGCATTTACAAAGTTTTTTATGCATTGCAAACTGAAAACCAGGTGTGTTTCCCTTCCCTCCCAATGCCCACTCAGTACTTCTTTCCATTCTTGGCACGTGCCACATTTTTATTGCAGAGTGATTCATATATTTCATGGCTACCATACAGATTTACGTATGCTCAATTGTTTCCCTTTCAAAATTCATCAACTACAGTGACTGAAAGCTTAGGCACATGATGATGATCAGAGACACACTACTATTCTATAGCAAAACCTCTACCTACCTGGCCTAATCCATCTCGCTTACCCTGCAATTGAGAGTAAGTTAAGTTTCCTTTCCTTACTGCCAAGAGAATGTATTTGTTGGAAAAAAATTGTGGTGGAGGGTAAGGACAGGGAGTAAAATAGGAATAAATACCTGAATTTGAGTTTTGGGGATGGGATATTTTGTGACGAATGTCCCAAATGCAATCTATATATCCCTTTCCCTTCCCTGTACTGCAGTGCATCATTTATTCCACTGTCTACTTACAGCAGGCAGGATATCCGCATTTTATACGTGACGTTTGGAGTGAGGGTAGAATTGAAAGGCATTTGGAAAAGAGCTGGGCCATTGGAATTAAAGTAAGATAATTGTCCATTACAGCTGTCCCAGCTGCTGATGGCAGACAGTAGCAAACTACCCGATGCACTAGCTAGCATGCCTCCATTAATTTAGCACAAGAATACTTGTACTCCATAATGCATTCATGAGAGGAAATTTATTAATGAGACGTAATTTTTTTTATTTTTCCACGCAAAGTGCCTGCTTAGTTTTTTCACTAGGAAATCCTTTAAAAGAAAAAAATAAGTTTTTTTAATTTGGTGTGCTGTTATTCTGCGTTAATTCCTTTCAGGCAGTCAGTGCTTTTATGTGAGGCATTTGTGGGTAAAAATGGCCTTGTGACTCATATTCACATCAAATTCCAATGGCACTAGGGGACCAGCAAAGTATTGCTACTGTAACACTATAATTTTAAACGAGTGATTGCACAGAGCACTGCTTACAATTTGTCTTTTTTCTTCTTTCTTGATATAGCTACTCTCACTGACCCATCTATATGTCAGGAGGTAGCAGCCCGGCTGCAGCAGCAGAGGTTGGGAGCCATCCATCTAGAATGTCAATGGCTGGCAGCTCTGAAGGAGGACGATGCTGAGGCATCTACCACTGCCACTGTCCCAGGCCCCAGATCCTCCAGCCCACCACCAGTGCCTCCAGCCTCCCGACAACAACATCGCCAGTGCCTCTGGCAGTTGGTAGCAGGCCGTCCAACCACCACCGCTGCGCCACCTCCTGCTCGGACTACCATTTTCAGCCCTGCATCCTGCAGCTTCTGGCACGCCTGGACCACAAGATGGCACACATGAAGGGAAAGCTTGAGAAGCTTGGGAACCGCATGGAAAACATTCTCTTCTAGCCCTTTTTTTTATTTTTTGTTTTTGTGGGAGGGACTTTTGTTGTAGGAGGTGAGGGTGGGGAATTGGGAAGAGAATTGGGAGTTGGGGGCGTGGCTACGACGCGCAGCGGAATGGCTGCCTGTTGAAGGGGCTCCGCAGGCCAGGCTGAAACATCCGGCAAATACCATAGCGGAAAGCCGCTCCCGACGGCTGCAAACATCGGAACCAGCAGCTGAAGCCGCTCGCAGCGCACGGCTGCGGTATTGGCCCCATTGCCCTGTGGGAATCTGCTTTCCTTGGTGAGGGAGAGAAGCACCCAGGCCCGCGATGGAAAATGGCCACCATGCTTCAGGCGATATAAGCGCAGCTCCGGTTGTATGAGGCCGGCGCTGCATGTTACAACAGAGGAATGCCTGGGGTGGAGCGTCACGTGGCAGTGCAAAGGTATGGGACTAGTTACGGGTCCCCGAGCTGCATCGAAGAGGACGACACCCCCGACGGCAGACTGCAGGCTGGTTCCCACTGTTACTACGGGAGAGATCCGGAGATAGTATCTGCGGGCCAGAGGAGGCGACCTGATCTGCGGCCGGAGGCGGACACAGACCCGACGGGAAGAGAGGAGGTGACGGAGATCGGCTGTGCCAGCGGAGGGTGGCCATGGAAAGTCGAGGTGAACCGGGGGGGCCTGTACTTGGTTGGGGGCTGGCCTAGTCTGCACTGAGAGGCCCCGGTCCCATCGGGCTTCTCTTGCCGGGTGGGCCGCGGAGTGCTGGTGCGAGTTGGCGGGCCCTTACCTAGGTGCTGGTTCTGTCCCGCTCCCTCCTGCAAGGGTGCCGGGTTCTGGGCCGTGTGGTGGGCGGCGGGGGTGGGGGTCGGCACGAAGCGAGTGGCGCCCGGACTCTCCGCGGAAACTGCTGCGTGGAGGTTGCCCGGGTGTTGCTCGGGCGTGCCAGGTCGCCCCTTCCCCATGTTGTGGCTTAGGCTGGGCCCCTCCTGCTCGTGCCCGGAGGATCCTGGGCCACTGGTGGCCGCTGATTCTTCCCCCGCCTTGAAGACCAACCTCCCGGTGTAGGAGGGCAGAGTTATTGTGCACCCCCCCTGGTGAATTCACAAGCTGAATGTGCGTGCAGGCTACCTGCTCCTGGCGGGGGTCTTCGGCCTGCTTGCTGTCCCTGGCGCAGCCCGCCACTAGCGCTGATTATCAGGCCTGGGGCCGTTGTGTGGAGGTCGTGCATTGGCTCGGCTCGCTCTTGGCGTACCCTATGCGCAGGGGCCCTCCGCTTCCAGCACCCCCTATACAGTTGGGGAAACAGTCTTGCTAATATAGTCTATTCAACCACGTTGGAAGTGGTGAGGCCACATAGCCGGGAGTAACCTGAGGCGGTGTGACTGCTAGATTGGAAACTATCGGTCCAACATTGTCTGTGCGGGGCTGTCGACCGTGTTGGGGCCAGGACACGCAGGACCATGGGTAAGGCAGACCCTAAACAACCCAAACTTCCTTTTGAAACCAAGCGCCAAACACGCACCATGGAATTGGTATCGGAGCAAGGCGAGGCTCAGGGCTCTTCGGAGGCAGTGGAAGGCCCGGAGGAAGACATGCGCTCTATTCTACTAGAGGTGCGTTCCAGTCTCAAAACTATTGATGGCAAAATCGATACCTTGACTTCCAGCCTCGATGCCGTTAAAACGTTAAAAAGAAGGTGGAGACGCACAAGACCCGCCTTGATGTACTGGAAAACAGGGTGTCTGACACCCAGGACTCACAATCTGAAGTCAGGGCACAGCTCCTCAACATGTAGAAAGTACTTGAGGTGATCAGGGCTAAAAATGAGGATTTGGAGGCACATTCTCGAAGGAACAACCTCAGAATTCTTGGCCTTCCTGAATCGACAGCTATCTCTAAAATGGAACATTTCATTGATAATCTGCTACGAGAGCTGTTTGGTTCGGTACGGTCCCCGGTCATGATCGTTGAGTGGGCCCACCGCACCCTTGGCCCCAGACCGGTGCTGGGTGCGACCCCGCGTCCGATCATAGCACGCCTTCTAAACTATGCGGACAGAGATGCTATTTTGCGAGAGGCGAGGGCCAGAAGCCCCATCACCCATCAAGGCAACACCCTGTCCTTTTTTCCGGACTACACTCCGGCTGTGCAGGCGGCGCGCAGGGAGTTTGTCTCAGCAAAGAAACTCCTTCAGTCCTCCTCTGTACCGTATGCCATGCTATATCCGGCAAAGCAAAAAATAACCCATGATGGTCAGGCGCACTTTTTCACAGACGCTAAGTCGGCTTTGAAATTTGCAAAACACATCTGTCAGCGTGGTTCTCCTAAGGCTGCTGCGCGAGGTTCCGCCCCGGCACTGAACCTCAGTGACAATGATTAATGCGATATGTGTAAATCTGCCACCATATGTGTAACCACCCAACAGGTTTAAAATGGGCCTGGGTCAGAGCTGCCGAGGCTGTAGCCTCCTGTTCGTTTTGGGTTGAACTGGTATGCTTGGGGATATGTTTCTTCGTGTAAAGTTAGGCTCCTGGTTCGCCTTTTCGCTCTAGTTTTTGTTGTTGGGAGGGTTTCAGCTTAAGACTCCTCAGCCTGGTCACCCTGCTGTTTGGCAGGTGTTTGCCGTTGTTCCCAGTCGCCACAGGGAGATCTCCCATGTGTTCACATTCTAAAATGGGGGTTGGGATAATTCAAGGGTGGGTGGGGGGGTTCTATTCTCGACCTGTTTGGGAGGTTGTAGTGGGCAGGGGGAGGGTTAAAGGGTTCACCATATCCAGAGACAGCTACTATTTGTATGCATTGGTGTTATGTAATAAAGATGGCAGATATGGGGAATGCGTTGCAGAAACACTGTTTGTCTACAGCAGGGCGACATGGTTAATTTCACTTACTGTATGGCCTTCACCTTCAGACTCCACAATTGAGCTTCTCTCTTAGAGCTATCCTTCGTAGCGCCCAATTTATCGTCTCACTATGACAGAAACCAGGTTTATTACGTGGAATGTAAGGGGTCTCGATGATTTTAAGAAGGCGAGTCTGGTGCAGGCATATCTGCGTCGGCATCACATCGACGTTTGCTTTTTGCAGGAAACTCACATGCAGCACAGCACTGATCCCAAATTGTCACACAGACTCTGGGGGGAAATATACTCGGCAACCTTTCCTAATTATGCTAGGGGCGTCTCTATACTGGTAAGAAGGGGTATTGGCTGGGTAACATCACGCACACTGGTAGACCCTGAAGGGCGTTATGTTATATTTACGGGCTGCCTATTGACAACACAAGTTACATTGGTGGCTATTTATGGCCCCAACATGGATGACCCGCAGTTTTTCCTTGACGTATGGGCCAGGGTTGTGGCGATGGGAGATGGCGCAGTAATCTGGGGGGGGGGGATTTTAATGCAGTTTTAGATAATGTCTCTGACCGGGAGGGCACCCCTCGCAATCCGCATCATAAGGCAACGCAACAATTGAACAACATACTCTTAGAGCATGAACTTGTAGACATTTGGCGTAGATTTCACCCCTCCGCTAAGGAGGGTACATGTGTCACCGCCTACCATCAGGCCTGGTCCAGACTGGACTACTGGCTGGTCACAGCTGATGTTGTGTCTTGGGCCTCCGAGTTACTGCATTTGCCAAGCACACTCTCTGATCACGCGCCTGTGCTACTGCAGTGGAAAATCCCCAGCACCCTGCCGCGTGCGTTCAGTTGGCGGCTTCCCCCTCATGCTCTCCTAGACTCCGTGTTCAGAGAGGAAATAAACCAGGAAATACAGAACTACTTTGACACAAATGAGGGCTCTGTGGACTCACCTTCTATGTTATGGGAGGCCTTTAAAGTAGTGGTGAGAGGCGCCTGCATCTCCAAGCAGTCCGGAGTCCTACTCCTAGGTTCCATACGTACGACATTGATGAAACTCGAGCAGGCTATTAAAGACTTAGAATTGCACTATT